>CM065662.1:1698206-1703206 GCA_033220385.1 Triplophysa yarkandensis | reverse complement strand
ATTTGTTTCTCTGGGTAGTGTCATATGAAGCACTATTACTTCAAACGAGTTATACTTGAATCCTGCCCTCTGAAAAATAAAAAATAAAGTTATATACTGAAGCAACTCCTCCCCCTTTCCTCATGTTTATAACATTAATCTTGTGGGGTGGACTCATTTAAAATAATGTCATCATCAGGTTTTAACCAGGTCTCTGTCAAACAAAGCACATCTAAATTATGATCAGTGATCATATTATTTACAAAAGTGATTTCTTAGAAAGGGATCTGACACACAGTCAGTTAACACACATACGCACACTTAATTTGTAGTTTTTTAGGTTTTCTGTATTCTCTTAGTTATTTTGTAGGTTTTTCCTACATCACTGATAATAAAATATTTGTATCAGTTAAATCAAATATACAGCAACAGAAGGTCAAAACAACCATAACTGTGTTAATACTAAAGAGTAATCCAGCAGTTATGAAGAACCTACATTTCTTCTCATTTTGTTAAGAATGTGTGTATGTTCTTCTTAGTGTTCACTCTGTAGTGGTATTAAGATTCGTATTTTCAAGTAGTGTGTAGAACTTCTTGAAATTACATTTTCAGATGAACTTCTATTGTTGGATTTTCATAACATTTCTATTGACCATACTATAGTAAATAATATCACAGTGTTTGGACATATTTTAAATGATTAGAACAAAGGCAGTGCAGTAAATCCTACCACAGATGTGTGGCAGTGAAGCACTTCTACAGCACATAACACACATCATCTTTATATAGTTCCGTGACTTTATTCTTATGTTCAAAACTGAACCATTCTGTTTAACAGTGTAAAACAGTATTAAATATTCCATGAACTTTGATGTGATGTGTCCTCGCACAAACTTGTTTTAAAATCACATGTTCACAGTAGATGTTATTCAAAGGTACAGTGCACCCTGACATGAGAAGAATTATTTCTTATTCTCACTTCGGAAAACTTCATGACTTTTGTCTTCCTATAACAGCAGAAAAATGTTTCTACCAACATGAATAAGAATAAATCTCACAAATCTCATTTCAGGGAAAAGTGTTCTCTTTTGTCCAGTATTTAATTTCACATTATCAGGCTTTTGACCCTTTAGTAGAGCAGACCAATAAAAAAAAACATCTGTGTGATGAATGAAATGCTTTGACTTCTTGTTCTTTTACTTAAGTTCTCCACAGTCGGTAATACTGATTCTCTTTGCGGTTCTTCCCGAGCGAGAACCCAACGCCTCGACTTTCCTCACAACGTCCAATCCATCTTTAACACTGCCGAACACCACATGTCGACCGTCCAGCCTGATAGAAAACAACACAACTCTCAACGTCTGTTGATCTCACAAATAAACAAAAGGAGCTGTGTTACCGTACCATTCTGTTTTAGCTGTACATATGAAGAACTGAGATCCGTTTGTGTTGGGTCCAGCATTCGCCATCGACAAAATACCTGAAAATAAAGGAACAATTCTCATCTGACTGTGATCGTGAGCTGTGTGTGACGGGCTGTGCCTGAGGATCTGTCAGACATCCATAACAAAACACTCAGGATTTAAAAACATGAGGAGGACTCTGGATTTGACACACTTGTTTTAAATCAGATTTTTATTTGGATTAACTTTTCAACAAAAAACACAGAAAAGTTTAACACACATTCTGAAATGATGAGTTGTACACACCTGGTCCAGTGTGTTTCAGTCGGAAGTTCTCATCTGAGAATCTCGGACCATAGATGGATTTTCCTCCGGTTCCATTTTGGTTTGTAAAATCTCCGCCCTACACATAAAAACAAATCGTATTACCAGCATCATTCATCTATACTCACACTTTTACTTGTGTGCATTTTTCATATCAGTGTGACAAATATCACTAACAGTACAAATAATCCCTCATGAGTAACAAAACCTGTCCAAATCACGCTGAAAACAAAACCCAGAACTGACTGAGAATTACTATCTATTATGAGACATAAACAGGTGTGTGTGTGTGTGTGTGTGTGTTACCTGTCACCTGACACATGAACAGGTGTGTGTGTGTGTGTGTGTGACGTGTGTGTGTTACCTGTCACCTGTCACATTAACAGGTGTGTGTGTGTGTGTGTGTGTTACCTGTCACCTGACACATGAACAGGTGTGTGTGTGTGTGTGTGTGTGTGTGTGTGTGTGTGTGTGTGTGTGTGTGTGTGTGTGTGTGTGTGTGTGTGTGTGTGTGTGTGTTACCTGTCACCTGTCACATAAACAGGTGTGTGTGTGTGTGTGTGTGTGTGTGTGTGTGTTACCTGTCACCTGACACATGAACAGGTGTGTGTGTGTGACGTGTGTGTGTTACCTGTCACCTGTCACATTAACAGGTGTGTGTGTGTGTGTGTGTGTGTGTGTGTGTGTGTTACCTGTCACATTAACAGGTGTGTGTGTGTGTGTGTGTGTGTGTGTGTTACCTGTCACATTAACAGGTGTGTGTGTGTGTGTGTGTGTGTGTTACCTGTCACATTAACAGGTGTGTGTGTGTGTGTGTGTTACCTGTCACATTAACAGGTGTGTGTGTGTGTGTTACCTGTCACATTAACAGGTGTGCGTGTGTGTGTGTTACCTGTCACATTAACAGATGTGTGTGTGTGTGTGTGTTACCTGTCACATTAACAGGTGTGTGTGTGTGTTACCTGTCACATTAACAGGTGTGTGTGTGTGTGTGTGTGTGTTACCTGTCACATTAACAGGTGTGTGTGTGTGTGTGTGTGTTACCTGTCACATTAACAGGTGTGTGTGTGTGTGTGTGTGTGTGTGTGTGTGTTACCTGTCACATTAACAGGTGTGTGTGTGTGTTACCAGTCACATTAACAGGTGTGTGTGTGTGTGTGTTACCTGTCACATGAACAGGTGTGTGTGTGTGTGTTACCTGTCACATTAACAGGTGTGTGTGTGTGTGTTACCTGTCACATTAACAGGTGTGTGTGTGTGTGTGTGTGTGTGTGTGTGTTACCAGTCACATTAACAGGTGTGTGTGTGTGTGTGTGTGTGTGTGTGTGTGTGTGTGTGTGTGTGTGTGTGTGTGTGTGTTACCTGTCACATGAACAGGTGTGTGTGTGTGTGTGTGTGTGTGTGTGTGTGTGTGTGTGTGTGTGTGTGTGTGTGTTACCTGTCACATTAACAGGTGTGTGCGCATGTATATGTGTGTGTGTGTGTGTGTGTGTTACCTGTCACATTAACAGGTGTGTGCGCATGTATATGTGTGTTTGTATGTGTGTACGTGTATGTGTGTGTGTGTGTGTGTGTGTGTGTGTGTGTGTGTGTGTGTGTTACCTGACACATGAACAGGTGTGTGTGTGTGTGTGTGTGTGTGTGTGTTACCTGACACATGAACAGGTGTGTGTGTGTGTGTGTGTGTGTGTGTTACCTGTCACATGAACAGGTGTGTGTGTGTGTGTGTGTGTGTGTGTGTGTGTGTGTGTGTGTGTGTGTGTTACCTGACACATGAACAGGTGTGTGTGTGTGTGTGTGTTACCTGACACATGAACAAGTGTGTGTGTGTGTGTGTGTGTGTTACCTGACACATGAACAAGTGTGTGTGTGTGTGTGTGTGTGTGTGTGTGTGTGTGTGTGTGTGTGTGTGTGTGTGTTACCTGACACATGAACTGTGGGATAACTCTATGAAAGATGGAGCCCTTGTATCCAAAGCCATGTTCACCAGTACACAGAGCCCGGAAGTTCTCTAAAGAGAGAAACACACACGAGACATTTACACGTGTTCACGTGACAGGAAGTAACACTGGTCACGTGTTCAAGTGACAGGAAATAACACTGGTCACGTGTTCCTTACCTGCTGTTTTAGGCACAACATCAGCATTCAGCTGAAGTTATAAAATAAAGCACAATTAGTGACAGATAATAATAAGACTGAATAATAAAAGTAAGTATATAGTAAAAGTGTTTATTAAACGCATATAAATGCAGTTTATCAGGTCTACTATGGAGAGGGCAGATAAAGCCAATCAGAAGACAGAACAGACCCAACGTCATTAATATTCATGACGCGTCGCCATAGTAGGAATCTAACTGGTCACTCACTTCGAAGGTGACTCTACCGAGCGGTTCGCTGTCCGCCGCGAGGTCAAAGAACACGACGGGATTATTATTGGCCTGAGGTCCGCTGCTGTACATCCGAGCCGCGGTGAACGCGAGCGAACACACTTTAATTCTGTTACTGATCATTAACATGATTCCGATGACTCCGAACTCCAACGAGCGCCGAGAACTACTGACACACCGGAAGCACTTCAGCGTCACACGGAAGTGCTTTGCGCGTGCGCGTTAGGATTCAAAGGCAGTTACAAAATAAAGGTCATAAAATATTATTATGTGAAACCGCGTGTTTAATATTTACAAAAAAATAATTAAAAAATAACTTTAAAATATCTGCTCTAGTGGACTCGAATAAATATGATTTTAAAATAAAAAGCACAAATATTTCAAATTAAAAGTCGTGAGATTGCTGTGGTTTTTCCATAGATTTAATAAAGATTATTTTAGTCTTTAAACTTTTTTGACCTTACTGATATGTTGAAGTTAAATTAAATCTTTTAACATTTAGATTTACACAATAAAACAATAAATCCATGTTTAAAAGTAAATTGTCATTTATTATTATCTGTGAAATCAATATTATTTCTAAACATAATAAAGTACAGAGATTATTCACATGAAACTATTTGACATACATGTTTATTTAATGCATTTTAATAATAACATGTTTTATGGTTACAATCATACTTTTCTTTATTAAAAAGGAAGATTTCTGTCACAAATATTCATTAAAGATATTTTTGCAAGTTAAAACACAGAATGTTGTGTGAAGTTAAACGTCATTGACCCAAAACACATCCAAAAATATAAAAACAAAGTTTAAACAACTTGTTAAAAAAGGTTTTTCTACAAATAAACATGTTATTCACATAAGGATGCTATATTTGAACACGAATATTACAATGAAACTTC
>CM065662.1:1685706-1693206 GCA_033220385.1 Triplophysa yarkandensis | reverse complement strand
TGATCAGACGTGTCACCTGGAGGAGGTGGAAGTGTGCTGATGTTGGGTTTGATATCTGCAGGAATCTGAGGTTTTATATCTTGGTTTGGTGATAGATATGGAGGGATATTATTTCCTGGAGTCACAGGGGGTGTGGGGTTGCCTGGCAACGGTGAGAGTGGGTAACCGCTGCTCAATGGTCGTGAAGGCTGCAAATAAATCAACAAAAGATTTATATTAATTCATTTATCTATCAGACGCCTTGATCCAAACATACTTCTACTGTAAATGATAGAGCATCATCTACGAAACTAAAATTTTGTCCTGTCCAGAAAAACGTGCAACAAATAAATAACTCACGTACAGCATTCATGTTGGGCTGGTTGTAAGGAAAGTTTCCTGTATTTAAATTATTACAGGATTCCTGTGATGCAGACACAGAGAAAACACATTTTTATTTTACAGGCCAAACATTCTATTTCATTAAAAAGATCCATATATTAATCCTCACGTCATGTCAAAACTGTATGAGTTTCTTCAGAACACAGGAGATATTTGGAAGAATGTTATGAAGCAAACAACCCTGAACGCACTGACTTCCTTTTTATAAAATCAAAATTACTGAGAAATCTCTCAAAATATCTTCTTTTAAAAAAGGGTCACGTACAGAAATAAACGATGACAGCATTAAATTGTTCGAGTTAACTGTCCCTTAAAATTATTCCTCTTCAAACGTGAAAAACTGTTTTGGGTTTGTCTAATGTCTGTATTGGAGAGAGCTGACCTTGTAGAACTGTCCCGTGCCGGAGGATGGGTACTGTCCCGGGGATCCAGGATGTCCTGGCATTCTCTGTGAGGGGTACAGGGGTGAGGTAAGAGGTCTGCCGGCAGTGGGGTTCATGTACTGACCCTGTTGAGAAGAAAACTGCCCATTTGCTCCATACTGCTGCCCTCCATAATTACTCTAAAAAACAAAACACTTTCATTTAAAGAATCACATTCAGATTTGTGCGAACGCCAGGAAACAGAGAAACATATAATCATCATCTTCTGTAGTCTGTTTCCTCACCTCTCCTGTGTACGCCCTCTTTAACCCCTGCATGGGTCTTGGAGCGGGTGAATAGCCCTGCTGGGGTAACCGAACCCCGTATGACATCATCTGCCCTCGAGGTTGTCCCATGTTCAGTCCTGCTGTGTTGATATTTCCGGGATGAGGGGTTCCGCGGGGTCCGGGTTGATTTATGAACTGTGTGCTGTAGGTCTGGTTCGGCCCCATCTGTCCAACCAATCCGTACTGATTCATGTCCTTGTGCTGCGTCTCCTGCAGGGCGGCGACGGTTGCCGTTGCAGTTGCCGTCGCCGTGGCGGCCGCAGCAGCAACAGCAG
Source organism: Triplophysa yarkandensis (assembly GCA_033220385.1). NCBI lineage: Eukaryota > Metazoa > Chordata > Actinopteri > Cypriniformes > Nemacheilidae > Triplophysa > Triplophysa yarkandensis. The sequence goes on along the minus strand of CM065662.1, from coordinate 1,691,841 downwards.
CAGCGGCGGCGGCAGCGGCCGGTTGGCTGAAGTCAGAAGGTGGGCGTGTCTGTGGATTAGGACCGCCCCCATAACTGTAACAGAAAGAAAAAAGTTCAGACACTTCATCCGTCTGTGTGTCCGTCTGTCTCTCTCTCTGTCTGTCTGACACTGACCCGGGACCGTATCCCCCTCCGGCGGGGTAGTCGGGTCGCCCGTACATCTCCTGCTGCATGAACACTTGACCGGGACCTTTAGAGGAAAACTGCTGACAGGAGAACGGCCCTGAGCTCATCCCAACATCACTGGCTGTGGTCATGTGACTGTTAGGAGCGCACATAGAGTTCCCAAACACCTAAACACACACAGAGAGAGTTGTGACATACACTCATGTGTGCTCATGTGTGTGTTCATGTGTGTGTGTCTTTACCTGTGTCTGTGAGGTGTTGGTCACTCCCCACACTGTTGTCACCACAGAGACAGATCCAGACGCCTGGTTGTTGTTTTGTTGCCAGGAAACAGGCTCATATTGAAACGATGAATCACTATAGAGATACACATGAAATACATAAATATGTGTAGAGTATGAATGTGTGTGTGTGTGTGTGTGTGTTTTTATTTTTATTTGCATTGTATGTTTGAGTGTGCATGCATGTGAGTTTGCGTGCATGTGTGTGTTGTTTTTTTGTGCGCATGTGTATGCGTGCATGCATGTTTGTGTGTTAGTGATCGATGTGTATGTGTGTGCATGTGTGTGTATGTGTTTATATGCATGTATGTGTTTGCATGCCTGCATCAATGTGCGTGTGAATGCGTGTGTGTTTGCCTGCATGTGTTTGTGTGTGTATGCATTCATGCATATGTATGTGCATGTATGTATGCGTGTGTGTTTGCTTGGACGTGTGTCTGTGAATGCATGCATGTATGCGTGTGTGAGCGAGACTGACCAGTGTGATAGTGGTTTCATGTTGTTTATGTTGGTTTGTATGTTGTTTATGGGGTTCTTCAATGATGGATCTGGTTGTCTTGTTTTCTGATGACGCAGCAGTAGAAGTCGACCCAGATCCTCACACCATGAGGACAACAGTGCTACACACACACACAAATCACCATAAGAGGGTGCAGACACACAACGCTTTCCTATGAAACTTTAATTTTAACAATGAAATCCATCATTCACATCTTTATCAGAACTGAATCATTCTTCATATGGATACACGAACATGTTTTTAAAAATATTCCTCTGAAAGCTTCTGAAGTGTTTTTACATTGAGTTAAAGGACAGCTTAATGGGTTCTGACGCACAACATCAGTAAAGCACACAATAACACAACACTCACCTGCTGATTTAGGGGTGAATTTGTCTCTATTTGCAGCACAGACGGCCAGCAGTCGATAACCCAGATCCATATCATAACCCTGCTGACCCGCCACGTGACTCACCACCTAACAGATCACACACATCAGCAAACACACACATCTGTGTGTTCATATGATTCACATGTGTGTTGATGTGTGCTCACCGTTAGACATCCCATCAGACTTTGCTCAAAGATTCTCTGAAAAGCTCGTGGATCTCCACACCAGTCCAACAGTTCAGACGCGGCTGTCTGGAAGTTTGCTGGATTTTGCAGGTGCTGATGAAGTAAAGACAAAACTGAATGTGTAAACTAGTGAAGTGTGTGTGTGTGTGTGTGTGTGTGTGTGTGTGTGTGTGTGTGTGTGTGTGTGTGTGTGTGTGTGTGTGTGTGTGTGTGTGTGTGTGCATGTGTGTGTGTGTGTGTGTGTGTGTGTGTGTTACCTGACACATGAACAGGTGTGTGTGTGTGTGTGTGTGTGTGTGTGTGTGTGTGTGTGTGTATGCATGTGTGTGTGTATGCGTGTGTGTGTGTGTGTGTGTGTGTGTGTTTTTGTTTCTGTCTGTGTGTGTGTGTGTGTGTGTGTGTGTGTGTGTGTGTGTGTGTGTGTGTGTGTGTGTGTGTGTGTGTGTGTGTGTGTGTGTGTGTGTGTTACCTGACACATGAACAGGTGTGTGTGTGTGTGTGTGTGTGTGTGTGTGTGTGTGTGTGTGTGTGTGTGTGTGTGTGTGTGTGTGTGTGTGTCACCTGTTTGATGCAGAGAAGCCGATCATTGGTTTGCTGGATGTGTCTGTCCATAGACGGGAGAGAATTCATCCTGCCGGACCCTCACTGACCCGATGAGTCGGCCATCCACCCTAAGTCTCTACACACACACACACACACACACCCACGCACGCACGCACACACACACGCAAGCATTTATTGCTTACTGTGACCAAGCAAACTCTTTTCAGTGCTATTACAGATACAGGTTTCAAATATTTGTAAAGTTATTTAGTCATTTAATATGAACTCCCTGTTCATTGATAATTTATCAAATTATTTTTAAATCATTAATATGCTTATATTGGTAAAAACAACATTCTTATTCTTGTAATATTGCTATATTGTATTAATTATTTTAATGAATAAAACCCCGGCTTACACAAGTACTAGGAAAGTCATGGTCTAGTGTTCAGAGAGTTTGACTCCTAATCCTAGGGTTGTGGGTTCAAGTCTCAGAGCCGGCAGCATCATGACTTAAGTGCCCTTGAGCAAGACATCAAACCCCCAACTGCCCCCGGCTGCCCACCGCTCCAGGTTTGTGTGTTCACTGTTGTGTGTATGGGGTCTGGGTCACTATACTTGACTGTATGTCACTGCACTTTTGCTGAATTTTGCACAAAGCAGTTATTTTGAAGATATTTTTAATACAATCCCCCTAAGTTTGAAACTCACTGAACATTAAAGTAGACCGCACAAAACCACCTCAGATGTGATCATAATCCATTCTGTAATAAAAACCTTGAGTCCTTTAGTCACAAATGTAGTAAAACTGCGGTTTAAAACTGTCTTATGTCTGATGTTTCTATCAATTCTCTCAGACTTTGTGTGTTTTTAGATCTTAATGCCATCAAGTGAATAAAACATCAGACGGTTTTGTGTCTTTACTAAGAAGAGCTGACGTTTTTTAACATGTTATTAAATAATCTCAGACCATTTCCTCTGTTACAGCAGATAACACAATCAATGTGTGTAGTGAAAACATCAGTACACACACACACACACACACACACACACACACACACACACACACACACGCATGCACACACACACAGTACTTTTCAGACCAAAGGAAAGTACATTTCAACAATCTCATTTTTGCAACGACTAAGTCTCTCTGGTCTCTCTCTCTCTCTGGTCTCTCTCTCTCTGGTCTCTCTCTCTCTGGTCTCTCTCTCTCTGGTCTCTCTCTCTCTGGTCTCTCTCTCTCTCTGGTCTCTCTCTCTCTGGTCTCTGTCTCTCTCTGGTCTCTGTCTCTCTCTGGTCTCTCTCTCTCTCTCTCTCTCTCTCTCTGGTCTCTCTGGTCTCTCTGGTCTCTCTCTCTCTCTCTCTCTGGTCTCTCTGTCTCTCTCTGGTCTCTCTCTCTCTCTCTGGTCTCTCTCTCTCTCTCTCTCTCTCTCTCTGGTCTCTCTGGTCTCTCTCTGGTCTCTCTCTCTCTCTGGTCTCTCTCTCTCTGGTCTCTCTCTCTCTGGTCTCTCTCTCTCTGGTCTCTCTCTCTGGTCTCTCTCTCTCTCTCTCTCTCTGGTCTCTCTCTCTCTCTCTGGTCTCTTTCTGGTCTCTCTCTGGTCTCTCTCTCTCTGGTCTCTCTCTCTCTCTCTGGTCTCTCTCTGGTCTCTCTGGTCTCTCTGGTCTCTCTCTCTCTCTCTCTCTGGTCTCTCTCTCTCTCTGGTCTCTCTCTCTCTCTCTGGTCTCTCTCTCTCTCTCTCTGGTCTCTCTCTCTCTCTCTGGTCTCTCTCTCTCTCTCTCTCTGGTCTCTCTCTCTCTCGCTCTGACAATAAATCTGGACAAAACCAAAGTCATGGTGTTCCAAAAGAAAGCCATATCTCATCTACAAAGGAGAAGTCCTTCAGCATCGGGATCAGATCTTGTGGTTATACTGTAAATCAGTGAAACAATTTAAAGCAGCATAAATCCTTTCAAAAATCCTTTGAGACCATGATTTAGAAATAGGGAAAGGAAAACACTTTATTTTTGAATGTCCCAAGTAAATCACAACAAGACAAATACACTTTCCACAATTTGAATTTATGAATGAGTGAATCTGAGAAATTCACACAACACGATATGGTTAGCCCCTAAAATGTACTTCCCATACTTTATTTACTACGGTAAGTAGTTAGAGAAGGAGAGAGAGATTTGCAGTGCGGTTGTTATCACAAAAGTCACAATAGTCTCTCTGTTCTGAGAGTGTTTGCAGTGTTTTATCACACGTGTACACACACAAGCACAGGACATCAGCAGATATGAATTCATCAGTTGCTCATTTCACCTGAAACAAAAAACCCACCGATAACAATCTTTCACACATCATCTGTCCTATCACATGCATCTCACCCATCTGAACACAACACACATCTCACCCATCTGAACACAACACACATCTCACCCACCTGAACACGACACACATCTCACCCACCTGAACACAGCACACATCTCACCCGCCTGAACACAGCACACATCTCACCCTCCTGAACACAACACACATCTCACCCATCTGAACACGACACACATCTCACCCGTCTGAACACAACACACATCTCACCCGCCTGAACACAACACACATCTCACCCGTCTGAACACAACACACATCTCACCCATCTGAACACAACACACATCTCACCCGTCTGAACACAACACACATATCACCCATCTGAATACAACACACATCTCACCCATCTGAACACAACACACATCTCACCCGCCTGAACACAGCACACATCTTACCCACCTGAACACAGCACACATCTCACCCGCCTGAACACAACACACATCTCACCCACCTGAACACTACACACATCTCACCCGTCTGAACACAACACACATCTCACCCGCCTGAACACAGCACACATCTCACCCTCCTGAACACAACACACATCTCACCCATCTGAACACAACACACATCTCACCCGCCTGAACACGACACACATCTCACCCGTCTGAACACAACACACATCTCACCCGCCTGAACACAACACACATCTCACCCATCTGAACACAACACACATCTCACCCGTCTGAACACAACACACATCTCACCCGCCTGAACACAACACACATCTCACCCATCTGAACACAACACACATCTCACCCGTCTGAACACAACACACATCTCACCCGTCTGAACACAACACACATCTCACCCATCTGAACACGACACACATCTCACCCATCTGAACACAACACACATCTCACCCATCTGAACACAACACACATCTCACCCATCTGAACACGACACACATCTCACCCGTCTGAACACGACACACATCTCACCCGTCTGAACACAACACACATCTCACCCGTCTGAACACAACACACATCTCACCCGCCTGAACACAACACACATCTCACCCGCCGGAACACAACACACATCTCACCCATCTGAACACAGCACACATCTCACCCGTCTGAACACGACACACATCTCACCCGTCTGAACACGACACACATCTCACCCGCCTGAACACGACACACATCTCACTCCCCTGAACACAACACACATCTCACCCGTCTGAACACAACACACATCTCACCCGTCTGAACACAACACACATCTCACTCCCCTGAACACAACACACATCTCACTCCCCTGAACACAACACACATCTCACCCGTCTGAACACAACACACATCTCACCCGCCTGAACACAACACACATCTCACCCACCTGAACACAACACACATCTCACCCGCCTGAACACAACACACATCTCACCCATCTGAATACAACACACATCTCACCCGTCTGAACACAACACACATCTCACCCATCTGAACACGACACACATCTCACCCATCTGAACACAACGCACATCTCACCCATCTGAACACAACGCACATCTCACCCATCTGAACACAACACACATCTCACCCGTCTGAACACAACACACATCTCATCCGCCTGAACACAACACACATCTCACCCATCTGAACACAACACAACACACATCTCACCCACCTGAACACAACACAACACACATCTCACCCATCTGAACACGACACACATCTCACCCGTCTGAACACGACACACATCTCA
>CM065662.1:1660706-1673206 GCA_033220385.1 Triplophysa yarkandensis | reverse complement strand
TCACATCACAACACATCACAACACATCACAACACAACACATCACAACACAACACAACACATCACAACACAACACAACACAACACATCACAACACATCACAACACAACACATCACATCACAACACATCACAACACATCACAACACATCACATCACAACACATCACATCACAACACATCACATCACATCACAACACATCACAACACAACACATCACATCACAACACATCACAACACATCACAACACATCACATCACAACACATCACATCACAACACATCACAACACATCACAACACATCACAACACATCACAACACATCACACACATCACACACATCACAACACAACACATCACATCACAACACATCACAACACATCACAACACATCACAACACATCACAACACATCACAACACATCACATCACAACACATCACAACACATCACAACACATCACATCACAACACATCACAACACATCACATCACAACACATCACATCACATCACAACACATCACATCACGTCACATCACAACACATCACAACACATCACAACACATCACAACACATCACAACACATCACACACATCACAACACATCACAACACATCATTACACACACACACAACACATCACATCACACACACCACTGTCACATGGAGTCCTGGACCACCGCATGGTAACACAACACACACACAACACATCACAACACATCACAACACATCACAACACGACACATCACATCACAACACAACACATCACAACACAACACATCACATCACAACACGACACATCACAACACGACACATCACAACACAACACAACACAACACATCACATCACAACACAACACATCACAACACATCACGACACATCACATCACACTACAACACATCACATCACAACACAACACGACACATCACATCACACTACAACACATCACACTACAACACAACACATCACAACACATCACAACACATCACACACAACACATCACACTACAACACATCACATCACAACACAACACAACACGACACATCACATCACACTACAACACATCACACTACAACACAACACATCACAACACAACACATCACAACACATCACAACACATCACATCACATCACACTACAATACATCAAATCACAACACATCACACACAACACATCACACTACAATACATCACAACACATCACACTACAATACATCACAACACAACACACTACAACACATCACACTACAACACATCACACTACAACACATCACACTACAACACATCACACTACAACACATCACAACACATCACAACACATCACATCACAACACATCACAACACAACACACTACAACACAACACATCACACTACAACACAACACATCACACTACAACACAACACATCACACTACAATACATCAAATCACAACACATCACACACAACACATCACACTACAATACATCACAACACATCACACTACAATACATCACAACACAACACACTACAACACATCACACTACAACACATCACACTACAACACATCACAACACATCACAACACATCACAACACAACACAACACAACACACTACAACACATCACACTACAACACATCACAACACAACACACTACAACACATCACACTACAACACATCACACTACAACACAACACATCACACTACAATACATCACAACACATCACACTACAACACAACACATCACACTACAACACAACACATCACACTACAACACAACACATCACACTACAATACATCACAACACATCACATCACACTACAACACATCACACTACAACACAACACATCACAACACATCACAACACATCACACTACAACACATCACACTACAACACATCACACTACAACACATCACACTACAACACATCACACTACAACACATCACACTACAACACAACACACTACAACACAACACACTACAACACACTACAACACATCACACTACAACACATCACACTACAACACATCACGCTACAACACAACACATCACACTACAACACATCACACTACAACACATCACACTACAACACATCACACTACAACACAACACAACACATCACACTACAACACATCACAACACATCACACTACAACACAACACATCACACTACAACACATCACACTACAACACATCACACTACAACACAACACATCACATCACACTACAACACATCACATCCCATCAGACTACATCACATCACACTACAACACAACACATCACACTACAACACATCACACTACAACACAACACATCACATCACACTACAACACTACAACACATCACACTAAAACACAACACATCACATCACACTACAACACATCATAACACATCACATCACACTACAACACATCACACTACAACACAACACATCACATCACACTACAACACTACAACACATCACACTACAACAACACATCACACTACAACACAACACATCACATCCATACAAACTACATCTCATCACACTACAACACATACACATCATCACTACAACACATCACACTACAACACAACACATCACATCACACTACAACACATCCAACCATCACACTACAACACATCACATCACATCACACTACAACACATCACACTACAACACATCACACTACAACACATCACATTACAACACATCACTAACACATCACACTACAACACATACACTACAACACATCACATCACACACAACACACACATCACACTACAACACATCACACTACAACACAACACATCACATCACACTACAACACCTCACACACCAACACATCACATCACACTACAACACAACACATCACACTACAACACATCACACTACAATACATCACTCACATACAACACATCACACTACAACACAAATCACATCACACTACAACACATCACATCACACTACAACACATCACACTACAATACCATCACACTACAATACATCACACACACTACAACACATCACACTAACACAACACATACACTACACATCACAATCACACTACAACACATCACTACAATACATCACACTAACAACAATCACACTACAACACAACACATCACACTACAAATCACATCACCTACAACACACACAACACCATCACACTACAATACATCACATCACACTACAACACATCACACTACAACACAACACATCACACTACAACACAACACATCACACTACAACACATCACATCACACTACAACACATCACACTACAACACAACACATCACACTACAACACAACACAACACTCTACAACACAACACATCACACTACAACACAACACATCACACTACAACACATCACACTACAACACATCACACTACAACACAACACATCACACTACAACACAACACATCACACTACAACACAACACATCACACTACAACCCATCACATCACATCACATCACACTACAACACATCACATCACACTACAACACATCACACTACAACACAACACATCACATCACACTACAACACATCACACTACAACACAACACATCCCATCAGACTACAACACATCACACTACAACACATCACACTACAACACATCACACCAGACTACAACACATCACACAAGACTACAACACAACACATCACACTACAACACATCACACCAGACTACAACACAACACATCACACTACAACACATCACACTACAACACATCACACTACAACACATCCCATCAGACTACATCACATCACACTACAACACATCACATCACACTACAACACATCACACTACAACACATCACACTACAACACATCACATCACACTACAACACAACACAACACATCACATCACACTACAACACATCACATCCCATCAGACTACATCACATCACACTACAACACAACACATCACACTACAACACATCACATCCCATCAGACTACATCACATCACATCACACTACAACACAACACATCACATCACACTACAACACATCACACTACAACACATCACACTACAACACAACACATCACATCACACTACAACACAACACATCACATCACACTACAACACATCCCATCAGACTACATCACATCACACTACAACACATCCCATCAGACTACAACACATCACAGTACAACACATCACATCACACTACAACACATCACACTACAACACAACACATCACATCACATCACACTACAACACATCACACTACAACACAACAAATCGCATCACACTACAACACATCACACTACAACACATCACATCCCATCAGACTACATCACACTACAACACAACACATCACATCACACTACAACACATCACACATCAACACATCACATCAGACTACAACACAACACATCACATCACACTACAACACATCACATCACACTACAACACAACAAATCGCATCACACTACAACACATCACACTACAACACATCACACTACAACACATCACACTACAACACATCACATCACACTACAACACATCACACTACAACACATCACACTACAACACATCACAACACATCACACTACAACACAACACATCACATCACACTACATCACACTACAACACATCACATCACACAACAACACATCACACTACAACACATCACACTACAACACATCACATCACACTACAACACATCACATCACACTACAACACATCACATCACACTACAACACATCACATCACACTACAACACATCACATCACACTACAACACATCACATCACACTACATCACATCACACTACAACACATCACATCACACTACAACACATCACATCACACTACAACACATCACACTACAACACATCCCATCAGACTACATCACATCACACTACAACACATCACATCACACTACAACACATCACACTACAACACATCACACTACAACACATCACATCACACTACAACACAACACAACACATCACATCACACTACAACACATCCCATCACACTACAACACATCACACTACAATACATCACACTACAACACATCACACTACAACACAACACATCACACTACAACACAACACAACACTCTACAACACAACACATCACACTACAACACAACACATCACACTACAACACAACACATCACACTACAACACATCACACTACAACACATCACACTACAACACAACACATCACACTACAACACAACACATCACACTACAACACAACACATCACACTACAACCCATCACATCACATCACATCACACTACAACACATCACATCACACTACAACACATCACACTACAACACAACACAACACATCACATCACACTATAACACATCACACTACAACACAACACATCCCATCAGACTACAACACATCACACTACAACACATCACACTACAACACATCACACCAGACTACAACACATCACACAAGACTACAACACAACACATCACACTACAACACATCACACCAGACTACAACACAACACATCACACTACAACACATCCCATCAGACTACAACACATCACACTACAACACATCACACTACAACACATCACATCACACTACAACACAACACAACACATCACATCACACTACAACACATCCCATCAGACTACATCACATCACATCACACTACAACACAACACATCACATCACACTACAACACATCCCATCAGACTACATCACATCACATCACACTACAACACAACACATCACATCACACTACAACACATCACACTACAACACATCACACTACAACACAACACATCACATCACACTACAACACATCACACTACAACACATCACACTACAACACATCACATCACACTACAACACAACACAACACATCACATCACACTACAACACATCCCATCAGACTACATCACATCACATCACACTACAACACAACACATCACATCACACTACAACACATCCCATCAGACTACATCACATCACATCACACTACAACACAACACATCACATCACACTACAACACATCCCATCAGACTACATCACATCACACTACAACACATCCCATCAGACTACAACACATCACATCACACTACAACACATCACACTACAACACATCACATCACATCACACTACAACACATCACAGTACAACACATCACATCACACTACAACACATCACACTACAACACAACACATCACATCACACTACAACACATCACACTACAACACAACAAATCGCATCACACTACAACACATCACACTACAACACATCACACTACAACACATCACATCCCATCAGACTACATCACACTACAACACAACACATCACATCACACTACAACACATCACACATCAACACATCACATCAGACTACAACACAACACATCACATCACATCACACTACAACACATCACATCACACTACAACACAACAAATCGCATCACACTACAACACATCACACTACAACACATCACACTACAACACATCACACTACAACACATCACATCACACTACAACACATCACACTACAACACATCACACTACAACACATCACAACACATCACACTACAACACAACACATCACATCACACTACATCACACTACAACACATCACATCACATCACACTACAACACATCACATCACACTACAACACATCACATCACACTACAACACATCACACTACATCACATCACACTACAACACATCACATCACACTACAACACATCACATCACACTACAACACATCACACTACAATACATCACATCAGACTACATCACATCACACTACAACACATCACATCACACTACAACACATCACATCACAACACAACACATCACATCACACTACAACACATCACACTACAACACATCACATCACACTACAACACATCACATCACATTACAACACATCACATCACACTACAACACATCACACTACAACACAACACATCACACTACAACACATCACACTACAACACATCACATCACACTACAACACATCACACTACAACACAACACATCACACTACAACACATCACAATAATTACAACACATCACACTACAACACAACACATCACACTACAACACATCACATTACAACACATCACAATAATTACAACACATCACAATAAATACAACACATCACAATAATTACAACACATCACAATGAATACAACACATCACAATAAATACAACAAAAACTAAATCGAACAACCCACACAAGAAGACAAAGACAGATGATTCTCTCTCTCTGACTCTCTATCCACCAGGGCACCAGTGAGAAGGACCGACCCTGTGAAACATGTGGGAAGAACCTGGCCGACTGTCTGGGTCACTATGGATATCTGGATCTGGAACTACCGTGTTTTCACATCGGATACTTTAAAGCCATCATCGGAATCCTGCAGGCAAGTGTTTGGTGTCTGCTAAAATACTCTTTTAGGTTATAAAAGATTTTTTATAGAAACACAAACAGAAGAAGATATGGATCTGATTGTTTCTGTTTATTTCAGATGATTTGTAAGACGTGTTCACACATTCTTCTGTCTAAAGAAGAAAAGCTTCAGTTTCTGGATTATTTGCGGAGGCCTGGTCTAGTGTACCTGCAGAAACGCGGTTTAAAGAAGAAAATCTCTGACAAATGCAGGAAGAAAACCACATGCTTTTACTGCAATGCGTTTAATGGTACAAATACGCATGCAAACACAGACACACGCGCACACACACAAAATATATGTTGATCTGTGTCTCTCATGTCTCTTTAGGTCCTGTGAAGAAGTGTGGCTTACTTAAGATCATTCATGAAAAGTATAAGACCACAAAAAAAGTGATCGACCCTATGGTGTCTGATTTTCTCCAGTCGTTTGATGTGGCCATTGAACACAATAAAGAAGTGGAGTCTCTATTGAACAAAGCACAGGTATATAACCTTTAAGTCTTTACAAAACATTATGTCATAATGTCAGTGAGTGTTTTTTTGATAAATCTCTTTTCTTTTTCTTCTGCTCTGACTCATGCTAAGTTTTGTCTATTTGTCATCTTTCAGGAAAACCTCAATCCTCTGGTGGTGTTGAATCTTTTCCGGAGGGTTCCAAAGGAGGACATTCCTCTTCTCCTAATGAATCCAGAATCTGGCAAACCTGCTGACCTCATCCTGACACGTATTCTAGTCCCACCTCTCTGTATCCGTCCCTCGGTCGTAAGCGACCTCAAATCAGGAACCAACGAGGACGATCTGACGATGAAGTTAACAGAAATCATCTTTTTGAATGATGTCATCAAGAAGGTGTGGAGACACAATCGCTCACATCAGATGACAAATAGATCTTAAATGAACCAAAGAAATGTTAAAGTGTTGCATCTTTAATCTAGATAGAGTCATCTATTGTATTTCTCTTTTTGTTTATTAAGGAAAATATGTCAGTTATATTTTTGAAGTATTTTTGGTCCAACTTCTTAATGAATATGTAGAATGTGTCATGACTGATGGGTTTGTTTCTCCACAGCATCGGATGTCAGGAGCTAAGACTCAGATGATCATGGAGGATTGGGATTTTCTTCAGCTTCAGTGTGCTCTCTACATCAACAGTGAACTGTCAGGAATCCCGCTTAACATGGCACCAAAGAAATGGACTCGTGGCTTTGTGCAAAGACTCAAGGGAAAGCAGGGTATGACTCTCAAGAGCCGACGCGTAGGGCTTTATTCTGTTATGACTCATTTTGAGTTACACTAGCCTTGTTTTTCAGGCCGATTTCGAGGAAACCTGTCTGGAAAGAGAGTGGATTTCTCGGGCAGAACGGTCATTTCTCCTGACCCCAACCTGAGAATTGATGAGGTCGCTGTACCGGTGCACGTGGCCAAAATCCTGACGTACCCAGAGAAGGTCAGAGTGGTTTACATATGAGACGATCTGCTACATTCAAATATATATTCAGAAGAATCTTAAAGAAGTATTTCACCTAAAAAAATCTATTTTTTACCATCACCATTAATATTGTACCGTATATATTGTAGTTCCTTACACTTCTTGGACTACTTTGACTACCCTAGTAGAAAAAGTTATTTTTCAAAATATAATAATCAATGGTTTAGTTAGAATAAAGAAATATCTTAAATATCTTTCTCTGTGTTCATCAACACAAAGAAACGTCTAATAATTTGGAATAATTAGAGACTGACTAACTAACGACAGATTTTTGTTGTATCACTTTTAAGATGTTCAGTTTGTGTCTTATCTGTTTTCATTGTGTGTTTAAGGTAAATAAAGCAAACATTGAGCTGATGAGGAAACTCGTCCGTAACGGTCCTGAGGATCATCCTGGAGCAAACTTTATCCAGCAGAGACACATGCAGATGAAGAGGTCAGATCTCTCTCTTTTATAGAAATATATAGAAATATATCTGTAATGTAATTTTTTTTGTTGTGACAGTGTTTATAACTAGTACTAAAATCAACTATGAATGCGGTTTTCAGGTTTTTGAAGTATGGTAACCGAGAGAAGATGGCCCAGGAGTTGAAGTTTGGTGATGTAGTTGAGAGACACATGATTGATGGAGATATCGTTCTGTTTAATCGACAGCCGTCTCTACACAAGCTCAGTATCATGGCTCATATAGTGAGTCACTTCACTTCATATCATTTATTATAATCTATAAAGCACAAGCCCATAATGTGTTTACATCACCCTTCATCCAGGCGCGTGTAAAACCTCATCGAACGTTCCGTTTTAATGAGTGTGTGTGTACTCCGTACAACGCTGACTTTGATGGAGACGAGATGAATCTTCATCTGCCGCAGACAGAGGAGGCAAAAGCTGAAGCGCTCGTCCTCATGGGGGTGAGAGGCCGAGAGATGCTTTTTCTTCATCAAGAATGATGTGACCTAAGCGTCTCAATGAATATCTCTCTGTCTGTGTTATAGACGAAAGCTAATCTGGTGACCCCAAGAAACGGCGAGCCACTGATCGCAGCTATTCAAGACTTCCTTACAGGTGAGTAACATGAGAGCAATTCACAGGACACATGCTTTAGTTTGATCAATCTTGACCTATTCTTCATGTTAATACACATGTCACCCATAGATGGAGCTGGTTATCTGCTGATATACTTTATGTGTTATTTTGTATCAGGTGCTTACCTGCTCACTCTTAA
This sequence comes from Triplophysa yarkandensis, assembly GCA_033220385.1. NCBI lineage: Eukaryota > Metazoa > Chordata > Actinopteri > Cypriniformes > Nemacheilidae > Triplophysa > Triplophysa yarkandensis. The sequence continues at coordinate 1,663,145 of CM065662.1, read as the reverse complement.
AGACACGTTCTTCGATCGAACCAAAGCCTGTCAGATTGTTGCATCAATCCTCGTGGCAAAGATGAAAAAATCAGAATCGCCCTCCCACCACCTTCTATCTCAAGGTGACTGCTCAGACTAACCCCCCTCTACCTCTTTCAATTCAATTCAATTCAATTCAATTCAAATAGCTTTATTGGCATTACGGATATAGTATATGTTTGCATTGCCTAAGCATTACAATGACCAGGAAAATCATAATAATATTTAAAACAATGGATCATTTTAGACAGTGTTTAAACCAATAATATAACAATAGAGTGAAAACACATTGTAAACATTTTGTAATGCAAGAATCATATAACTTAATCACACTACTTAAAGAACTGTTATTATATATTTGTGTCTTTTTTTTGAATGAACGTATCTCTTAGAGATTAACAAGCGGCTCCAAATTTTGCTGCTGTATTTGCACATTCAGTTTTTTTCTCAAGGAATAAAGGAAAGGATTTCATTTGGGTGCAGTTAGTGAACTATGGATATATGTTGTTAATGTTGTAATAATATTGATTTCTGATGTTTGATAGTTTGGGTATTCTGTAAGGAAGTGCAGCTGTCTTACCATCAATCTTAAAGTGCTGTCTCTCTCTCTATGTGTCTCTCTCTCTCTGTCTCTCTCTCTTGTCTCTCTCTCTCTGGTCTCTCTCTGTCTCTCTCTCTGTGTCTCTCTCTCTCTCTCTGGTCTCTCTCTCGGTCTCTCTCTCTCGGTCTCTCTCTCTCGGTCTCTCTCTCCTGTCTCTCTCTGGTCTCTCTCTCTCTCTCTCTCTCTCTGGTCTCTCTCTCTCTGGTCTCTCTCTCCCTGGTCTCTCTCTCTCTCTGGTCTCTCTCTGGTCTCTCTCTCTCTCTCTCTCTCTCTCTCTCTGGTCTCTCTCTCTCTCTGGTCTCTCTCTCTCTCTCTCTCTCTCTCTCTCTCTGGATAAATACAAGTTCTGTCCTCAAAGCATAACTTGGAACTTTCTTTTAATAGAGACAAGTGATGATGTGAGGACAGTAATTACAGTGTTCAGATTTTGTACTAAACACAAAATGTCTGCTTATTAAAAGTCCTGTTGTAGACAGAATGTCTTTTTCTTTCTTTTATGGAGAGAAGTGACTGCATGTGTCTTGAGTCATTTCTCATGCGCTCAGATTATGATGTTTAATATCAGATGATGTGTGATGACAGGATTATTTAAACATGTTGTGTATTATTGAATGTTTCAGCCGATCAGACTCTGGACGGGGAAGCAGATCTTCAGTTTGATTCTGAAGCCCAGTAAAAGCTGTCCGGTGAATGCAAATCTGCGCACTAAAGGAAAACAATACTGCGGTAAAGGAGAAGATCTGTGTTCCAATGATTCATGTGAGTTACACCACAGAACCTTTAACAATCATTTCTTTCTCTTCATAGAGTGTGTGTCTTATAACTATGTGTGTTTGTAGTTGTGGTGATCCAGAACAGTGAGCTGATGTGCGGCACTATGGATAAAGGAACTCTTGGCTCTGGATCGAAGAACAACATCTTCTACATCCTGTTGAGAGACTGGGGTCAGCTGGTGGCTGCAGATGCTATGTCACGTTTGGCACGTCTGGCTCCTGTTTACCTCTGTGAGTTTGTGTTTGGTTTATGCAGATGACAGGTTGTGTTGTTATTCTGAGTCTGTTTAAGATCACGGCTGATGTCATGTTTGTCTTTGTTAAAGCAAATCGAGGGTTCTCCATCGGGATTGGCGACGTGACGCCAGGTCAGGGTCTGCTGAAAGCCAAACAGGAGCTTCTGGATGATGGTTATAAGAAATGTGATGAGTATATCGAAGCACTGAAGACCGTAGATTACAGCAGCAGCCGGGCTGTACAGCTGAGGAAACTCTGGAGGTGAGTGAGAGAGAGACCAGAGAGAGAGACCAGAGAGAGAGACCAGAGAGAGAGCCAGAGAGATAGACCAGAGAGATAGACCAGAGAGAGAGACAGAGAGAGAGACCAGAGAGAGAGACCAGAGAGAGAGACCAGAGCGAGAGACCAGAGAGAGAGACCAGAGAGAGAGACCAGAGAGACCATAGAGAGACCAAAGAGAGACCATAGAGAGACCAAGAGAGAGAGAGACCAGAGAGAGAGACCAGAGAGAGAGACCAGAGAGAGAGACCAGAGAGAGAGACCAGAGAGAGAGACCAGAGAGAGAGACCAGAGAGAGGACCAGAGAGAGAGACCAGAGAGAGAGACCAGAGAGAGAGACCAGAGAGATAGACCAGAGAGAGAGACCAGAGAGATAGACCAGAGAGAGTGAGAGTGAGACGAGAGAGAGAGAGACCAGAGGGAGAGAGGAGAGGGAGAGGGAGAGGGAGAGGGAGAGGGAGAGGGGAGAGGGAGAGGAGAGGGAGAGGGGGGAGAGGGAGAGGGAGAGGGAGAGGGAGAGGGAGAGAT
>CM065662.1:1605308-1660206 GCA_033220385.1 Triplophysa yarkandensis | reverse complement strand
TCTCTCTCTCTGGTCTCTCTCTCTCTGGTCTCTCTCTCTCTGGTCTCTCTGGTCTCTCTGGTCTCTCTGGTCTCTCTGGTCTCTCTGGTCTCTCTCTCTCTCTCTCTCTCTGGTCTCTCTGGTCTCTCTCTCTCTGGTCTCTCTCTCTCTGGTCTCTCTCTCTCTGGTCTCTCTGGTCTCTCTGGTCTCTCTGGTCTCTCTGGTCTCTCTGGTCTCTCTGGTCTCTCTGGTCTCTCTCTCTCTCTCTCTCTCTCTCTCTCTCTCTCTCTCTCTCTCTCTGGTCCCACAGGTAAATCGGAGATATCCAGGCACAACCAGGCCAGGAAAAGCCAGGATCAGCTTTCGGCCTACCTGAAAAGATCCTTTTAACAGACGAGTACATAACTCTCTACTCTGAACAATAGCAGACCTTTCCAGACTGTTTATGAGTCGCCCTGGCCTTTCAGACGCCCTCTCTGTGACTTTTGACTGGTTTACTGTAGACACCGGGCTGTGAAGAGGGAAAACCAGATGACAGAATAAACCGCTTGATATATAAGATATTGAACTGTTATTAAATTATATCTATTAAACCTGAAATAAACATATCGTCTGGTCTCTCTCTCTCACTGCTATAGCAGAAATGAAATGTCTGTCATCCTTTAGTTCCTCTGTAACTCTCTTCTACATTTTCCTGCGCACTTCCATCCCATCATCTCCATCCACACAAACACTTGATTCCTAAAGGATAGTGTACATATGCTTTTGTCATTTATAGATGTATACATTTTCTTAATTTAATCAGAAATTACTTAAATAAATAAGCATTTTATCTTTATATGGAAGCCAAAATAATGTTTTGTATTTATTTGTCATCTGGTTTTCTCCAGAGTAACTGACAGTATTGTGTAATGTAGTTTGTGACTTCATGTACACATTAGATAAGACACATGATGATATATTAAGTCCAAAGGTTGATCATAGACAAACACATTTTATAAAAGCCCAAACCCTCAGTGAAATCTCGTCTATATGAGGTTGAGCTCAGATCGTAACAATGGCTCAACAGGAATATAAAAAACTCAGTGATAAATTCTTCACATATAAAGGAATGGTGTTTCCTATAGATGACACGCACAACATTACCACACATTTCATCGACAGTCTCAAGGACTTTCAAATAAGGGACGATGATGTCTTTGCTGTAACTTTCCCAAAATCTGGTACGTGACTTTAACTTAGACTCGAAATTGTGAACAGTTTGTTTCATTTTGAGGCATTTTGTGCGTTTGTGACGTCACCGGATGTGATGTTGCGTCTCTAGCGTAGCACAAGCTGTACGTGATTACGTAAGTTCGCGTCTGTGTGAGAATATCACGTTAATATTAATATCAGTTTCATCTAAGGCTCAAATAAATGTTCTGCCCTTAGGAAATCAATCTCTGTGTAACATATTTCATTTCATATTATTTTTTCCAGAATTGTCCAAAAGTTATCTGCACATCAATTCTTCATAACCACTGGAATTATATCCAAATAATGAACTTTGTCTTTCTCTGGGAAACTATTTATACTTGTCCAAACACAAATAACCAAATACAACATAAAAAAACAATAAATATTTCATCAATAATACTTATCAATAATATTTTACACTAGTTTTGTCTAATAAGAAAAATGCGTGCCAGGTAAAAAAACAGGCTGAGAATCATCTTAAATAGAGTAAAGCGCTTAGAAAAAATAAAAAGCTAAAATGTTGTAATCATTGTTAAGAAGGCCTATAGGATGCCAATTCCCAACGGAAAAAATAAAATGTAGTGTCTGTAATAAGTCCTTGGGTATGTGTAGGAGGATGAGTGACTTTTGAAATGCTTTCTGTGAACATTTGTAAAAGTAAAGGAAAGGAAACCACACATTTCATCGACAGTCTCAAGGACTTTCAAGGGACGAGGATGTCTTTGCTGTTACTGTACAAGCTGTACGTGATTACGTAAGTTCGCGTCTGAGTGAGAATATCACATAATTATTAATATCAGTTTCATTTAAATGCGTTTTTATTCGTATCAGTTTAATTTAAATGCGTTATTATTAGTGGTGGGTATAGATTAATTTTAATCTAGATTAATCTCACTGTAAATTTGGAATTAATCTAGATTAAAATGGCTAATTTGAAATCTGTCGAAGGCATTCAGAATATGTGTGCTACCCAAATAATGACCAAAAGTAAATCATTACACAAGGTTCAAACCGCGTTTACAGCAGACACGTGTAGTTTCACGCTTGAACATTTAAGTTAATTCACGTACAACGCGTCATTTGCGCAAGGGGGAGGGGCTTCTGTCAGGGGAACTCATCAATTTATTGGAGGAAAAGTAATTTATTGTAAAACAAAGCGATTAAACTTCATGTGACGGCTTTATTTATAGTCTCAATATGTGTATAAAGCTCAAATTCAATAAAGAGATTTTTTTTTCTTTACAAAATTTCTTCCAGTAAATATATTTTTAATTCCAGTCTCTGTTAAAGTATAATAAAAGTATAATGTGTATTTATAAAGCTCTTTGTCTCCACATAAAGCTCTGATGACTTTCTCCTCCATGTTTGTTTTAGATAAAGCTTCTGATTGGTTAACACGGCGTGAAATTTCGCCAAAGTTCAATTTTTTTAACTCACACGATTCGCGTCATTTGCGCCGCAGGAAATCTATTCACGTCTATTCGCGTTTCTGCATTGACTTAACATGTAAATCACTCACGCCTGACATTCTATACGCTCTGTGTTAGCACGTCACGTGTGATGAGGTCATTTCACACTAGGTATAAACACAGGTTAGAAGACTCGCTCTCATCCGCACTAAAAGATCAAAGGTGAAAGGTCATATAGCTTGTGTAGTATAGACGCAGCTCCCAACCCAACTTTGAGAAGAGATTAACGGCGATATTTTTTTTAAGCCCCGATAAGAGTCACACGTTAACACAGCACGTTAACGCCGATAACAGGCCAACACTAGTTATTATCCATATCAGTTTAATTTGAATACGTTATTATTAATATTAGTTTACTTCAAATGCTGTATTATTCATATCAGTTTAATTTAAATGCATTATTATTAATATCAGTTTCCTTCAAATGCTGTATTATTCATATCTGTTTCATTTAAATGCATTATTATTCATATCAGTTTAATTTAAATACGTTATTATTGATATCGGTTTCATTTAAATGCATATAATAATATCAGTTAATTTAAATGCGCATATAATAATATCAGATTAATTTAAATACATTACTAGTTATATTAGTTTAATTTAAATGCGTTATTATACTCCATGTGAAGTGATAGGTAATATTACCGTAATAGCAGTAATAAACATGCATAATTGACAGCTCTTGTTACGGTAATGACAGTGATAAGTGGGCATACATTATTCAACCAGGATGGCCATAAAGATATATCCTTCTCTTTTATAAAACACATACATGTATTGAAAATATTTAGATAAATAAAATTAGACTTATTTATTAAATGTGATGTTTTTTATTAAATATATACATGTATGCATATGCATTTTTGCCCAAAAGTGTAGAAATCTCTCTCTCGCATCTTCTGCGCATCGGTGACTCGGTGGTGGAACAATCTGCCTCTTATATCTTTAAAAAACAACTAAAAACTCATTCTTTCCGTCTACACCCAACCCACTAGGAAACCTTCTTCCATACCTACTCACTCTATATAATATAACTTTAACTTTTTTCCTCCTACAGGTTTTATCTCGCTTTGTGTAACTTAGTAACGTCGTTGTAACACTTGTTCAGCTATTGTTGTCTCTGATATTTACCGCTTCTTTGTCTCCTCCACTATTGTAAGTCGCTTTGACTGATCCTTTGTCTGCTAAATGCCTAAATGTAAATCTAAAGGTATGTGTATGTATTTATGAAAACAACATTATTATGTAAAATCCACACACATACAGTATGTAAAAAACATAATCTGCGATTAATCACAAATAATTGTTATTAGGCATACTGATCGATCAGCTGATAATCACATTCTATGACTCGATCGGTACTTGCTAAACTTGGCCGATTTTATGAACTGATCTCAATTGATGATATCAAAGCGTGAGGACGTATATAAAGAGTGGGGGGGGTAAATGTTTTAGCATAAATTCAAATGTTAACTGTATAATGAAAAAAAAAATATATTGAGTAAGTACTCTGTTAAAACAATAGCTACATTAAAATCATTACATATTAACTGTAAAAATGTAACAACAAATTATAAAAATGTAAGAGAATCAACATCTATAGTACTTTATCTGAAAAATGTTAAGATGATCAGAGAGTTTACGAATCAGTTTTATAAACTCGGTATCGGCATTGTTATCGGCCGATTACAATGACTAAAATTGGTACTCAGTATCGGTGTTATTCAGATATTCAGACTGGCGATGAAATTCATTTTCGAGTGATTACTCAACAGTGTTTATTTGTGCTCATTCTCTTTAAAGTTGGGAAAACCATGTTACAATGTAAAAAATCTTTTCCGGCTACATCTAACTCACTAACTCACTACTTTTCTAAACTACTCATTCTATCAAAAAATAAATAAATAAATAAATAAATAAAATTTATATATATACTTTTTGTAACTTCTCTCTCTGTGTAACTCGGTAACATTGTTGTAGCACTTCTTGACCTATTGTTGTATCGGCTATTTACCGCTTCATTGTCTCCTCGACTATTGTAAGTCGCTTTGGATAAAAGCGTCTGCTAAATGACTAAATGTAAATGTAAATGTAAAAGTTTATTTCGAGGCCTTGTAGATATTGAGAAGTCAAAGTGTTTTGTCTATTTCAAGTTTGGTTTTGTGCCAATGTTGCTGGCTGTATACGCTGTCATGTCCTCTCGTAGGTACGGTATGGACCCAACGGATTCTTACTCTAATCTATGAGGAAGATTTCCCTTATAAAGGAGATGAAACCACGTTTAAGCTGGTGCCTTGGCTGGAGTTTCCTGAAAAGGATGCAGATTACGAGTCCCGTCCATCTCCGAGGCTGTTCGCTTCCCATTTACACGAGCACATGGTGCCCAATGGACTGCAAGGAAAAGGAAAAGTATGTGTAAGTTAAAGTTATCCATATACCCACCTTCTTTCTTCACCGCATCACTTATTTTCTCCTAGATCATCTACGTTATGAGAAACCCTAAAGATGTCTTGGTGTCCTATTTCCATTTTGCCAATAAAATGAAGAACCTGGAATCTTTAGAAACCTACGACGAATTGTTAAATAAGTTCTTCACGGGATGGAGTAAGAACCGTACAGAATTTCCTTTTGAGAAGAGTTTATGTTATTAAGCTCTAGATGTTGTTTGGTTTTTCGCTTTAGTGGTCGGTGGATGTTGGTTTGATCAGGTCCGAGGATGGATCTCAAATAAAGACAAATACAACATCCTCTTTCTGACTTATGAAGAGATGATCAAGGTGAGATTCGTTAGGCCTGTTAGTCATCTTGAAAACATTTCAATTCTTTCATCTTTAATCAGGATCTCAGGACCGCCGTTTTGAAGATCTGCGAGTTTGTGGGGAAGAATCTTTCAGATGCAGCGATTGATAAAGTGGTGGAAAGAGCCAGCTTTCACAACATGAAGAAAGACCCTAAAGCAAACTATGAATTCCTTCCAGATGAAATCTCCGAACACCGGAAAGGACTTTTTGTGCGCAAGGGTGAGAATGAATTACCCTGCATTGCTTGATAAAGCATAATCCATGAAACAATCTAAATTAAAAGTACATTAAAAAAATTACTTAATTTCTTCAGGTATGTCGGTTTCTCAAGGTTTCAATTAGGTTGTTTTAAAATTATATTTTTCATACTTCAAGAGAAATTATGTTAAAAAAGTAATTTTTTTAAATAGAGAAAAATTTTAAGTAGAGAAAAATTAAGTTATTCCTACAACGCAGATTTGTCAGTCCAATAGTTTAATATTTTATCATTTAATCATTTGTAACAATAAATGTGTAATGTTAACCAAATCAATTGTATTACAGGAACGGTTGGCGACTGGAAGAACTCTTTAACTGTAGCTCAGAATGAACGCTTTGATCACCTCTATCAGGAGAAAATGAAGGACTTTCCACTTAACTTCATCTGGGACATCTCTGAGATACACAACTGATGAATTATAATGTCAATCTACAAATACTAACAAAGATTTCATTTCCTTACTCGAAAATCGTACTCACAACACATTAAAATATCAAGTGTTGTATCATAATACAATACTGTAAACATATGTCCCATTTGATGATATATTAAGTCCAAAGGTTGATCATAGACAAACACATTTTATAAAAGCCCAAACCCTCAGTGAAATCTCGTCTATATGAGGTTGAGCTCAGATCGTAACAATGGCTCAACAGGAATATAAAAAACTCAGTGATAAATTCTTCACATATAAAGGAATGGTGTTTCCTATAGATGACACGCACAACATTACCACACATTTCATCGACAGTCTCAAGGAAATTCTAGTGCGTGACTTAGACGAGGTTCAAAATTACAACCAATTAGTTCAAACTGATTAATTTGTTCACAAAATTCCCTCTGCTTCACAAAATAAATGTTCTACCCTTAGGAAATCAATCTCTGTGTAACCACATATTTCATTTCATTTTTTTTTCCAGAATTGTCCAAAAGTTATCTGCACATCAATTCTTCATAACCACTGGAATTATATCCAAATAATGAACTTTGTCTTTCTCTGGGAAACTATTTATACTTGTAAAAACACAAATAACCAAATACAACATAAAAAAACAATAAATATTTCATCAATAATACTGTCTGAGTTATCAATAATATTTTACACTAGTCTTGTCTAATAAGAAAAATGCGTCCCAGGTAAAAAAAACAGGCTGAGAATCATCTTAAATAGAGTAAAGCGCTTAGAAAAAATAAAAAGCTAAAATGTTGTAATCATTGTTAAGAAGGCCTATAGGATGCCAATTCATAGGGGGAAAATAAAATGTTGTGTCTGTAATAAGTCCTTGGGTATGTGTAGGAGGATGAGGGACTTTTGAAATGCTTTCTGTGAACATTCGTTAAAGTTAAAGAAAGAGATTACTTTTTAACAAAAAGTCTATAAAACTCAGAAGATAAATCGTCAACTCTTGCAGATTTGTTAAATTTAAGATGAATTATAGTTTCTAATGCCTCCTCTAAACAAAGAGGTCGATCACACATCTTACTTATTTATTTTTATCACCGCAAGCTAAAAAATGTTTTTTTATTAAAGTCAACGGAGAACAATTCAACTTTCAGTTTTGGACATGTCTTTAATGTGCAGTGTTTACATTAAATGATAGTTTCAAAAATTATATTTTCACTTAAAAAAAGTTTCTTTAACTTTATCACAATATCTCAAATACAGAATAAAAGTTTTTACATATTGTATGTCTGTGGGTTATAAATATAAATGTTCTATGTATTCTATTTATAAAGATATACACAAATAACCATATATTTAAGAAACGTATACAACTGAATTAGTGTTTTAACATACATATACAAATAAACATAAACATTAATAAATATTGTGTTTATAAATATATAAATAAAAAGATAATATGCAAAAAAACAGAAATTATGTAAACTTACATAAATAAATTCATAAACAGTTAAATAAATTTAAAGTGATGTATTCACATTTCTCTTTCTGTATTTTAACTTTATCTTATGACGAACATCAACAATTGTTTCAAGGACTAAAGTGATAAAAATAACCATAATAATTTAATAAGATGTCATTTGATTTCATTATTTTCTATGAAAATCCTCAAAAGCACAAATGCTTATTTCATACTTACATAAAGCAACATTTGCGTCAATGCTTTAAAAATAAAATATTAAAATAATCCCAACTGGACTTTTTGATGTGCGCTTTTTTTTAATATTTAATTATTATTATTTATTTATTTTTGTATTCAAAAATAGATGCAGACAACCAGTTAACAGTGTTGGGTAAAAAGATAAAAAGCAAAATAAAACTTTTCTTATAATATTATTTATTATTAAGGAAAAAAGTAAATTCATCAGACACATTCTGACTCCCAGCATGGTTTGCATGAGAAAATTAAATACTTTTGGTTTTATTGGTGTTGAATATCCATGCACAGTCTTTATAATGCAAGATTTAAGACTGTGTATTTTAGCACAAGAGGGGACTTTTATTCTAACAGGAGTTGCACACGATGCACGAGGACTTTTATTTTGAAACGATGACGCGCGTGCTCCAGCAGTGCACACGTGTTGACGGAAAGAGATTCTTTAAACTCTAATGAGCGTTAATAAAGTGTTTGAGAGTGACGTCATCTTTTATTAACTGACCTCAGGTCTGATGTGTAGTCAAAGTGTCATGTCCGAATAATTGTGTTGAAGAAATCAGCAAGGTGAGAAGAAACCTTTAATTCATGTTGATGTTTGTGTATATGTGTATATAAGATGTATATTCATGTTGATGTTTGTGTATATGTGTATATAAGATGTATATTCATGTTGATGTTTGTGTATATGTGTATATAAGATGTATATTCATGTTGATGTTTGTGTATATGTGTATATAAGATGTATATTCATGTTGATGTTTGTGTATATGTGTATATGAGATGTATATTCATGTTGATGTTTGTGTATATGTGTATATAAGATGTATATTCATGTTGATGTTTGTGTATATGTGTATATAAGATGTATATTCATGTTGATGTTTGTGTATATGTGTATGTAAGATGTATATTCATGTTGATGTTTGTGTATATAAGATGTATATTCATGTTGATGTTTGTGTATATGTGTATATGAGATGTATATTCATGTTGATGTTTGTGTATATGTGTATATAAGATGTATATTCATGTTGATGTTTGTGTATATGTGTATGTAAGATGTATATTCATGTTGATGTTTGTGTATATGTGTATATAAGATGTATATTCATGTTGATGTTTGTGTATATGTGTATATGAGATGTATATTCATGTTGATGTTTGTGTATATGTGTATATAAGATGTATATTCATGTTGATGTTTGTGTATATGTGTATATAAGATGTATATTCATGTTGATGTTTGTGTATATGTGTATATAAGATGTATATTCATGTTGATGTTTGTGTATATGTGTATATAAGATGTATATTCATGTTGATGTTTGTGTATATGTGTATATAAGATGTATATTCATGTTGATGTTTGTGTATATGTGTATATGAGATGTATATTCATGTTGATGTTTGTGTATATGTGTATATAAGATGTATATTCATGTTGATGTTTGTGTATATGTGTATATGAGATGTATATTCATGTTGATGTTTGTGTATATGTGTATGTAAGATGTATATTCATGTTGATGTTTGTGTATATGTGTATATAAGATGTATATTCATGTTGATGTTTGTGTATATGTGTGTATAAGATGTATATTCATGTTGATGTTTGTGTATATGTGTATATAAGATGTATATTCATGTTGATGTTTGTGTATATGTGTATATAAGATGTATATTCATGTTGATGTTTGTGTATATGTGTATATAAGATGTATATTCATGTTGATGTTTGTGTATATGTGTATATAAGATGTATATTCATGTTGATGTTTGTGTATATGTGTATATGAGATGTATATTCATGTTGATGTTTGTGTATATGTGTATATAAGATGTATATTCATGTTGATGTTTGTGTATATGTGTATATGAGATGTATATTCATGTTGATGTTTGTGTATATGTGTATGTAAGATGTATATTCATGTTGATGTTTGTGTATATGTGTATATAAGATGTATATTCATGTTGATGTTTGTGTATATGTGTGTATAAGATGTATATTCATGTTGATGTTTGTGTATATGTGTATATAAGATGTATATTCATGTTGATGTTTGTGTATATGTGTATATGAGATGTATATTCATGTTGATGTTTGTGTATATGTGTATATAAGATGTATATTCATGTTATGTGTCATGTTGTGATGTTTCTGTACTGTGTGTCAGGCTCCAGAACAGCAGAGCAATGCCCAAACCTGTGCAGAAACAAACTATGATGGAAGATCTGAGCTCAGAAGATGAAGATGAGGCTCTAGAGATGGAGAAGAACTTTACTCTGATTACTCAAAGAACTCTGATGAACACATCTGCAGGAGATGATGGAGATGATGGAGATGATGATGGAGATGATGGAGATGAAGATGGAGATGATGGAGAAGATGATGGAGATGGAGAAGATGCTGATGATGGAGATGATGATGGTGCTGAGGATGCAGAAGATGTTGAAGATGCTGAGAAGGATTGTGAGGATGCAGAAGAAGATGGAGATGATGGAGATGATGGAGATGATGGAGAAGATGAAGAGATGTCAGGAAGTGATGAAGATGAGTCAGATGCTCGTGAAGAAGCCGTTAGAGAAGGAGGAAGCAGTATGACATCACAGGCGAAGGGTTTCAAAACAGGTCAAAACCTTCATAATCATTAGTTTCAATCTCTTCATTTTAAAGTTTGTCAGGGAATAAATGTAAAGTTTGTGTTTCCTGTGTCTTTCCAGACTTGTCGATCATGTCGTTTGAGGAAATCATGAAGCTGCAGAATAAAGTTGGAACTAAAGCGTATAAGAAAATCGCTTACGGATCCACAAGAGAGGAGCAGCATCAGAACACGGAGACGAAGAAACGTCTGAACAGACACAAGTGTGAACGCTTAACACTTTTGTGTGACATCTTGAGTGTTAAATTGTTTACTCACAGCATTTGTATTTTACAGACCTCAAGAGATTTCTGCAAAGAAACACGTGCCCTACCTGAGACAAGTGATTCCGGTCAAGAAAAACGTATGAATGTTTGGAACTTTTATGTGTTGTCGATATGCGTGCTTCAACTTCATCCCAAACTAATCTTTCATCATTTATTTAACCTGTATGACATTCTTTCTTCTATAGAATACAAACATAGATATTTTGAAGAATGATGACAACCGGCTTCCAAACTTCTTCAACATATCTTCCGTGTTCTGCACAAAAAACATAATTTTTATTTCGGGGTGTTTTGTAGCTTTCAAAAGCCTTTATATTGAACACTTCTTTCTGCACTGTAAAATTCATTTGGTTATTTGTTTCGCATATTTTGTCCTGCAGATTTTAAGAGACCCTCGATTTGATGACCTGTCAGGGGAATACAAGCCTGAAGTTTTTGCCAAGACATACAGATTCATCGATGATATTAGAGAACAAGAAATGCAGGTCTGCTAGAAGCTGATGGGATTAATGTGTTTATACCTTATTGCAAATGTTTTGCGTTCTCACACGGCGATGTTTCTTCAGATAGTGAGAAAAAAGATGAAGAAAGCCAAATCTGATGAAAGAAAGGAAGAACTCAAAGCTCTGCTTAAGAGACTGGTACGGTTGAAATATACAATATCAACATATAACAACTTTTTATAGCTAAGAAACTGTGCACAAACAATGTTTGTTTGTTTGTTTGTTTGTTTGTTTGTGTATACAACAGGAGAACCAACAGAGAGCTCGGCAAAGACAAGAAAACAACAGAGATAAGGAACTTCAGTTCAAGAAGAAAGTACGAGAAATGGTTGGCCAAGGACACAAACCCTTCTACCTAAAGAAATGTAAGTCTAACTTTACCTTGGAAAATATTCAAAAGTCACAAAGAATTCTAATTTTATAATTGTGTGTTATCAATTTTAAGCCGACATGAAAAAGATGGAATTGGCTGAGAAATACAGTGACCTTAAGAGGAGCGGAAAACTTGAGAACTTCTTGAGTAAGAAGAGGAAACGCAACGCCACCAAAGACCGCAGGAAGCTGCCCAAGCAGCACTTGACCTGATGAAAACGGACCAATCACGGATCATCCTGCTTAGATTATTTGTTGTTGGACACTTGAACGAGTGTGTCACGTGAAATATAGTTGGTGTGATATTGTGTGTTTTTAGGGATACTTCATCCCCAAATTTAAATAAAAAGAGTTATGATTTACTCGCCCTCGACTTACAAACATGTATACATTTATTCGTTTGCTTGAACACAAAGAAAGATATTTGGAAGAATGTAAGCTTTCAAAATATCTTATTTTGTGTTTCTCAGAACTGACACAGTACAACATTTATTTTACAATGATAGTGAACAGTGTCAAAAAATCTCATTCTTCCAAATATATCCCTTTGTGTTAAATAACAAACACGGAACAACTTTGTAATATGGTAGTCATTGATTCCAGAAATCTCATTCTTCCTAATATCTCCCAATGTGTTCAACCAAACAAACCTCAAGACAGAATTTTTATTTTTTTGTGTGTTCTCCCTTTAACATTGTCTTTTGTTGTTAAGTTTGAGGTTTCCCACTCTTGTTCTCTTCATTAAAATGTCACGGTTTGCACTTTGTAGTTGTTCTTAAGATGAATCCTGAGACATGTTTAGTTGAGTACATCTCCTCTAGATGGAGCTCTTGGTTCTTCACAGAACTTCTCATGAGCTCACTGTTTCTAAAACCTTTCAAATTCAAACAAGCAGAAAGAAACAAGTATCTGAACGACATCAATCCATCTGTGACCTCAAGGGCACCAGACATAAACCACAGTTTCAGACTCAGATTTTTTTAAGGGGGATGAGTCAACCCCGCAGTCTTGTCTAGTCCCTTTAAAATCCCAACATACTTTCCTTTCGTCTATATCATGACCCATTTAAACAGGCTGAGCGTGTTTGTGTTGAATCCAAGGTTTTGATAATTAAGACACGAGTTCTGCCGCGCTTCAGCTTCATGGATACGATGGGTTTATTAAGGCTTGTTTATAGGTGTCCTAAATCTCAGTCCTGGCACAACACTTCGGGCCACACAAGCTTAAAATCACCGGGACCACACGTCTTCCAAAAGCCTCTCTTCAGGAGTCTCCCGAAACGCTTTCTGCAAATTTAAACAATCTTTTCGAAAGCGGGTCACTCCAGCAAAGATCGGCACACATTCTGTGTTCGCAGCGTCCGCACTGAATACAGAACGATGGATTAGTGGCCTTCTTTAACTTTAGGTTTCTTCTCAGGATCAATCCGTCTCAGTTAATCCCCATCTTTAGGTCATCCAGGGCTTGTTCAAGACTCATCTGTGGAATCTTAAGCAAACCATGTTCTCTCTTTTATCTTCCATCTGTCTTGGTAATACCTTGGTGGGTTTGCAGTACTAATGACAGAAACAAGTGTTGACTAAAAGGACAAATGTAATGTTTGTCATGTTGCTCGATGGACCACCGAATGAAAAGAAAAACCTTTAGGGAACGTTAAACGATGATCGGTTTTATAAGCGTTATTTTCCGTCAACATAGTGACTTTTGCCAAGAGATTATAATAGATGGAGAAGGTAACCAAGGCAACTCGAGATTCATCCAGATGTTTTTATACGCATGTACGCATAGGACCTATTTAAAAAGATTCATTCCGTTACAATAGGTTTAATTAAGCATCATAGAGGTTTTCATTCATCTTCTACTCATGTTCAACACTTGTAAGACATGCTTTTTTCTGCAGAACAATAAAGAAGGTATTTGGAAGAATGTTGGCAGGCGTACAACAAGTCCGCTGTATGGACACATATGTCCCACAAAGACATTTCTCCAAATATCATCTTTTGTGTTACAATGAGGAATGGCTCACATACCGCTAACATGAATGTGAATAAATCATGAAAAATGAATTTTAGGCAAACTATTCCTTTAACATAAAGCCAATTGGA
This sequence comes from Triplophysa yarkandensis, assembly GCA_033220385.1. NCBI lineage: Eukaryota > Metazoa > Chordata > Actinopteri > Cypriniformes > Nemacheilidae > Triplophysa > Triplophysa yarkandensis. The sequence continues at coordinate 1,646,430 of CM065662.1, read as the reverse complement.
TTGTACTTAAAAAATTAAAGGGAAGGTTTACCCAAAAACAAAAAAATTTTAATGGTTTACTCATCTTTTAATCATTCCTGTACGACTTTTATCTGCAAAACACAAAAGAAGAAATTTTGAAAAATGTTTTAACCAAACAAAACTGACCCTCCTTGACTTCAGCTGTATGGACAAAGACATTTCTCAAAATATCTTCTAGTATGTTCCACTAAAGAAAGACTCCACTAAGAAAAGAAAATATTTAGGAAACTATCCCTTCAACATGAAGTCAATTTGGTTGTACTTAAAGGGACAGTTTACCCCAAAAACAAGTATTTTTTAATGATTTACTTGTCCTCTGGTTTTTCCTGCATGACTTTCTGCAGAAAACAAAAGAGGATATTTTAAATAATGTTGGTAACAGAACAACACCGACCCTCTTTAATTTCCGCTGTATGGACACAAACCCACAAGACATTTCTCAAAATATCTTTGTTTCTGCTCCATTAAAAAACGACTCAGGTGGAGGACAGTTAACCCAAAATTCAAAATGATGTCATGGAATACTTGGTTGTTCCAAACCTGTACGACTTTTATCTGCAGAACAGAAAAGAAGATATTATGATAAATGTTGGTACCTGAACAACACTGACCCTCAGTGATTCCATTCTATACAAACCAGAGGGAAATTTCTCAAACAACTTCTTTGTCTTTAATAAATGATGACGGAATTTTTATTTTTGAGTGAACTTTTTAAGTTAAAACACTTAAGGCATAGTTCACCCAAAACCCAAAATTCTACCATTGTTACTTCTCCTCATATCATTGATGTGTGACTGTAATCTGTAGAACACAAAAGAAGATAGTTTGTAGAATATCAGTCAACAATCTAATATTGACTTGTTTGCATACAAAGTGAATGGACTTGTGACGTATTCGGGTGAACTATCCTTTTAGTCTTTATAGATGTCTCCAGCTGTTTATAATCTCCACCCTAAGCTCATGAAATAGACATTTTAACAGCCCGCTATACAATATTTGCTTAAGACTCCTTTAGAACTGCATTCAACCGTCTTTGTTTTCAACTCTCTTCTTAAAGACCAAGAGAACCGTGGCTCGCCTGGCCAAGACTCAGCAATCCATTTCAGTGATGGCCTGCTGGGAAATCTCCCACTAAATGAGGAAGGAACGGTGTGTCTGACTCTGCGGCGGTCCCGTGATGTCCCCCGACACGTACCCATAGTCCAATCCGTAATGACATTAGCAAACTGAGTTCTGAGAACTCAAGCGCCGCTTGAATGGAATTACCCACCACACCGTTCCTCAGTACACCAGATTACCGTCTGATGGACTGCATCAAATTTGAGCCGCACTTGACTTCTTTCTCTTCAGGGTTAGGGATTTGCGAAAGGTTATGGATTTTGCAAACAAGGTGGGAATAGGAAACAAGGTCATGTTTGGGTACGGGACGGGTGCAGGGGGATTGATGACGTTTTGCTTCGGATTTAACTGCATGGCATGAACCTCGGCGGCAGATTGAAAGCTATGGATCTTGAATGATAAACAGATATTTTTACGTCTGGTTTAATCACTCCAACGCCATTTGTGCTTCACTTTCAAAGGTCTGAATTTGCATTGCGACACGTTTGCCCAAAGAGCAACACTACACTAAAACACGCAAAGAATGAAGACCGTACCATGCATGCATCATGGACAAGATTTTGAAAAGATACTCTCAAACACATATTTTTATAAATATTTAAAGGTTTTGGAAAAAGATTGATTTTGGCGATTTAATCTTTAAAACCAGGACTGTTTAGATAAATAGTATAAGAAAGCATATCCTGTGTATTTAAAGTGCTAGATCCTCCAAAAGTACAATTCTTTCATCATCTATCCCCTCAAACCTGTATGACTTTCTTCTGCAAAACGTAAAAGAAGATATTTTGAAGAATATCGGTAACTAAACAACCCCGTCTCCCACTGACATCCATTCCATTGCACACAAGTCACAATGACGTTTCTCAACATTTCTTCTTTTGTGTTCTACTGAGGAAAGAGTCAAAGAGGGTGACGAGGACCGAAATGGTATGTTTCCGTACATTTTCACATTTAAGGAAAACTTGGCCTAAAAACTCTTATCATCATTTACTCTCCCTTGAGTTAAGTTCAAATTTCTTCGTTTTGGGAAAGATATTTGAAAGAATGAGTAACAGTTATGGGACCGCATTGAATACCATAGTTGAAAAAATAACTTTAAATGAAGACGGAATAAAAATGAGATATTTTGAAGAATGTAGGACAACAGTAAGATTGGTGGTTATTTTAACTAACGTTATGTTTTCCTACTGTGGTATTCAATGAGGTTCAAGAAGTGTTTGATACCAAATATCTTCTCTGTGTTCAACCCAACATAGAAATGTATAAAGGTTTGGAACTAGAAAGTGAGAACACAAAATAAGTTATTTTGAAGAATGTTGGTAGCCGAATAGCACTACTGTTGTATAGAAACAAAACCAATGTAAGTAAATGAGTGCCGGTTCCCAACATGTGTTCTGTAGAAGAAAGAGAGTCGTACAGGTTTGAAATGACAAGAGATTCAAACTTTTACATCAGATGCTTGCTGGGGAAATTAAACAAGTAAAGAATCTAGGTTTAATTTTAGTCAGAGTTTTATCGTCTTGAGATGTAAATATTGATTTTCAGTTTCAATTTATCCTACACAAAACTTTTATTAGCAATGAGCATTCCTTTTGATTTCGTTAGGACAGAGTTGATATTTTAAAGGAATAATGTTTACAAATGTGTTTTAATGTCATGTGACTTTGCTGAAGGTGACGTAAATTACAGAATTATTAATTGTATTTGCTTATTTTGGTTTGGTGTCTATACAACGGTATTGTTGTTCAATTTCTCAAAATATCTTCTTTTGCGTTTTGCAAAAAGAAAGCAAGTCATTGGGGTTTCAAATGACAAGAGGGTTGGTATATAATGACTTCTCTAGGGTATACTGAGTATTGAGAAAAGTGCTGCTCGGTCACCAACATTCTTCAAAATATCTTCTTTTGTGTTTTTTCATAAAAAAAGAAAGTCATACATGTTTGATTGAAAAGAAAGTGAGTAAATGATGACAGAATGTTCATTTTTGGATGAACCTTTACTTTGAGTATTCAAAGTGTTTCAATGGGATAAAACACGTTCTCTTTAAGGTTTTAAAGTTTGGAGGATTCTCGCAAACGTCGGAACTTTCAACCCAATGATGTTCAAGACGTTCAAAAGAAAATCTTTTCTCCTGTTTATCTTTGATTAACACAGTCAAAGGTGTGAAATTGAATTTACGTGAAGAAGACAGACGAACACACGTTGCATGATGGGTTGTGACATCGATTAATTTACCGCATCAATCAAACCGCAGGAGAATATCAGGACTGTTCCGGCACATGAGATGAATATTTCCACGCAGATGAACGGTTTATTTTCTCTGTGTGATCTCCAGCAGGTCCGATATTCAGATGTACATTTCTCTTTTCTTTATATCCCGCCGGAGCAGACTGACCTCAGCCGTCCGACTGAAGGAAATCCCTCTTGAACATCACCCAATTACAGAAAATATGCAGTCAAGACTTCAATGAGTCTTGGACTCGTCTCAGACTTCACTTCTCTAGATTGAAAATGGCAGGTAACAGAGTTTGTATCTAAACACCAAGGCTTGAGATTTGATTTAGGTGAAAGCCGATACAGCAAACGCCCTTAAGAAAGTTTCCCCGTCGCCGCCGTTGTGTTGGTAGGGTTTATTATGACAGACACGTGTAAAACGCTGCTTATTCAGAAAGACAAGATGGAGCTGAAAGACCCGTCGCGAGGAACATTTCTGACAGCGCGAACAACACCATCGCACACTTTGAGGTCGGTGTTTTTTATAGATGCTCTTTCGGCGTTCTCGTAGGAAAGGAACAACGGATTCGCTATTTATTCCCTTGCAAAACAAATTGTACCTAGAGGAAAATCTAATGTGTTCTGGAAAAACAAGCTTTTGAGAACACCTTTCAAAAGGATTTCATACAGTTTGGCATTCAAAAGCAACCTTGTGTCGTGAAATATTCATTTCATCAAGCACACGAAATGTGTTAAAGACGGTGTGAAGAAAATGTGTGTTGAATTTTAAGATGTTTTATAAAACTATTCTTCAATAAAAGGGATAGTTCATGATAGTTGAGGGATAGAATGAACAGGGGGAAGATATTTGGAAGAATAGTTGTGATCAAACGGTTAGATCTAACTGACAACCATAGGGGGAAATTAATATTTTTTATGTTAAACACAAAACAAGATTTTTGAGGTAAAAGGGATAGTTCACCGAAGAGGATCCTTCTGCCAAATATAAAAATATGTCATTTATTCACCTTTCAAATATATATTCATTTATTTGTTCTGATGATCAAAAAGAAGATATTTGTAAAAATGCTTGTAATTAAATAGTTATAGGACTATATTGACTACCATGGTCGAAAAAGAACTATATTTTTAACTATATTTTTGGTGAACATAGAAAAAGATATTTTAAAGAATGTAGGATGGCAAAGAGACAAATTAAAGAGATAGTTGATCCAAATATAAAGTAAGTAATTTTCTCAGCCCTAGAGTTGTTTCAAATCTGTATTAATTCCTCTGTTTTGATTAACACAGAGAAGATATTTGGAAGAATGGCTGTAACCAAACAGTTCTTGGTCCCCACCCAACAAAATGCTCTGGGGTCAATCAATGGGGATTAAGAATTGTTTTGTTGCAAGCATACTCACAAATATCTTTCTCTTTGTTTAACCAACAAAATAGACTAGAGAGAGAGCCATTCATGGCAGAAATTTCATTTTTGCGTGAACTATCCCTTTAATTCTTAATTTCAACTGTGAAAAATTGGCAACCAGTACTGATAATACATTTTGAAGGAAAACTTTTCAGTATTGAACATCAAAAGATCAAAAAAAAGATTCAACCACTCACCTTGAATTGAATTGAATAATGTCTTGAGAATGACAGATCTTTTCTTCCAAACCACATGGTGCCCACACGAGATGAGTCCGTGGTCTTTATCTGAAATAAAAGAAAGGTACAATAAGTTAAAGAAAGAACGTTTTAAGAAAACCATTTCATATTTTACAGTTGACTTCGCTCAAAGTCTATATTAGATTTCCTTTTTAAGCATCAGAACACAAGGCATCGCCTATGACTCGCGTTGCCATGGAGACCGCTTCACGTGCGAGGTAGCAATGACAACAGTAAGCAATGTCTTACTGATGCGACGGGGCACTTAGATGAACTTTCCAAGTTTCTGTATAATTTCTGCTTAAAACTGTGAAACTAAAGACAGATGACAGCAAATGAATATTCAGGATTGAACAAACTTGAACAACCATATGTATTTTCCTGGCTGTCCATTAACAGAAATGCAATATAACACACATAACAATGTCTTCTGAGGTGTATAAAGATCCTACAAAATAAACGAATTTCTATCTACATGGAATTCTCGGCCATGTTTCTACAGTAGCCCGAAACAGACAAACGACTTACTTTTGAAAAGATGGATGTAAATGAGTACACTTAAAATATTATCAATATTTTGATATCATGTAGGTTAGTAAATATCGGTTATACGTAAAACAGAAATTTTAACTTAAATAAAATCTTTTAAAAACATTTAATATAGTTTTTGTTGAAAAATAAGTATCTATTTGACAAATTTATATTTGTAATGAACACCAATATTTCTGATAAATTCTAAACAAAACATTTGAATCTTATTACTTACATATAGACAAAACATAAACATATATTTAATGAATTTAAAGCTTTAAAATGTATTCTCTTTTGTGTAAATTATTTCACGTGTAAGCATTTTTTTAAGAGTAATTCCACTAAAGCTTTTGTCCGAGTGTATGTTATCTGGCAAAGAAGTGAGACCATGACAGCATCCGTGTCCCGTGGCAGTCACCGTACAGTGCTTCCAAACGGAACGGTGAGCGTTGAATTGAGCCGTTGGTGGCAAATTGTAGATTTCACGACGTGTACTTTTAAGAAGCATTACAAACTATGCATTTCATCAGTGTGTTGGTTGCATAAGAATCAATCTTTACCATGTTTACATATTACTGTATTCATGCAGTCAAAACAAAACTATGCTCTCATAATTTGGACCGACCATGATGACATCTGCTGTATTGTGTAAATGATGTGTTGCGGGTCGGGTTCCGGTGGATCGGAAAACATCGTTAGGCTAATTGAAGTAAAAACACACAATGTCTGTGGTTCAGAGGCTGAAGCATACATCCACGATGGCATAATTCAAGGATTCGACTGCGGGCCAGCAGATAATGATGTGTCCAATTAAACGCCACTGAGCCCGTTTCAGTGTGACTGCGAGAGAAATGTGCTGAAATGCCAAGATCTTCCAAACGAGGCTTAATTGCCACCCACGATTCCTGTCAACAGGTGCCAAAAGCTGAATCATAGCGGAGGGAAGTGTGTTAAAGCCTTTCTGCAGATTGCAAGTTAATCGCGGTACATTGATGTCGGACTGCGTGGACTCGGAGACATTCAGGTACATCGATGCGTTTGGCAGATGGTGTTATCCGGAGCGACTTCCAATGCATTCAAGGTACATCTGTGTCCTTTTTGGGGTTTTTTGGTTGGCTGGTTACAGTGGATGTGGATTGCAGGGAAATGTACTTTCCTTCGACACTTAAAAAACACGGCATGAGTCACAGAGTTATTTAATGATGCTTTTGAGTCCTTCTGACGCCCGAGAAGTGGCAACTCTCATTGGGACTGAAATAAAACGAAAAGTTTTTGTAACAACTCTACATTTTGGTGGCAAAGATCACAGCACAAAATTAATGACATTCTACGTGTTACCTGTGGCACCACTGTTGCTTTATTTCGCAAATGTTGTTGCTTTTACAACCATCATTAACTTCTTAGTGACTTTCATTCCGAGGGAAATCATACTTATAAAATGTAACTTTGCTTGGAACGTAAGCATCGACTGCTGAAAACAAAAGGAGATATTTTGAAGAGAGTTGGTCACCCAACGGTGGCGGCGTTCTTTCACTTATAAACACAAAACCAATGAGAAAACTAAGTGAATGGGTGCCGGTTACTGACATTCTTCCAAATATCTTCTTATATGCCCTGTGGAAGAAAGAAAGTCATACAGGTAGAAATGACAGGCTTTTGCTTTACATATATTCATTTTGTAATGAAATCTATCCAATGCACAGATGTTGTTTGAGTGCAACTTTCTTAATTATTATCACAACCTATAAATCTCAATTTAATATAAATTAGATTATAAGATTTGTTTTTCTACAGTAATAGCAAGTCCCATCTAAACACAAGTGCCGCTGGCATTTAAGCATTTCAAATGCATTATTTACAGTATTTAGACCTTATACCAACCACACAATCTGTTAATAGTAATAAAAACATGAAGCATTAGAGGCGGTACTGATGAATAGAAAAGCATGAGCCCTGATCGCTGACTTATTCATTTTACAGAAAAACATTCCACCAATTAATCTCAGTATTGAGGCAATTCTATTCAATGTTTGTCGAGTTTCAACATGAAATCATTTCAAATAAAAGCAAATAATAATTTTCACACCTGGAATTTGAAAGGTTTGTTGTCATTAAATCACGGAATGAAGCAGAATTTTTTTTTAAACATAATTGTTATAAGTGTTATTAAGTGACTTCTTTCAATGTAATTTTATTCCCAGGGAACATAAACGGAAGAACTTCAATGCACTTCAAGTCGCTTCGAATAAAAGCATCTACTGCAAACACAACAGAAGATATTTTGAAGTAAGTTTGAACCAGTATTTTATTGAAAACGGTTATTCGATTACCTATTTGATTATATTATAAGGACACGAAATGAATGCAAAATATCTTGCAATAGAAATAAAGTTATATGTGTTTTGTTTAAACACATACCTTTAAAAATTAATTCAGACAAATATGATTTCGTCTCATTATTTTTCTGTGTATGGTTTCGGGAAATTGAAAAACTTGTAAATCCACTTTTTATGTTAATTCATCTGCTTCATGTTTAATAACTTTGTTTAATCACTGAAACCAAAGTAAGGTCATGGATCGCCTCTCGTCCGATCAGATTCAAGTAGCCAACCAGAACGTTAATGAACAATTAACAAACTAATCCACAAAATGTAGACATTTCCGATTCCTGCAGTGCTGACACATCTAGAATAACCAGGAATCATTTTCATCCCTTCTTCTATTTCAAATTTGACTTTCATTCCTCCCGCAGGACGCATTTATCAGCTGCGGGTAAGTACGGAGCACAGCCGACAGCGGCCGGCGGCTCTGCAGACCATTTTTTCAGTTTTACCCCACATTAGGACTGACTGACAGATAATCCCCAGCCGCAAGAGTGGCCTCCATTTTCTTGGCAAATAGCGGCGGGCTCCCACCGCCCTCCGTCCAAAATAACCTCTCACACAATTTTGTTCCTGTAATTGCACTATTATCACCGTAGTGTGAAGACTTTCATAGTTGGACATTGTCAGGGGGCTTCACCGGTCAGCCTAGAATTGCTTCTCGAGCCGTTTAGCCGGGCCCGATCGCGGTTTAGTGTTTTTGTTATCAATGGTCGGCACACGATTGAGCTGATCAGACGAATAATAACCTCGAACTGAAATTCACAATGAAATGTTATTTGCTGTTTAGCCTCATAGATTGCGTGCTGTATTCTATTTGAAGTGGAATGTCGGATAATTCCCACTTCATGACTTGCACCATCTTTCTATTGCGTAAAGCTTTTATTTTAACAGGGAGGATAATTAAAGAAATTCCATGCAAATTTAATGTAAAAAAATGAGAAAAGACTTTTTTAAACATACTGAGAAGCCCTTTTCATCAAATATATAATGCATTATTTTCCCAGTTCAAATATGTGGCCCTATATGTCATAAAATATGAAAACCTTGCCATTTTTATGGTATTTCCTTTGTTAAACATAAAATCGTTCTACACAATGTACAGCACATTCTGCAAGCATATAACATAATATATTTCATATCGGGTTTAGTAAGACCATGCCAAACATTAAATCATAAAGGAAATAATAGGAGAAATCAAACTTTACTGCGGCTTTTCTCACAATTAGGTTTTCCGAGTTAATCCTTGTTTTTCAAAGCAAGGTCATATATTCACATCCCGTCCAGTCCCTGTTGTAAAAAGCGGTTTAGTTAAATATAAACAAATGATTAAATGTATCGGTAATAAATACATTCAATAATAATTCAGAACATGTCACAGCCATAACGCCGGCATTGCTCAATATTGGGAAGCGCAAATTCCAAAGACTACAGATTTACAAGACGTTTCAGTACGGTCAGATTTATTTGTTGCTGGAAAATATTGTTGTGTTTGTGACCTTTACAAGCAACTTTCGTCATTCATCTTAAGTAGATAAGACTTGTTTGGTATGACTGAAACGAGAACCCGGAGACATGCGATGACTTTGCTCAAGGGATTTTTGGAAGACGCTGTAATTAGCTCTGTAAAAAACAAAGCACATTCATTTATCTGCATAGCCTGTATATCATGCATATTAAAGGATCACATGAGGGAAGCGAGGCCAAAGAAGAGGCCAAAGATGATGATATTCATCATCCGCCCAGATACTGTAACAGAGATGTTCAGAGTTCCACAACATTCAAGTCATTTTATTATGAACTGTTTGTACAAATCCCACAGCAGCAGTGACAGGTCATTCCGTCCCCAACTTCACACTAAATTCTGCATCAAATTAGACCACTGGGGCTTTTTTGTCGCGATACTTTTGTGAGAATTAATAACACTTCCCAATTCTCATTACCGTAATGCGATCGCATTTTACAGCCATTCTAATTTTACTCAATGCAGTCGCTTTAACAGCAATGTTGTAATAAAAGAAACATTTTCAATCGTAAAAAAAGCAATAAACATCACCGGGATGTGCACATGCATAATTATTTTTCACATTACGGTAATGACAACTTGAGGATCACTTTATACCCCTGCCTTCAAAATGTAATTCGTCATCATGTTCTTTTCTTAAAGATGATTCGTTTAACTGTTGACTGCCAACGACGTATCGCTTGTTTTAATGATAGTGTTCTGCTTAAATTGAACTGATATGATCCACGCTGTCATTTGAGAACTAAGAAACATGTCAGATGTGTTTACCCTGAGCTTCATTCTTTTTCGAAATGTACCTTTGTGCTATATTTATTGACAGCTCTAATCTAACAGTAGCTATAGCAACCATCTAAAATGATCCGGTTATGTGTTGTCTTAAATCACATCTTTCAGTTCAAGCCAGGGAATGTTTCGTACTCATTGGCGAAATACTTAAGCGCGGTTTTAGTAGGTGTCCCGAGATTCGGTGTGGTACTGACGGCGGTTAAAATGACAAATGAACATTCCGTGTTTGATTGCGACATCTTTATTCACATGAGCCGAGAACGACTGCCTTTTATCATCACGATGCCCAGACGAGATTAAAGTTTATCCCAAACTTAAGAGACTTGAAAGTGCGATGAGACCCAGTTACACCATCTGGATTTGTGTCACGCTTTGAGAAAGTCTTCCCTTTCAGCGCACTTTACGAACATTTCTTTAAGAAGAGAACAAGGGGATCTCAAAATGTGAAGGTGGTCGTGTTGGGCATTGCTATGGGGTCAATAGGATGCTGGGATTTTTCACACTGCCGAGCTGTTGCTAAGGTGTCTCGATAAGCAGCTTTGACACCGAAGGTACCAACCGTGTGGCTATTTATACGCCGAAACGAAAGCCTGAGCATCACCTTCAGAAGCAAAGAAGAAAAACAGGTTCTGATATAAACAAAAACAGTTTTAATAACAAAATATCATCCGTTTGAATCTCGTAAAACATCACAGCACATGAGCCGCACATCCATCAGATAGAAAATTTCCATTTTTTTAACAGGTTGAGTAAATTCAAGGCGTTTCAGCCGGGCCGTATCCACCACATCATTCCACCACTTTACCAGACAAAATATATGCAGAACATGATGAAAACACTTTTTACCACCTACGGGAAGAAAAGAAAAGTAATGAATTATTCACAGCTTTCTGTGATGGTACAATCGTAGGGTCATTGAGTTACTCTGAAGTGTGATTTTCTCCAAATTAATCCCCGCCGCTCGACAACTAATGGTTTTTCGTTTCGTCTGCCGCGCGGACAAGTTTAACTCTGACGTTTGTATGGACCCCGCGACAACACACAACTTTAGGACTCAATGCACTCGGAGGCCGTCTCGCCCGGTTGCACGTTTCCTGTCATGTGTCCTCAAGTTCAGGTTCTTCTGGAAGCGTGGTGAGATCTTGTATGACTACCTGTGGTGCTGTCATGGTAACCGGCATGTGCATCGCAACAGGTACTGCGCCTCTTGAACTTTGCCGCCCTGCATTTCTCTGCAGTTCCGGTGCGAGTGTGCCCGCCGGTGCTTCCCGCAGGTGTCTCCGGTACTGCACGAAGCTGCAGGTCTTCAGGACGATTGCCAGGACGTTCTTTCCCATGAGTATCCCAGACGCTCGCACGTCCCTGTAAAACACCATATTTCCGCCGCGTATAAACAGCGTGATGATGTTAATAGCCGCTAAACTGAGAATGGGATACAGCAACATCTTATGCGGCACAATGTTCACCCCCTGCATGCTAATTTCGCTGAGAGACACGCAAGGAAGTATGAGCAACAGTATGTAGCAGTAGAAAAAGGTAAGACCTTCGACCCATAGGGGGAGCCCTTTTCTTTGCGGTTCCCAAAGGCTGGCTTGGATATCCAAAATGTCCAGAAGGTCCACTACGACCCAGAAGAGCCGCGTCCTCAGCTCCTCTCTCTTCTTGATGGGTCGGACGTATTCCATGTGATCGATGGCCGCCAGTGTGACATAAAGTCCCGGCACGAAAACGGAAAGCAGCACCGTCAAAGCTTTGCAGGTAAGTGCGTCCGCCCGGTCGCCTTCCGCCTTGTAGTTCTGGTAAATGAAGTAGACTTTGATCTCCAGCACGAAGACATAGAAGAACCAGAGGATCATGGCGTAGCCGCGCTTCGCTGTACGGACTTCCGCCCCCACCCAGACCGCGATGTAGCGTAGGACAATAAGGAAACAAACGTCGCCCACTAGCACCATGATGCAGACACCCACTTTCCTAGGACCCTGGTTTTGCTCTACTAGGTAGGCGTCCAGCAGCGCCATGCTGCTCACAATCAGCACACACGAAAGGCAAACGTGTGGCTTGTTGGACGGCGGTGGCGGGACCATGGTGATAAAGGAACAAACCAAATTATTCAAGCAAACAAGTTTCCCAGATCCATAAGAATGACGACAAGCACCGGGACGCTGGTAGCTCAATCCAGGACCGCGTCGATGTTTTGACGTAGACGAACCTGGAAAATGAAACAAGAAGCCTTGAGCAAACACTGTAATCCACAGGATATACTTTGTGGTACCGCACGTCAAACCTGCTGTCAGTCCCGATCAACACCGTCACATTTGGTCTTTTAACTCAACCCTGCAGTTTGAACGCCGGCAGCCTTGCATACTGATAACGGCTCCTTCATTGCCCATTAATCGTTAATTGCATCATTCGCGCCTTTTAATATTTCAGTTCCCCAGGTCTGTAAGCAAAGCCGTGGGCTGCTGTGTTCTCCCGCCGAGTCTTACGGCACAGTGTGTCGGAAATGATTGGCTGCGATAAATTTCTCATTTGATGCCAGAAGTGAAATTGCAGGTCCCAGCAGATTCTTCTTCAGAGCGCCGGTGATGAGACTACGGCTGACACGCTTCTCCAACATGTGATTTTGAGATGTAATCCGTGTGGACCTGCACATCAACGTACGTGTGTTGTTCTACACCTGCCAGGTCTTAATCCCAATCCATCTGATGTCTTCTCCCTGAGAATAAAAAACAGAAGCAAGGTCAACACGATACAAAATGACAAGTATTATAAAAGTGTCTATATTAAGTTTCGCCACACAAAACATGACCTCTTTTCAAGGATGCACGCACCTGCTTCAAAAGGAAATCCCTTGCATCTTGACGTCGATGCCAAAGAAGTCAATAAGTTTCCTCCCGTCGGATATTCCTACAGGAATATTCACAGCCTTCAGATCTTTCTCAATTCATCCTGGTTTCTCCTGAAACTCCACGGCGATGTGATGCGTGCAGCCTGTGGCTCTTCAGTATAGCCTGTTCAGATTGTAACCACCTCCTACATTTTCTTTTCCCCTCTCTCTCTCTCTCTCTCTCTCTCTCTCTCTCTCTCTCTCGGTCTCTCTGTCTCTCTCACTTATGCGCAGTCAGATGTCAAAAGAGGGACGCTTGGCAACAGCTACGGATAAAGATTGTGTGAAGCCTGTATTTCATCTTCTCTGCACTGTCACAACTTGTGATGTCTTTCCAGATGCCTACACATGAGGCTGGATATACAGTAGCTCTCTTAGGAATTCTCTTTATTTTCGTCCGGACGTTGGGTCTCTCAGAAGTTCTGCTTTCCATTCCGAGCAGCAGAGTGCTGCTAATGTCCAAGGGTCCTGGAGGAGTAAAGAAGGAGATACAGTACAGAGGAAAACACTCAGAGCATCACTACTGTACGACTCGCTCAAGTGTGGAGAGAGAGAGAGAGAGAGAGAGAGAGAGAGAGGCCAGAGAGAGAGAGAGAGAGAGAGAGAGAGAGAGAGAGAGAGAGAGAGAGAGAGAGAGAGAGAGAGAGAGAGAGAGAGAGAGAGAGAAGAGAGAGAGAGAGAGAGAGAGAGAGAGAGAGAGAGACCAGAGAGGGAAATGTACGACTCGCTCAAGTGTGGAGGGAGTGAGAGAGAGAGAGACCAGAGAGACCAGAGAGAGACCAGAGAGAGACCAGAGAGAGACCAGAGAGAGACCAGAGAGAGAGAGACCAGAGAGAGACCAGAGAGAGAGAGACCAGAGAGAGACCAGAGAGAGACCAGAGAGACCAGAGAGAGAGACCAGAGAGAGAGACCAGAGAGAGACCAGAGAGAGAGAGAGACCAGAGAGACCAGAGAGACCAGAGAGAGAGAGAGACCAGAGAGAGAGAGAGACCAGAGAGAGAGAGAGAGAGAGACCAGAGAGAGAGAGAGAAAGAGAGAGACCAGAGAGAGAGAGAGAGACCAGAGAGAGAGAGAGAGAGAGAGAGAGACCAGAGAGAGAGACCAGAGAGAGAGACCAGAGAGAGAGACCAGAGAGAGAGAGAGAGAGAGAGAGAGACCAGAGAGAGAGAGACCAGAGAGAGACCAGAGAGAGAGAGAGAGACCAGATAGAGAGACAGAGAGAGAGAGAGAGAGAGAGAGAGAGAGAGAGAGAGAGAGAGAGAGAGAGAGAGAGAGAGAGAGAGAGAGAGAGAGACCAGAGAGAGAGACCAGAGAGAGAGACCAGAGAGAGAGACCAGAGAGAGAGACAGAGAGAGAGAGAGAGACAGAGAGAGAGAGAGAGAGAGAGAGAGACCAGAGAGAGAGAGAGACCAGAGAGAGAGAGAGAGAGACCAGAGAGAGAGAGAGACCAGAGAGAGAGAGAGAGATGGTGTAAAAAGAAACACCATACAGGATTCACGTACACACAAACACAAGTGGTAGAATACAGCAAACCCTAGTAACACGTTTATTTCTGCGTGTATTCCTATCAACTATTTTTAGTATTTGTCCTGCGGTGTTGCCATAACGCTCGCTGTTGAAAATGAACATCATGTCACATACGTCCTTGTGATGTTTGTGACTTGAAAGGTATGTCTGATTTCCATAATGTGATGCAAGTTGATAAAAGGAAAAATACATAGGTGATTTTTCACGGGTTTACGACAGGTGATTTTGCGGCCGTCATCCAGAAGAGACATTTTAACCTGGAGCCAGTTCTGACATTAACAATAAAACCAGAAAACGATATTAAAAAGGGGAAACGGAAACATACTGTCGGGGGGTGGACAGGACCGGCTCGCCACATATCAGATTCTCACTATTTCTACCTCTTTATATGAACAACCCCATACAAGATTTGCTAAAAACAACATTTATTAAGCTTTCCAAGACAACACGCTCCTGGCAGTGTGAACACTTGATGGGTTGGATTTCCAAAAGACAAGACACAACTTGCGTCAGCGCCAAAATCTAGACACGGGAAATTCAATAAATGTATAGAATGCATGGAAGTCAATGTATAGAATATGTAATGAAATAAAACTGTATTGTATCCAGCCCAACAACTGAAAGCCAAGGACTTCACAAAATCCCAAGATGATGATAAAACAACATTAACAAACGCATCATTATAACGAAACGCATTCTGGATAGTTGAATGTGGCGTTTCATTTTGTGGATAAATGATGGATAAACCGGTACGATCTGGTATTTTCAGCTGGGACGTTTAATAAAGATGAGGATGACATAACTACACCTAAACCTCAACAGCATATCATATTTTTTGCTGATGATTATGAACTGTGATAACTTAAAAACGTCCGTCTGTCTCCGATTACCCGCTCATGAATATTTGACAAGAGTTCGGGCCATTAGCTCCGACAACGTGATGGGTCTCGGGGCGGCAGCGGGCCTTTGTTAATTGGATGTGTTTGATCACTAACCCAGCCCCTCGTGGAAAGCGCGGGCCATCAATCCCGGCATGCCGAGCAGAGCAGTTTGAGAACGATGAATGGTCTGATGGATCACGGCTTGCTCCGTGGACGTGTCAAAGGGAACATCCGTCCGCCGGCTCTACGAAACACTGATTCAGATGGGTGGACGACCATAAATGACCATCAATAAATGATACGGTGACAGCGGCACGGGTGAAAACCTTACGTTTGTACAGCAAAGTAATGTAAGATAGGCAAACGTGCTTGATATACCAATGAATAAATTAAACACGCACTACTGCCTTTTATTTGAAAAGCTTTCGCATTTTTAATCCAATCTGGGCTCTAATCTCAAGTCCAAAATTTAACTATATAAACAAGCACTTCTATTTATTCTGGTTAACACCAAATGAAAACGGAAGTTCAGTCCCTTGGCCGTGCCACCGGATGAAGATGCGTTATCATATCGGATCAATAAAAGCGTGAAAGCAATATAACACGCTGTCCGTGCTCAGCAACATGCATTAAACATGGGACACGGATGTTAAGGATTCTACAGAGAAATTCCAAGCCGCTCTTGATGTGTTAATACGAGATGTATAAATCTCACCGAGAGCTTGCTTACAGCGGGTCCCTATCAAATCAATCTTTCACTTGGAGTATTTAAGCTCGAAGTGAGAGGCGGTTCAATGTTTTACACACCTAGGCCCGTTCACATTCACGCTGCCATCGTTCTGACGTGTCAACATACGGCCTGAAATATTAAAGTTAGTTGGAAAAGGAGATCAGATCGCTTTCTAATCAGAATGTTCATTCTGAGGTCATTGAAAACCTGCCTGCAACGAAAAAGATAGTTCGATGTCTTTGTGGTTTTGTGTTCATATAATGTAAGTCAATGTCAATCTTCTAGCTCTGACAAGAAACCTGTCTAAGATGTATTGCAGATGAGCAAACAAAGAAACAAATATGTCTTGCAGATGCAAATGCACACATCAAATAAACGAGAGAAGATATTTTGAGGAATGTCTCTTTGGTTTTTCAAAAAACTTTGTAAAGCTGTGTAAAAACACCTTTTAAAAATAATTTACATGCATAAAATTAAGGACATAGGAAAAAACGTTTCAAAGATGTACTGCAGATGAAAAACAAACGTGAATGCAGACATCAAATATTTGAAAGTATTTAATTTATTTAAATTATTAACATATATTATACTTTATAAAAATCTTAAAATAAATGAAAGAAAATATTTAAGAAATGCTCCCTGATTTTGAAAAATGTGCTGGGTAAAACTGTGTTAGAAAAATAATTCACATACATAATAATAAAACTCTTGGAGATGTTTCTACTAAGAGATATTGCAGATAAACAAAAATACTCATCGAATAAACGAAAGAAGATATTTTAAGAAATGTGCTGGAAAAATGTGCTATGAAAGAACGTCTGCAGATGAACAAATAAACATACATGCAGACATCACATAAATGAAAGAAGATATTTTGAAAAATGTCTATGTGGTTTTGTGGTTACGATCTGAAAAGCATCATAAAAAACCATTGACATACACCATAAATTATAAACATCTTAGAGACATTTCTTTCAGATTTCATCTAGAAGATGTCTATAAGGACATGAACAAACAACCAAATAAATATGTCTTCCAGATGTCAATGTACACATCAAAGAAACACAGAAGATATTTTCAAAAACGTCTCTGTAGTTTTGTGCTAAAGATCTGGAAGACATCTGCTGTGTAAAATCCTTTAAATACATTAAAAATGATAAACGTTTAAAAGACATTTTGTTTTCCTCCAGATGCCTATCACATTTAAATTGTGTGTAAAAAAGTTTTTTCTTAGACGTTTTTACGCAGCAAAAGTTTCCAGATCGAAAGAAGACGTCTTACAGATGTACCCGTGTGTCTAAGATGAACCCCTATTCACTTCCACCATATAAACACAAAACCGCAGAGACATTTCTCCAAATATCTCATTTTGCTTAGTTAACGTCTGCATGTTCATCATGTTTGGTTTCCAACATTCTTCGAACTATCTTTTTAGTGTTCTGCATTAGAAAGGGGTGTAATGATGTGATTTTTCATTCCAGTGAAATACTTCCTTTACATTATGTCTTTAAAATGTAAAGAAGTTTGAGAAGTACATAACAGGAGTGACTCTCATGTGCTATACGTAGAGGCGTTTCCGCTTAAACGCGCCGTTGTTTTCCATTTACTGCAAGCGCTCGAGCACTTATTTACCCCAACACTTTTCCCCTCATTCTTATATCTGCGAGTAAGCGAGATCAAGCTCACGGTGTTCATTTTTAGCCGTGGCCTAGTTTTGTGTCACCGTGAAGAATTGTCCCCGGGCATAAGACCTGTTCCTCGTACCCCTCTCCTTCTCTCCTACATCACGCCACGTGGTTCGGTTTTCACCCAAATCCACAGACGCCTCAACACTTCTCGGAGGCCAAAAGTGTGTTAGGTAACAACCCGAATCGATGTGGTGCCAGAGAGTCGTTGTTTACACGAGTTGAGCCATACGCATTATGCAAACACGCCGGCATAGATCATAACCCTAAATGCTTGTGTTTCTGCATTATTTAACATATGTAACTGGATTCAGCGAGCGCGCACGACTGCATGTGTTCAGCGTGGGTGCTGGAGGTCTCGCATTCTGCCTGGGTGACTGCAGACGGGGGTTGCAGACTGTGCCCTCCAGCAAATCGACATTCATTTAGCTCGCATGCTGGAGCACCGTACATCCCAGCGATAATAACTCACCGACACGTTCTCTCGGATTTATGGAAAGCAGCTGCAGGTTAACACATTGCTTACTCTCGTTTATGGAGAGGCTCCGTTTACAGATCTCAATTAGGAATCTGTGCGATTCAAGGGAATGAATCTGCTTTAGAGAGGGATAGTTCATATACAAAATAAACCTGATTTATCTCAGGACTCACTGGCTTTGTGTAGCGTGGAACACGAAGTAAGATATTTTGAGAAATGCGTTTGATTTTGTGCCCATTCAATGGAAGTCAATGCAGTGAGGTTTTGGGTTACTGAACTTTAAAATAGTTTGTGTGCTAAAGAACAAAGAATGATGAGATTAATTAATAATGCCAGCTTGTCTTCAATGGAACACAAATGGAGCTATTTTGAGAAATGTATTTAGCTTTGTGCCCATGCAATGGAATTCAAAGTGATACGGTGTTTTTAAGTTACCGACATTCTTCAAAATATCTTTTGAATTTCCAAAGCACAAAAAATGATGACAACATGTTTTCTTCTGTGGAACACGACAGAGATATTTTGTGAAATGTCTTTGCTTTTGTGTCCGTACAGTGGAAGTCAATGTAATGAAGTTTTGTTTGGTCCCCGACGTTTTTCAAAATATCTTTAGTGTTCCAAAGAACAAAACAATGATGACATAAATAAATGATGACATTTTTGTGTTATGGAACATAAAAAAAGATATTCTGAAGAATGTTGGTGACTTAGTAACCCTGCAACGGAATTACTTCCATTATCAAAAGGGTATATTTTGAGGAATGTCTTTGGTTTGTGTCCTTGCGGTTGACGTCAATGCAACACAGTGCTGCTCGGCTACTAACAGTCTTCAAAATATCTTCCTGCAGATCTGTGATGACATGAGGTAAATGATTCATAGTTTTACTGTAGTAAAGGTCTACTTAGCTTGTTATACTGCTACCATTTGTGTTAGTAACCTAACGAAATAAACCACAGAACAATAAAATGCAATCGAATATTTAATAGTTATAATGGGAATTTCATTTGTTTATAAATAATGGTGTATAACAACTATAATGGATTCTAAGGGTGTGATGGGATGTAAGCTGGCTATTGGCAAAATGCCGGAAAACACAATACAAAAAGAAATTTTATAATGGTTTTTAATGCAAAAAGCTAATGATTCATAATGGCATTTTAATGGAAACCATTAGAATGTCTGCGATGGTTTTCTTTCAGGGGAGATCGATCATTTAACTAAAAGAAAAAGTGATAGCTCGTTCAAAATGAACCGCGGAACAAAAAAGAAGATATTTTGAAGAAAGTTGGACACTGAAAAGCAGCGGCACCTTTTCACTTCTTTTGTAAGCACAGAAGCGCCATTTTCCAACATTCTTCTAATTATCTTCTTTTGTGGCTTGCCTAAATAGGAAAGTCACAGAGGTTTGAAACGAAAAAACCCCTTTAACAGAGCTCAGAATGTCAACTGCCGTATCAGCAACGTGCAATAAAATGTAAGAGTTTATGAATGTGAAACATCACACCACGGTCCGTTAGTTTTCATTAAACACACTTGATGAATCCCAATAAGGTTCCGAGCCCACATCTTTAAGAAAGCCGCGTCTGACCCACAAAAGCAATTCCAGCCCCCAATCTTTTCCCAACTTTTATGGCGCTCATATTAAAAAGTCATGAGATTCCGTGCTAAAAATGCAGCCGGCCGCATCAAATTAGCCCAATTAGAAGTTCACGAGCGTGCACGTCCGCATCCCAGCATCCTCCTGTTATCTGATATCATCTACGTTCCAATCCAAGTCTGGAGGTAAAGAAATGTTTCAAACGTACACCGACGTCCAGCGCATACATGACTCACGCACGAAAGACATCTTTTGAAATGGCGTTCATAAAGCACGACTGCAAATCTCTTTGATCCATATTTCTTTTTCCATCTCCCGCTGACATTTGCAAAGCATAAGCTGGGAAGGCTTCCTTCCGTAATGTATGTTATTCAAGCTATGGCTAAAGTTCACGTGAAGGCATCTTTGTTCATGCAGCTTTAGAGATTTTCAACGATCTGTGTATGGAATCAAACGATCTATGATGATATATTTACATTTACATTTACATTTAGTCATTTAGCAGACGCTTTTATCCAAAGCGACTTACAATAGTCGAGGAGACAATGAAGCGGTAAATAGCCGATACAACAATAGGTGAACAAGTGCTACAACAATGTTACCGAGTTACACAAAGAGAGAAGTTACAAAATATATATATATAAATATTTTTTATTTTGTTTTTTGTTTTTTTGTTATTTAATATAGAAATAAAACACGATCTACAAATTAGCATATTCATAAAAAACACAATCATTCATCTCAACGAGTAATTCATTAAACCAAATTAACCATAAAACATTTAATACGTGTAGGCCAAACAACCTGCAGAACAAATGCCACACATTGTGGGCGGAGCCACTGCTATCATCAATCACACATGAATGTAATGATCGATTCAATTTGCTGGTGATGAATCTGGCTCATTAAATCTCACGGGAGGCCTCACGTGTGAGCACCAGCAGATGTTTACTAGAACACGCTCTCCAGAGCTTTAGAACCTTTCTGGTTCTCTGTACATCCACTTCAAAGCAGCCGCCCACACATTTGCATAGATTTGCATACCAGAAGATGCATGTTAAATCGAGGCAGCTGTTGGAGTAAGTGGATAAAATTACAGAGAGGGAGAGAGGACTTCAGGACCCACTGAGATGGACTAATGAAGGTCCGTCGTCCCCCCATCGAGGGACCACTTTAGAGGGACATGAGCTTAACTTTGAGACATGACTTGGCTCAGGAGATGAACAGTTGCCTATGTGAAGCATACAGAGACTTTATAGGTCATGTCAGACTTTTCTTTATAAGTTAAAGTGATAGTTCACACAAAAATAATATTGACCCACCATCTTATCATTTCTTTACTCCGTTTAACATAAAATTCAATTGCACTGGTTTTGTGTCCTAACATAAGAAGTGAATGGGTGCGAGTGCTGTCGGATCTCGCACATTTTTCAAAATATCTTCTTTTGTCTTTTGCAGAAGTTAGAAAAACCTGCAATAGCCACTTGTTCAAATTAAAGGGACAGTTCACCCAGTGATAAAATTGACTCACTCTTTTGTTATTTCAAACCTGTATGACTTTCTTCCGCAGAACAAAATAAGAAGATATTTTGAAGAATGTTGGTAACTGGCACACATTCACTTGCAGTGATCAGTGACAGTGATCCATGGTTGACAACTTTCTTCAAAATATCTTCTCTTGTGTTCTGCAAAGGGAAAAGAAAGCCACTCCGGGTGTAAATGACAGGAGAGTGAATCATTGATGACACACATCTCATTTCTGCAGGAATCAATCTTTGCATACGAAAGCTTAGTAGCCATTTATTAAAATTGATGAGACGGTTCACCCAAAAATCAAAATACCTTAGATGATATTTTGAAGAATGTTGGTAACTGGTACACATTCACTTGCATTAGTTTTGTGTCTGAACGGTAGAAGTCAATGGGTGCCAATGCTGTTTGGTTATCAGCATTCTTCAAAATATCTTCTTTCGTGCTCTGTGGAAGACAGAAAGTCAAACAGGTTGGAAAGATGGTCAGTAAATGATGACACCGTTTCTCGTTTCGACAGGAATCAACCGTTTTGAATAAGAAAACCATATTAGCCATGTATTTACAATATTTACAAAAATCACAATACCTTATGTTCAGCACATAACAGAAGATATTTGGTGAAATGTCTCAGTGGTTTGGTGTCCACACAATGGGAGTCGGGTTCATTATCGTCCTCTGTGTCCTGCAGAACAATTTAAGACAGAAAGACAGAAATTCAATAACATTCCTCCAACTATCTGAAATAGTTCTCAATCCCCAAACTACAAAATATCTTCTTATAATACAAGTATCTTCTTTCCACCCCAATGCAAGCAACAGTGTCAAACTTGTTACCAGTTTATTTATGGGCAAAGTTCCATCTCAGAGAAGTCAATGCAGTAAAACAGCCCAGGAAAATATTGCTGGAGAAACTCATCCAAAAAATATCCACAGCTTGCTTTTCACTTAATTGCGCCTCATTAACTATAAAGTCACTATCTGTTGGAACCGGTCAAAAAGCCACAATTACACTCATGAAGACGTCTATTTCCCTTCCTCATTGTCCGGCACACACAAGAGATTTTTCACAGCGCTATATTTAAAGGATATATAAACCTAAAGGGATTTGCATCTGATGCTTTCCCCTCTGCGGTCCCTTCAATGCTGTGATTTCTCGTCTCATTTTCTCGTGACTAATGCAGCTTGGCTCGTTCTTCTGGATAATCACGACTGACAGCCTTGGCTATGTAGTGGATAATCTTTTCTCTTGTTTTCTCCTCTTTCAAGTTGTAGGAGTGTTGTGTATCCAAAAGCGGCCCACGGGCTGGCCGATGTTTGCAGGCATGTTTTGCGAGGGCTGGCGAGAGGTTTCATCATTGATCAATGCATGCAAATCATTACAATGCTCATGGCCTGTGCACCTTATCATTCCCGGCGAGATTATAATATTATCTACTTCATCCCAGAGCTGACAGGATGTTTTATTAGTAACATTAGGGCGGTTTTTCCTCATTGTTGCTCAATTTTTTTGATTTATTTTTGATGCTTTCGCTCTTAAAAATAATTCATGGCAGAAGTTATATTAACTTAAGAAACATTATATGGATTTTTTCAGTGGGACATATTAAAAGAATTGATTAAAAATCCAACATGTCTGTCTCTCTCTCTCTCTGTCTGTCTCTCTCTCTCTCTCTCTCTGGTCTCTCTCTGGTCTCTCTCTGGTCTCTCTCTGATCTCTCTCTCTCTGGTCTCTCTCTGGTCTCTCTCTGATCTCTCTCTGGTCTCTCTCTGGTCTCTCTCTGGTCTCTCTCTGGTCTCTCTCTCTCTCTCTCTGGTCTCTCTCTGGTCTCTCTCTGGTCTCTCTCTCTCTCTCTCTCTCTCTCTCTCTCTCTCTCTCTCTGGTCTCTCTCTGGTCTCTCTCTGATCTCTCTCTGATCTCTCTCTGATCTCTCTCTCTCTGGTCTCTCTCTGGTCTCTCTCTGATCTCTCTCTGATCTCTCTCTGGTCTCTCTCTGGTCTCTCTCTGGTCTCTCTCTCTCTCTGGTCTCTCTCTCTCTGGTCTCTCTCTCTCTCTCTGGTCTCTCTCTCTCTCTCTGGTCTCTCTCTGGTCTCTCTCTGGTCTCTCTCTCTCTCTGGTCTCTCTCTCTCTCTCTGGTCTCTCTCTCTCTGGTCTCTCTCTCTCTCTCTGGTCTCTCTCTCTCTCTCTGGTCTCTCTCTCTCTCTCTCTGGTCTCTCTCTGGTCTCTCTCTCTCTCTGGTCTCTCTCTGGTCTCTCTCTGGTCTCTCTCTC
Organism: Triplophysa yarkandensis; assembly: GCA_033220385.1. Lineage (NCBI taxonomy): Eukaryota > Metazoa > Chordata > Actinopteri > Cypriniformes > Nemacheilidae > Triplophysa > Triplophysa yarkandensis. Next base: position 1,622,598 of record CM065662.1, on the reverse strand, counting down.
TCTGGTCTCTCTCTCTCTGGTCTCTCTCTCTCTCTGGTCTCTCTCTGGTCTCTCTCTCTGGTCTCTCTCTCTCTGGTCTCTCTCTCTCTGGTCTCTCTCTCTCTCTCTCTCTCTGGTCTCTCTCTGTTCTCTCTCTCTCTGGTCTCTCTCTCTCTGGTCTCTCTCTGGTCTCTCTCTCTCTCTGGTCTCTCTCTCTCTCTCTCTCTCTCTGGTCTCTCTCTCTCTGGTCTCTCTCTCTCTGGTCTCTCTCTCTCTCTCTGGTCTCTCTCTCTCTCTATGATAAATTGGTGAATTATCATATAAATATTCTTGTTAATCAGATTTACTTATTATTTACCTTGCATATTTCATTATTTCAAAAGCTTTTTAATCTAAACGTTTCAATGTAAATTTTCATTCATCTTTTTTCATTACACAAAAACAAAGAGAATGGGCACCAAAGCCGTTTCGATTATGACATTTTTCAAAATATCTTCCCTTGTGGGCTGCATAGTGATTGGCTGGATTTATGCTTCTCCAAACAAATGTTTACAAAGCAATCCCTGTTACATACACCATCCAGACCAGAATAATTTGCAATATGGAAAACCAGATTGAAATTTATATATGAAATCCAACATACCGTAAATGTTGGCTCTGGCAGGAGGCTCAACGCTGATATTGCCTCCATGTCTTTATATCTGCTGCACTGCCAAAAACAATCAAGAGAAAGCCCTCGGGCATGCAAAATATTTCTGACAATACAGGAATGGTTTTGTTTTCCCTTTGGACGCAGTAATATTTGAACATACCGAAGAACGGCGGGCACGTTTTGGGTCATTTTACAAAGAGCGATATCAAAAATTCCTGTGCCGAGAGGATATATTGGCAATATGCATCCTGCGGAGTCAAACACATATTTACATAAAAGTCATTTAAGGTGTTCATCTATATTTGCCCAAGATTAAAAGTTAATTTTCCTCGGGGAGACTACAAATTGACTTATTAAACTAATGAGCTAGGGTCAAAGCTGTTATAAATAACTCATAATATGTGATAGGCCAATAAATTACATTTTGTGTTCATGCGACATACATATTTCAAATTTCAAACATAGTAAAAAACTATAAAGCACTACTATAAAACACATAATGCTCTTACATTTTTATTAATACAGACAAGCATATAAATATTGTGTAAATTTACTCAAAACTGAACTGTTTTAAATTAGCTCACCCTCATGTCATTCTTCTGCAGAATGCAAAGAAGATATTTTGAAGAATGACACAAACAGGCAACACCCCCCTATTGATTTCCAACATACAGAACAAAACCATCAGAAATTTCTCTGAATGGATTCTTTAGGGTAGCATATAAGGATTATCTACGACCGATCAAACCACCTTTAATTCACCTCTAAATCCTGGACACACTCAAGCAAAATTATTAATTTAGCAAGATTTTAAATTCTAATGTACTCCCCCTGACAACCTTCAATGCAAACTGAATTAAATCCAACCTTCCTATATGCATCACGTCCCGGCCTTCAGGCAATAGATTTTTTGATTCAAGGAACACAGAGAGGCTCTTAGATGAAGCCTCCTGGTACTTTGTGTCGTTGCCATATTGACAAGCCATAGATCTCCCTGGGACAGCACAGTTGTAATGTGTTTAGACACGATCTATATCCCATCCAATTAACAACATCAGCACTGGCTCAATTACTAACACACACACATGTGAATAAACGTCTTAATATCACGTATCAATTATTGACGGGGTGCAGAATACTATGAATATGCAAAAGCAGTCAGATTCCAAGATTTGACCCTTTACACGCAGGATTTCACAGGAGAATATTAATAATTCATGGTCATGCATAGATATCTGTGCAAGCTTTTGTTGGGCTCACTGCGGGGATGCAACACACAAACATCTAGAATCAATTCTGAACACTGAAAGCTTCAAACTGAAACTCATCAAGATGGAGAAATTCTTTCATTTCTCAGTTTTTAAAGCTATTTATTTTATTAGTTTAATATTTATTATTACATTTCTGTCAAGTTTAACCAAAAATAAATATCCTTTCCCTTCGAACCCGTATGAAGAAAACATCTTGGTGAATGTCAATGGACCCAGTGACTTCTATTGTATGAGCACAAACTCATGCAAGTAAATGGGTTTTATTATCAAAAGTTGTGAGCATTCTTCGAAATATCTTCTTTTCTGTTCTGCAGCAGAAAGTCATACAAGTTTGAAATGACAAAAGTCATAGTTCCCATTCTTCAAAATATCTTCTTTTAAGTGAAATCAAGTTTTGATGATATTATATTAGGTTTAAACTAGAGAAATGAAATAGATAATTGTAAGAGAGGGTCAACATCTCGTTTTATTTACATAATTCAAATTGCAATTTAAAGAAAATTCAAACGTATGTAGCTTCTAACAACACTGCACTGTACCTCTCAAAATGTGAATTTAATGAAATAAATATGAAACAAAAAAATAAACACATCCTGTCTTATGTATTGGTATGAGTCCATAATGTGTGTAAAAAAAGAGAATCCGGTAACCGACGGTCTCAGCTTTCACAAGCTGGACTGGTCAAAGCAGTTGATGAAGCCTTTTCTGTTGTGGAAGCTTGACCTCTGGAAACACTTGATTTCGTCTCTTGGGATGTGGAAGGACCAGCATCTGTGGACGACAGATAAATATTTATAACATGATGTAAAAATAATATGGAAAATAATATCTACACTGAAAATTGCTTATGCAAAACAAACAACAACACACAATTATGTTAAATCAGTCTTAAAGTGATAGTTTACCCAAATAAAAGCAGGCATTTTGAGGAATGTTGGGAACCATTGAGAATGCTGTGCTGCTTGATTACCAACATTATTTCAAATATCTTCTTATGTGTTATTCAGTAGATAGAAAGTCTTATATAAAATGGCCAGAAGATGCGTAGACGACAGAATTTTAATCAGTCTTAACAGTGTATCTATACGTAAAGGCTTTACCTGGAGGAGTCTGGTTTTCTAGCTGAGCTTCAGGTTGGTCGACCCACAGTTTATGCTTTGGATTGTTTGGAAATCTTTTGGTAAGTCCACAACCCAAACATCGCACAACGGTCTTGCGTTGTCTTCTGGGTCCCCCTTAAGTATAGGTTTGTATTAATGTAAACCGATTAATTAATGCTTTACAACTATTCTGATCATCTATAGGTCATGTAGGTTGAAGCATTTAATAATGTTAAGAAATACCTAAAGAAAAAGACCTGCTGTCAAGTGTTACCAAAACGTTTCTCTTAACCGAAATCAAATAAAATGTTGGCAAAAAAAAATTTGGATGGGAAATTGAAATAAATGAATGTTTGTTTTTAGCACTAAAATGATAAAATAATCAAACAAACTAATCTAAAACAACAAATATTTTATACGGTTACATTCGAGAAAATTAACAAATAAGTAATACAATTATTGAACAAAATAGCGGAGAGCAAATTTACAAAAAGTTAAGCGAAATTAACAAACTTTAAATGTAAAAATGAAAAATAATTTAGAGTATTTGGACTGTCAAAACCATACAAAAAAGTATTTTAAACAATCGTCACAGGTGCACAAATTTGTATTTATTTAGGAAATATTGAGATGTATTAGATTTTTGAAATATATAATTTTTAAACACAAACATATGGTTGTGTTTTTAAAAATATTGTAGGTAAGTGCCACAGACATATGATGTAAACACAAACCTCAATTGTGCAGTGAGGTAAAACTCTACTAACTGTGATGTTAACAGCACAAAGATTCAGTGAGAAACTATAGATTTACTCTAATAACTCTGAAGAAATATTCTTACTTTTCTGTCTCACTGTAGATGTGACACCAGGGACCAATAAACACCAACACCTCCTGCATATAGTTCTCTTTACAGAGGGATCTCTGAGGAGACACAAACATGAGTTTACACAACTACACAACTACACAACAACACAACAACACCTCCTGCATATAGTTCTCTTTACAGAGGGATCTCTGAGGAGACACAAACATGAGTGTACACAACAACACAACACAACACAATAACACACCAACACCTCCTGCATATAGTTCTCTTTACAGAGGGATCTCTGAGGAGACACAAACATGAGTTTACACAACTACACAACTACACAATTAACACAACAACACCTCCTGCATATAGTTCTCTTTACAGAGGGATCTCTGAGGAGACACAAACATGAGTGTACACAACAACACAACACAACACAATAACACACCAACACCTCCTGCATATAGTTCTCTTTACAGAGGGATCTCTGAGGAGACACAAACATGAGTTTACACAACAACACAACACAACACAATAACACACCAACACCTCCTGCATATAGTTCTCTTTACAGAGGGATCTCTGAGGAGACACAAACACGAGTTTACACAACTACACAACTACACAATAACACAACAACACCTCCTGCATATAGTTCTCTTTACAGAGGGATCTCTGAGGAGACACAAACATGAGTTTACACAACAACACAACTACACAACAACACAACAACACCTCCTGCATATAGTTCTCTTTACAGAGGGATCTCTGAGGAGACACAAACATGAGTTTACACAACTACACAACTACACAACAACACAACAACACCTCCTGCATATAGTTCTCTTTACAGAGGGATCTCTGAGGAGACACAAACATGAGTGTACACAACAACACAACACAACACAATAACACACCAACACCTCCTGCATATAGTTCTCTTTACAGAAGGATCTCTGAGGAGACACAAACATGAGTTTACACAACTACACAACTACACAACAACACAACAACACCTCCTGCATATAGTTCTCTTTACAGAGGGATCTCTGAGGAGACACAAACATGAGTGTACACAACAACACAACTACACAATAACACACCAACACCTCCTGCATATAGTTCTCTTTACAGAGGGATCTCTGAGGAGACACAAACATGAGTGTACACAACAACACAACACAACACAATAACACACCAACACCTCCTGCATATAGTTCTCTTTACAGAGGGATCTCTGAGGAGACACAAACATGAGTTTACACAACAACACAACACAACACAATAACACAACAACACCTCCTGCATATAGTTCTCTTTACAGAGGGATCTCTGAGGAGACACAAACATGAGTTTACACAACTACACAACTACACAATAAACACAACAACACCTCCTGCATATAGTTCTCTTTACAGAGGGATCTCTGAGGAGACACAAACATGAGTTTACACAACTACACAACTACACAATAAACACAACAACACCTCCTGCATATAGTTCTCTTTACAGAGGGATCTCTGAGGAGACACAAACATGAGTTTACACAACTACACAACTACACAACAACACAACAACACCTCCTGCATATAGTTCTCTTTACAGAGGGATCTCTGAGGAGACACAAACATGAGTTTACACAACTACACAACTACACAACAACACAACAACACCTCCTGCATATAGTTCTCTTTACAGAGGGATCTCTGAGGAGACACAAACATGAGTTTACACAACAACACAACTACACAACAACACAACAACACCTCCTGCATATAGTTCTCTTTACAGAGGGATCTCTGAGGAGACACAAACATGAGTTTACACAACTACACAACTACACAATAACACAACAACACCTCCTGCATATAGTTCTCTTTACAGAGGGATCTCTGAGGAGACACAAACATGAGTTTACACAACTACACAACTACACAATAACACAACAACACCTCCTGCATATAGTTCTCTTTACAGAGGGATCTCTGAGGAGACACAAACATGAGTTTACACAACAACACAACTACACAATAACACAACAACACCTCCTGCATATAGTTCTCTTTACAGAGGGATCTCTGAGGAGACACAAACATGAGTTTACACAACTACACAACTACACAATAACACAACAACACCTCCTGCATATAGTTCTCTTTACAGAGGGATCTCTGAGGAGACACAAACATGAGTTTACACAACAACACAACTACACAATAACACAACAACACCTCCTGCATATAGTTCTCTTTACAGAGGGATCTCTGAGGAGACACAAACATGAGTTTACACAACTACACAACAACACCTCCTGCATATAGTTCTCTTTACAGAGGGATCTCTGAGGAGACACAAACATGAGTTTACACAACTACACAACAACACCTCCTGCATATAGTTCTCTTTACAGAGGGATCTCTGAGGAGACACAAACATGAGTTTACACAACAACACAACTACACAATAACACAACAACACCTCCTGCATATAGTTCTCTTTACAGAGGGATCTCTGAGGAGACACAAACATGAGTTTACACAACTACACAACTACACAACAACACCTCCTGCATATAGTTCTCTTTACAGAGGGATCTCTGAGGAGACACAAACATGAGTTTACACAACAACACAACTACACAACAACACAACAACACCTCCTGCATATAGTTCTCTTTACAGAGGGATCTCTGAGGAGACACAAACATGAGTTTACACAACAACACAACTACACAACAACACAACAACACCTCCTGCATATAGTTCTCTTTACAGAGGGATCTCTGAGGAGACACAAACATGAGTTTACACAACAACACAACTACACAACAACACCTCCTGCATATAGTTCTCTTTACAGAAGGATCTCTGAGGAGACACAAACATGAGTTTACACAACAACACAACAACACAACTACACAACAACACCTCCTGCATATAGTTCTCTTTACAGAGGGATCTCTGAGGAGACACAAACATGAGTTTACACAACTACACAACTACACAACAACACAACTACACAACAACACAACAACACCTCCTGCATATAGTTCTCTTTACAGAGGGATCTCTGAGGAGACACAAACATGAGTTTACACAACTACACAACTACACAATAACACAACAACACCTCCTGCATATAGTTCTCTTTACAGAGGGATCTCTGAGGAGACACAAACATGAGTTTACACAACAACACAACTACACAACAACACCTCCTGCATATAGTTCTCTTTACAGAGGGATCTCTGAGGAGACACAAACATGAGTTTACACAACTACACAATAACACAACAACACCTCCTGCATATAGTTCTCTTTACAGAGGGATCTCTGAGGAGACACAAACATGAGTTTACACAACTACACAACTACACAATAAACACAACAACACCTCCTGCATATAGTTCTCTTTACAGAGGGATCTCTGAGGAGACACAAACATGAGTTTACACAACTACACAACTACACAATAACACAACAACACCTCCTGCATATAGTTCTCTTTACAGAGGGATCTCTGAGGAGACACAAACATGAGTTTACACAACTACACAACTACACAATAACACAACAACACCTCCTGCATATAGTTCTCTTTACAGAGGGATCTCTGAGGAGACACAAACATGAGTTTACACAACTACACAACAACACAACAACACAACAACACCTCCTGCATATAGTTCTCTTTACAGAGGGATCTCTGAGGAGACACAAACATGAGTTTACACAACAACACAACAACACAACAACACAACAACACCTCCTGCATATAGTTCTCTTTACAGAGGGATCTCTGAGGAGACACAAACATGAGTGTACACAACAACACAACACAACACAATAACACACCAACACCTCCTGCATATAGTTCTCTTTACAGAGGGATCTCTGAGGAGACACAAACATGAGTTTACACAACAACACAACAACACAACTACACAACAACACAACAACACCTCCTGCATATAGTTCTCTTTACAGAGGGATCTCTGAGGAGACACAAACATGAGTTTACACAACTACACAACTACACAATAAACACAACAACACCTCCTGCATATAGTTCTCTTTACAGAGGGATCTCTGAGGAGACACAAACATGAGTTTACACAACTACACAACTACACAATAAACACAACAACACCTCCTGCATATAGTTCTCTTTACAGAGGGATCTCTGAGGAGACACAAACATGAGTTTACACAACAACACAACTACACAACAACACAACAACACCTCCTGCATATAGTTCTCTTTACAGAGGGATCTCTGAGGAGACACAAACATGAGTTTACACAACTACACAACTACACAACAACACAACAACACCTCCTGCATATAGTTCTCTTTACAGAGGGATCTCTGAGGAGACACAAACATGAGTTTACACAACAACACAACTACACAACAACACAACAACACCTCCTGCATATAGTTCTCTTTACAGAGGGATCTCTGAGGAGACACAAACATGAGTTTACACAACAACACAACTACACAACAACACAACTACACAACAACACAACAACACCTCCTGCATATAGTTCTCTTTACAGAGGGATCTCTGAGGAGACACAAACATGAGTTTACACAACAACACAACAACACAACAACACAACAACACAACAACACCTCCTGCATATAGTTCTCTTTACAGAGGGATCTCTGAGGAGACACAAACATGAGTTTACACAATAACAACACAATAACACAACAACACAACAGTGAGAGAATGTAAGTGTGAATAGATGTGTGAATCACTGTCTCAGCACCAGTCGTTGTGAGATCATGTTTTGTGTAGAACAATAACACAACAACAACACAACTACACAACAACACAACAGTAAGAGAATGTAAGTGTGACTCACTGTCTCATCACCAGTCGTTGTGAGATCATGTTTAGTGTAGTACAACTACACAACAACACAACTACACAACAGTAAGAGAATGTAAGTGTGAGTAGATGTGTGACTCACTGTCTCAGCACCAGTCGTTGTGAGATCATGTTTTGTGTAGAACAACTACACAACAACACAACAGTAAGAGAATGTAAGTGTGAGTAGATGTGTGACTCACTGTCTCAGCACCAGTCGTTGTGAGATCATGTTTTGTGTAGAACAACTACACAACAACACAACAACACAACTACACAACAGTAAGAGAATGTAAGTGTGAGTAGATGTGTGACTCACTGTCTCAGCACCAGTCGTTGTGAGATCATGTTTTGTGTAGAACAATAACACAACAACAACACAACAACACAACTACACAACAGAAAGAGAATGTAAGTGTGAGTAGATGTGTGACTCACTGTCTCAGCACCAGTCGTTGTGAGATCATGTTTTGTGTAGAACAACTACACAACAGTAACACAATAACAACACAACAGTAAGAGAATGTAAGTGTGAGTAGATGTGTGACTCACTGTCTCAGCACCAGTCGTTGTGAGATCATGTTTTGTGTAGAACAATAACACAACAACTACACAACTACACAACAACACAACAGTAAGAGAATGTAAGTGTGAGTAGATGTGTGACTCACTGTCTCAGCACCAGTCGTTGTGAGATCATGTTTTGTGTAGAACAATAACACAACAACTACACAACTACACAACAACACAACAGTAAGAGAATGTAAGTGTGAGTAGATGTGTGACTCACTGTCTCAGCACCAGTCGTTGTGAGATCATGTTTTGTGTAGAACAATAACACAACAACAACACAACAACACAACTACACAACAGTAAGAGAATGTAAGTGTGAGTAGATGTGTGACTCACTGTCTCATCACCAGTCGTTGTGAGATCATGTTTTGTGTAGAACAATAACACAACAACTACACAACTACACAACAACACAACAGTAAGAGAATGTAAGTGTGAGTAGATGTGTGACTCACTGTCTCAGCACCAGTCGTTGTGAGATCATGTTTTGTGTAGAACAATAACACAACAACAACACAACTACACAACAACACAACAGTAAGAGAATGTAAGTGTGAGTAGATGTGTGACTCACTGTCTCAGCACCAGTCGTTGTGAGATCATGTTTTGTGTAGAACAATAACACAACAACAACACAACTACACAACTACACAACAACACAACTACACAACAGTAAGAGAATGTAAGTGTGAGTAGATGTGTGACTCACTGTCTCAGCACCAGTCGTTGTGAGATCATGTTTTGTGTAGAACAACTACACAACTACACAACTACACAACAGTAACACAATAACAACACAACAGTAAGAGAATGTAAGTGTGAGTAGATGTGTGACTCACTGTCTCAGCACCAGTCGTTGTGAGATCATGTTTTGTGTAGAACAATAACACAACAACTACACAACAACACAACAACACAACAACACAACAGTAAGAGAATGTAAGTGTGAGTAGATGTGTGACTCACTGTCTCAGCACCAGTCGTTGTGAGATCATGTTTTGTGTAGAACAATAACACAACAACTACACAACTACACAACAACACAACAGTAAGAGAATGTAAGTGTGAGTAGATGTGTGACTCACTGTCTCAGCACCAGTCGTTGTGAGATCATGTTTTGTGTAGAACAATAACACAACAACTACACAACTACACAACAACACAACAGTAAGAGAATGTAAGTGTGAGTAGATGTGTGACTCACTGTCTCATCACCAGTCGTTGTGAGATCATGTTTTGTGTAGAACAATAACACAACAACTACACAACAACACAACAACACAACAGTAAGAGAATGTAAGTGTGAGTAGATGTGTGACTCACTGTCTCAGCACCAGTCGTTGTGAGATCATGTTTTGTGTAGAACAATAACACAACAACTACACAACAACACAACAACACAACAGTAAGAGAATGTAAGTGTGAGTAGATGTGTGACTCACTGTCTCAGCACCAGTCGTTGTGAGATCATGTTTTGTGTAGAACAATAACACAACAACTACACAACAACACAACAACACAACAGTAAGAGAATGTAAGTGTGAGTAGATGTGTGACTCACTGTCTCAGCACCAGTCGTTGTGAGATCATGTTTTGTGTAGAACAGTAACACAACAATAACAACACAACTACACAACTACACAACAGTAAGAGAATGTAAGTGTGAGTAGATGTGTGACTCACTGTCTCAGCACCAGTCGTTGTGAGATCATGTTTTGTGTAGAACAATAACACAACAACTACACAACTACACAACAACACAACAACACAACAGTAAGAGAATGTAAGTGTGAGTAGATGTGTGACTCACTGTCTCAGCACCAGTCGTTGTGAGATCATGTTTTGTGTAGAACAATAACACAACAACTACACAACTACACAACAACACAACAGTAAGAGAATGTAAGTGTGAGTAGATGTGTGACTCACTGTCTCAGCACCAGTCGTTGTGAGATCATGTTTTGTGTAGAACAATAACACAACAATAACAACACAACTACACAACAGTAACACAATAACAACACAACAGTAAGAGAATGTAAGTGTGAGTAGATGTGTGACTCACTGTCTCAGCACCAGTCGTTGTGAGATCATGTTTAGTGTAGTACAACTACACAACAACACAACTACACAACAGTAAGAGAATGTAAGTGTGAGTAGATGTGTGACTCACTGTCTCAGCACCAGTCGTTGTGAGATCATGTTTTGTGTAGAACAATAACACAACAACTACACAACAACACAACAGAAAGAGAATGTAAGTGTGAGTAGATGTGTGACTCACTGTCTCAGCACCAGTCGTTGTGAGATCATGTTTTGTGTAGAACAATAACACAACAACTACACAACTACACAACAACACAACAGTAAGAGAATGTAAGTGTGAGTAGATGTGTGACTCACTGTCTCAGCACCAGTCGTTGTGAGATCATGTTTTGTGTAGAACAATAACACAACAACTACACAACAACACAACAGAAAGAGAATGTAAGTGTGAGTAGATGTGTGACTCACTGTCTCAGCACCAGTCGTTGTGAGATCATGTTTTGTGTAGTACAACTACACAACAACACAACTACACAACAGTAAGAGAATGTAAGTGTGAGTAGATGTGTGACTCACTGTCTCAGCACCAGTCGTTGTGAGATCATGTTTTGTGTAGAACAATAACACAACAACTACACAACAACACAACAGAAAGAGAATGTAAGTGTGAGTAGATGTGTGACTCACTGTCTCAGCACCAGTCGTTGTGAGATCATGTTTTGTGTAGTACAACTACACAACAACACAACTACACAACAGTAAGAGAATGTAAGTGTGAGTAGATGTGTGACTCACTGTCTCAGCACCAGTCGTTGTGAGATCATGTTTTGTGTAGAACAACTACACAACAACACAACAGTAAGAGAATGTAAGTGTGAGTAGATGTGTGACTCACTGTCTCAGCACCAGTCGTTGTGAGATCATGTTTTGTGTAGAACAATAACACAACAACTACACAACAACACAACAGTAAGAGAATGTAAGTGTGAGTAGATGTGTGACTCACTGTCTCAGCACCAGTCGTTGTAAGATCATGTTTTGTGTAGAACAATAACACAACAACTACACAACAACACAACTACACAACAGTAAGAGAATGTAAGTGTGAGTAGATGTGTGACTCACTGTCTCAGCACCAGTCGTTGTAAGATCATGTTTTGTGTAGAACAATAACACAACAACTACACAACTACACAACAACACAACTACACAACAACACAACAGTAAGAGAATGTAAGTGTGAGTAGATGTGTGACTCACTGTCTCAGCACCAGTCGTTGTAAGATCATGTTTTGTGTAGAACAATAACACAATAACAACACAACTACACAACAACACAACTACACAACAACACAACAGTAAGAGAATGTAAGTGTGAGTAGATGTGTGACTCACTGTCTCAGCACCAGTCGTTGTAAGATCATGTTTTGTGTAGAACAATAACACAACAACTACACAACAACACAACTACACAACAGTAAGAGAATGTAAGTGTGAGTAGATGTGTGACTCACTGTCTCAGCACCAGTCGTTGTGAGATCATGTTTTGTGTAGAACAATAACACAACAACTACACAACAACACAACAGAAAGAGAATGTAAGTGTGAGTAGATGTGTGACTCACTGTCTCAGCACCAGTCGTTGTGAGATCATGTTTTGTGTAGAACAATAACACAACAACTACACAACTACACAACAACACAACTACACAACAACACAACAGTAAGAGAATGTAAGTGTGAGTAGATGTGTGACTCACTGTCTCAGCACCAGTCGTTGTAAGATCATGTTTTGTGTAGAACAATAACACAATAACAACACAACTACACAACAACACAACTACACAACAACACAACAACACAACAGTAAGAGAATGTAAGTGTGAGTAGATGTGTGACTCACTGTCTCAGCACCAGTCGTTGTGAGATCATGTTTTGTGTAGAACAATAACACAACAACTACACAACAACACAACTACACAACAGTAAGAGAATGTAAGTGTGAGTAGATGTGTGACTCACTGTCTCAGCACCAGTCGTTGTGAGATCATGTTTTGTGTAGAACAACTACACAACTACACAACAACACAACTACACAACAGTAAGAGAATGTAAGTGTGAGTAGATGTGTGACTCACTGTCTCAGCACCAGTCGTTGTGAGATCATGTTTTGTGTAGAACAATAACACAACAACAACACAACTACACAACTACACAACAACACAACTACACAACTACACAACAGTAAGAGAATGTAAGTGTGAGTAGATGTGTGACTCACTGTCTCAGCACCAGTCGTTGTGAGATCATGTTTTGTGTAGAACAATAACACAACAACAACACAACTACACAACTACACAACAACACAACTACACAACTACACAACAGTAAGAGAATGTAAGTGTGAGTAGATGTGTGACTCACTGTCTCAGCACCAGTCGTTGTGAGATCATGTTTTGTGTAGAACAGTAAAATCTCACTAACTCAATGTTGTCAGGTTGTTGAGCTAGAACACAATGAGCAGCCTGAAACAACACAACACAACACAACACAACACAACAATTAGAAGAAGAAACATTTCAGTGCACAGAATGATGATGTCACTCACCTGATAGAGGAAGTTCAGACGCTGGAACGCTTCTTTATCTTTAAGACTTCCGGCCATGTTTCTTTACCTGTGACCCACGTGTGATCTCTTCTTCTTCTTCTTCTGCTGCTGCTGCTTCTGCTGCTTCTTCTTCTTCTTCTGCTGCTCAGCGCTCTGTCATCACTGCGAGCGCCGCCTGTCGACATCTAGCGGATCAGCGCTGCAACTACAAGCAGTGGCGCTACTTTAATACACAATACACACAAAACATTAAACATAATACAATACATAAATAACAACATATACAATACACACAAAACATTAAACATAATACAATACATAAATAACAACATATACAATACACACAAAACATTAAACATAATACAATACATAAATAACAACATATACAATACACACAAAACATTAAACATAATACAATACATAAATATCAACATATACAATACACACAAAACATTAAACATAATACAATACATAAATAACAACATATACAATACAACACAAAACATTAAACATAATACAATACATAAATATCAACATATACAACTCAACACAAAACATTTAACATAATACAATACATAAATATCAACATATACAATACACACAAAACATTAAACATAATACAATACATAAATAACAACATATACAATACACACAAAACATTAAACATAATACAATACATAAATAACAACATATACAATACAACACAAAACATTAAACATAATACAATACATAAATAACAACATATACAACACAACACAAAACATTAAACATAATACAATACATAAATAACAACATATACAATACACACAAAACATTAAACATAATACAATACATAAATAACAACATATACAACACAACACAAAACATTAAACATAATACAATACATAAATAACAACATATACAACACAACACAAAACATTAAACATAATACAATACATAAATAACAACATATACAACTCAACACAAAACATTTAACATAATACAATACATAAATATCAACATATACAATACACACAAAACATTAAACATAATACAATACATAAATAACAACATATACAACTCAACACAAAACATTTAACATAATACAATACATAAATAACAACATATACAATACAACACAAAACATTTAACATAATACAATACATAAATAACAACATATACAACTCAACACAAAACATTAAACATAATACAATACATAAATAACAACATATACAATACAACACAAAACATTAAACATAATACAATACATAAATAACAACATATACAACACAACACAAAACATTAAACATAATACAATACATAAATAACAACATATACAATACACACAAAACATTAAACATAATACAATACATAAATAACAACATATACAACACAACACAAAACATTAAACATAATACAATACATAAATAACAACATATACAACACAACACAAAACATTAAACATAATACAATACATAAATAACAACATATACAACTCAACACAAAACATTTAACATAATACAATACATAAATATCAACATATACAATACACACAAAACATTAAACATAATACAATACATAAATAACAACATATACAACTCAACACAAAACATTTAACATAATACAATACATAAATAACAACATATACAACTCAACACAAAACATTTAACATAATACAATACATAAATAACAACATATACAATACAACACAAAACATTTAACATAATACAATACATAAATAACAACATATACAACACAACACAAAACATTAAACATAATACAATACATAAATAACAACATATACAATACAACACAAAACATTTAACATAATACAATACATAAATAACAACATATACAATACAACACAAAACATTAAACATAATACAATACATAAATAACAACATATACAACACAACACAAAACATTAAACATAATACAATACATAAATAACAACATATACAACTCAACACAAAACATTTAACATAATACAATACATAAATATCAACATATACAATACACACAAAACATTAAACATAATACAATACATAAATAACAACATATACAACTCAACACAAAACATTTAACATAATACAATACATAAATAACAACATATACAACTCAACACAAAACATTAAACATAATACAATACATAAATATCAACATATACAACACAACACAAAACATTAAACATAATACAATACATAAATAACAACATATACAACTCAACACAAAACATTTAACATAATACAATACATAAATATCAACATATACAATACACACAAAACATTAAACATAATACAATACATAAATAACAACATATACAACACAACACAAAACATTAAACATAATACAATACATAAATAACAACATATACAATACACACAAAACATTAAACATAATACAATACATAAATATCAACATATACAACACAACACAAAACATTAAACATAATACAATACATAAATAACAACATATACAACACAACACAAAACATTAAACATAATACAATACATAAATAACAACATATACAACACAACACAAAACATTAAACATAATACAATACATAAATAACAACATATACAACACAACACAAAACATTAAACATAATACAATACATAAATAACAACATATACAACTCAACACAAAACATTAAACATAATACAATACATAAATATCAACATATACAACTCAACACAAAACATTAAACATAATACAATACATAAATAACAACATATACAATACAACACAAAACATTAAACATAATACAATACATAAATAACAACATATACAATACAACACAAAACATTAAACATAATACAATACATAAATAACAACATATAAAATACAACACAAAACATTAAACATAATACAATACATAAATAACAACATATACAATACAACACAAAACATTAAACATAATACAATACATAAATAACAACATATACAATACAACACAAAACATTTAATCTTATTTTATTTTATTTTATTATCAATAGTTTCAATTAAAAATTTAATCTTATTTTATTTTATTAACAATAGTTTTAATTAAACATTTAATATTATTTTATTTTATTTTTAATATCAATAGTTTTAATTAAAAATTGAATCTTATTTTTTTTATCAATAGTTTCAATTAAACATTTAATCTTATTTTATTTTATTAACAATAGTTTTAATTAAACATTTAATATTATTTTATTTTATTTTTATTATCAATAGTTTTAATTAAAAATTGAATCTTATTTTTTTTATCAATAGTTTCAATTAAACATTTAATCTTATTTTATTTTATTTTATTTTATTATCAATAGTTTCAATTAAAAAATTTAATCTAATTTTATTTTATTAACAATAGTTTTAATTAAACATTTAATATTATTTTATTTTAT
>CM065662.1:1587808-1600308 GCA_033220385.1 Triplophysa yarkandensis | reverse complement strand
CCACACTTACACAAACTGTTCCATACTTACACAAACTGTTCCACACTTACACAAACTGTTCCACACTTACACAAACTGTTCCACACTTACACGAACTGTTCCACACTTACACACACTGTTCCACACTTACACACACTGTTCCACACTTACACAAACTGTTCCACACTTACACAAACTGTTCCATACTTACACAAACTGTTCCACACTTACACACACTGTTCCACACTTACACAAACTGTTCCACACTTACACAAACTGTTCCACACTTACACGAACTGTTCCACACTTACACACACTGTTCCGAGTGTGGTTTGTGAGCTACAGGTCATGACTCAGACATGTCACCATACAGGATTGACTGTCACATGTCTCACAGTATGTGTTGAATCAAGAGAACATTGCTGAGATGGAGGTCGGATACATAACTTGAAGAATGTGTCTCGGTCACTTCAGAAATGTGGCTTGTGATGGGTATGAGTAAGACCAGGGGTCTTCACCCAGACAGTATGAGAAGGGTCAAAGGTTAAGGTATCACAGACGAGGTCACTGAGGTCAGGAGGATCAGCGGGATTATGTTCAGCTGTTCTAATGCATGACTTATGGGTCCCACTGGTGTTAAATTGGTCACATGGGACAGGGCATGACCTGATGATGTTACTGAGACTCATGTGTTGTGTGTTTGTCGATGTAAAACACTTTATTCACTTTGGGTCTGAATAATAGAGCTGAGACTTGTGGTGCCAGCTCAAAAGGGTAAAAAATCTCTCTCTCTCTCTCTCTCTCTCTCTCTCTCTCTCTCTCTCGAACGTTCTCTGCTTCAGTTCCTCGATGGTGGAACGATCTGCCTCTGGCCTCACGCTTGTCAGACTCGGTCTCTATCTTTAAAAAACTCCTAAAAACTCATCTTTTCCGGCTACACCTAACTCACTAACTCACTACTTTTCTAACTACTCACTCTATCAAAAAAAAAATTATATATATACTTTTTGTAACTTTTCTCTCTGTGTAACTTGGTAGCATTGTTGTAGCACTTGTTCACCTATTGTTGTATCGGCTATTTACCGCTTCATTGTCTCCTCGACTATTGTAAGTCGCTTTGGATAAAAGCGTCTGCTAAATGACTAAATGTAAATGTAAATGTAATAGAATCGCATGAGAATAGAAAACTGCAAATGTGGATGGCGACTACAAGGTCCATGAGTGATTTATAAATCATCCACCTGACATTTCAGACTAGTAGGACTTTCTTACTTCAATGGAGCACAAAAGAAGATATTTTGAAAAATGTTTGTCCCTGGCACTTGTTTTGTGGCTATACATTATAAGTGATGGGAGCCTCTGCTGTTTCTTTGGGGAGAAATAATAAACACACACTCGAATAGAATACTGTTGATGTGGATGGCGACTAGGAGCTCAAAAATGACAAAAGCGCATTCAAGTGATCGTTCATGCAAAAACTCTTGACATTTCAAACCTGTATGACATTCGTTTCTCATCAAAACCCAAAGAAGATATTTTGAAGAATGTTGGTAAATGCCACCTTTCACTTGAATTGGACTTCTGTACAATAGAAGTGATGGTGTAACACTAATGTTCAGCTGCGATATTCCTCAAAATACCGTCAATTGTGTTCTGCAGGTTTGAAATGACAGATGGATGATGACATCATTTTCATTTTTTGGCTGAACATCACTTTAAGTGTAAACAATAAGTTCATGTTATAATGACAATTCTGCTTTAAGGAGGTCACCATTTGCTTTCATTGCACAACGGAGCATGGAATAATAAACACCCGATACGTGATCATTTATATATAATTCATACAAATAAAATGTAACATTTTCGTTTGAAGAATGAAAAAGGTCACCCGGGTTGGTAAAGACACGAGTGAGTAAATAATTGCTGCGCTGTCTCTTTAAGAAAAATAATTAATACACTATATGACTCATCTTCCACAGATGCAGACCTTCAGATCTGTAAACATCAGGGTCCCACCTGTTGCACTCGCAAGATGGAGGAGGGCTACTACAAGGCCGCCCAGAGGGACACGCTCCAGAATATTCAGTCCTACAGCTTTGAACTGAAATATCTCCTGCAGGCTCAGGCCTCGTCCTTCCAGGGTACTTATACAATTCTTTCGTCCAGTCTGTGTTCTGCTTATTCTTTGGTTTGTTGGGTTTGCAGTTTTGCTTCTGAATTCGGGGTTCGCTTTAGATGGCGAATAGCAATGAGGTGCAAAAGACTCCGCACGTCTTAGCAACCCCATGGCAATGCCCTGGCAACCACCCAGAACATCCCAGCATTGTGAGGGCAACTTTTGCGCAGGGGTGCAACTCACACGACTCAAACATAGAACTATTCTTTATGTCTGTTACGGGACCGTGGCCTCGAGTGAAGCCGTACATGCCTCCTAGGGGATGATTGGCACTCAGGGTCTTATGTACAGAAGGATCTGTTTCTTGCTCTTCAAGGGGCAGATCCCTCAAATTGTAAAATTCTACCATTTACTCACCTGACTTTCTTATGCCGAGCATAAAAGAAGATATTTGAAATAATGTTTAACACGGGTCACCATTGACTGCATGTAGACATTTCTCAAAATATCTTATTTTTGTGTATTCCACTAAGGAGACAAGACACAAATACATGCTAGCGAATAAATGCCTACATTTTTATTTTAGATTAAATATCCCAGCTCGGATGCGTTTATAAACCATGTCAGATTTACAATCCTGAAACCCTGCCCAACCAAATATTTGAGTTCATCGAATTTGTCTGGCCAAACCGTCACAAAACCCCATTCAGTTCTGCAGGAAAAGGCCACCGCCGCTGTTTTTCCACCAGCCGAGAGAATATTTAGCGAGTTGAAAGCAAACAAAGAGAGAAATGTTGAAATACTTGGGGTATCCTTGGAGATCCGTTTCAGCGGACTTCAGTGTACCGCTCCATAATGAGAGCTTCTGAAAAGATCAGTCGCCTCTCTCCGCTTCGCCTCGCACCACTCCAGACGGTGTCCTGGTTAAAAGTGAGAACATCCGTAATGTGTTTTCCATTCCCACGTGAAAGAGAATTTCAAGGCAGTGTTGAAGTGAGGGTGAAGGAACGATTCAAGGTTGTGTTAGATTGAGAAAAAACTGCACACACCTCAGGTTGCGTTTCAAAGCCGTGTTGTTTAATCCTAAGTGGAACAGGGATAAAGGAGCCTTGTTCTGTACGATGGAGACAGGAGCTGTCAGGTGGAGAAATGACATTACAGAAGTATAAGTCAAAAGGAATACTTTTCAGTGATTATATCATTTCTTATTTATTGAGAATTTCTTTGAATCTCACATGTGAGTATATCCCTGACGCAACTTCAAAGCCATCCCAAAACACGTTCTCAACCCCGAACAAAGCTCAAGCATCCTCACGGACCTAAACACACTAAAAATACAGCACGCTACATCCCATCACCTTCTGTTGGTCTAAATCCAGTCCTACATCACACGAGGAAAGGCCAATGAAGGCCAAGCTCTTCTAAAAATCATCCGGATCAATCCAGCACCGACGCTTATAGATTTAATAAAGCCATCATAGGTATGATCACGCAAGCCACCCCTGAGGTCAGAGGTCATAGGTGCTCTTGGTGACCCCTCTGATCTGCATGACATCGCTGTGCGTGCCTGGATGGTCCAGAATCGACTCGGGTACATGACGTGACCGTAATCAGCTGTCATGTTACCCGGCACATGTTGAGGTTTGGGTGTGTGGGAGTTGCCGGGATAAACCCCAATGGGGTTTTTAAGACACCCTAAGTAAACTTAAAGTGATAGCTCACTCAAAAATATTATATTATAATATTATATATATATTTCAGACCTGTATCACTGTCTGTTTTCTGCAAAACACAAAAGATGATCGTCGACTTGATTTACATTCAACATGTCTCAAGATAGAACAGTGAAGTACAAAACTAGTGTTTGTGAAAAACGTTTCGTATTTTAATGTTTTAATGTACTTCATATTGTGTATTTATGTGCACTTTGCATATTTTGGTCCACGCTTTGTGTATTTTAGTGCCATATTGCCTGTTTTAGTGCTAAATTACAGATTTAAGTCCTATATTGCGTATTTTGATGTCATGTTGTGTATTTTGAAATTAAAATTGAAATTCTGCGCATTTCGTATTCTGTTGCAATTTTTAGAGCTTTACTTTTTAGTGTTATGTATTTCAGTATAGGTTTGCGTATTGTAGTTGTATAATGCGCATCTGGTGTTATATAGAATTATTTAGTGCACTTTTGTGTATTGTTACCTAATTAAATTATTTAAACTTAATTGAGCTTGTAGCTCACAATATATTGAATATTTGTATATTTTAAACTCACAGGTTAATCCAAATTTTGGTCATGTCACACACACTTCGTTTCAAAACTGTAGGAGTGTAATACAAAAGAAGATATTTCGAAGAATGTTTATTCACATTCTAATGTTCCCAATTCTTGCATTTGTTTTGTGTCCCTACCATAGAACTTTATGAGGACAGAAGGTTTATGGTCTCCCTTCATCTTCTCTCCTATCTAGTACCATTCAGCGCCTCATGGTTTTAGGTAGGAGGGTTCAGGCAGATACTGTTCCAGACCCGACCCAACGTTATTGGATTTAGCAGATTGTTGAAGTGCCAAGAGGAGACCACTGAACGCTAGAATGCAAATGTTGTTATAGAGGCAGGAACGAGACATTTTACAAAGGAAGCAGATGTTCTTTTATTCATGCCTCAAAGCATATTCAAAAGTTTGTTGAAATCACTTGCGTTCCAATCACTCAGGTGCTGTTAGTGCTTTTCACTTGAACAATAAAAGCATTTTGTAGATGCACAAAACCTATTGTAAACCCTCCACATGGTACGTTTACATATGGAGGGATACTTAGGTCTTAAATTTCCACCGGCAGCTAAAATTGGTCGGACGCTCGTCGCATGCATTGCATATCTCCCAACTAACCTTCAGCCCTGTAGCGCCGGCCCTGAAGATCCGTGGATTACTGCTTGTCAGGCTCCATTAACTCAATGGAAAGAGAGATAACAATGAGTTGGAATGTGAGACGAACACAGAGGAACCAAAATATACAGCCACCAAGTACATTTTGAGCATATTATAAGATATCATCAGAATACTAAATGCAACATTTCATTTCTTCTTCCCACAGAAACGTTCGATTCCCTGCTGTCCTTCAGTCTCAATCACACCCAATCTCTCTTCGACAATGTCTACAAGTCGATCTCTGGTGACACCGGACCCTTGATCTCTGACCTCTTCTACGATCTAGCCCTTTACATCCACGGCAATGCCAACACCTCCATAGAACGCTCCGTAAACAACTTCTACGACAAACTCTTCCCGTTGGTCTACCAACAACTGATCAACCCTGGTTTGGGATCTCCTGTATCCAGCTGGTCCGCCGAAGGGAGCGAGTGCCTGCGTGCCACGAGGCATGATGTCAACCCTTTTGGTCCCCATCCTCAGTCCCTCGCTCAGGGTCTGTCCATCGCACTAGCCGCAGGCCGGGCCATAAGTCGATCGCTGGAGATGGGCACGGAGGTGCTGCACGTCACGGAGTCGGTCGGATTGGCACGGCAGTGCGGGCAGGCGTTAGTTAGGATGCAATATTGCCCACACTGTCGCGGATTGACCCTCATTCAGCCGTGTGCGGGACTGTGTCTTAACGTGATGCGGGGTTGCTTGGCAGGACTGGCCGAGCTGGACAGGCCGTGGAGACGGTACGTGGCGTTTCTGGAGGGGTTGAGCGGGGCACTGGCGGGGGGGCATGAGATGGAGCTGACACTTTTGAGCATCCGAGAGAGGATCAATGATGCCATACTCACAGCACAACTGAACGGGCCGCATCTCAGCGCTGTGGTGAGTCATGTATCGTCAATGCCTGAGGATTATTTTTATTGCCTGCTGGAGCTGCACCATATGCTGGACTGATATTTATATTTATACATTTATATTTATTTATATTATATCAACTATTCTTTTTAGTTTTCTTAAAAGCACTATTATTACAATATTTATTTTATGTTAATACATTAATGTACATTTTTATTATTTGAATTATTTCGTTTTGTTTATAATATTAATTATTATTATGAATATAATATTAATTAAATTTATTTTATATTTATACAGTATTATATGGACATTAAATTGACTAGATTTTTTGGTCATTTTGTATTACACTATCAATCCAATATGTATATGTATGAATAAGTTATTTTGAAATATTTACATTCTATAAATGATTACATTTGCTATTAATAACAGTATCAATACAATATTCAAATTCAAATTCAAATTGATATATTAGATATTTTATCACTTAAAGAATACAATGGCTTGCAAAAAGTTTAAAGCATAACTGATTATATTAAAATTAATACCAATAGTATTAATAGAGCTTATCAATTAACAATAAATCATGCTATTCACTACAGTGGAGATAGATTAGGAGATTTGAACTTGGCATATAGCTTGAAGACTTTTTAATAGAATCCAAACTGAGATGCAGAAGACATCTCCATTTCCTCCTCATGTCATCTCATTGCTGTTTGGTAGAAACAACTGATTAATGGTCATTATTTATGAAATTTATTTAAAATGTTTAGTTATTTTAACAATAAAATTCTTTGCACAATGTTTAATCCACAATGCAAAACTCTCAGAAATTGTTTGACAGCATCCATGCAAGGCCTTATATTTTAAAGTGTGAATTCTTACAATTGAAACATCTTGACCTGCTCTTAATGGAGATATGAAGTCTTATTATAATAACATCTATGCCGGGTTATTATAAGCATGGTCATTAGAATTGTGATTATGCAGTAACATGACACACACACACAAAAAGTGTCGGTCGTGACAGCGTGACTGCAGCCGTGTGTAAATGAATACCCAACTGCCCACCCTGAATCTATTCATACCTTCTCAAGAGAGCGTCTCTGTGTGCACAGGAAAGCCGCCTGCCAGTCTCTCTTGTCCAACACATATGTAGGGTCCCGTGACAGCTCGGCTTTGCACCCCTCATGAGCTGCCGTTGACAGCTGTGTGCGGGAATGTCAGATTCCTCCAAACCGGTCTGAAAGAGCATAAGCTTGTCAAGCAGATTTGGAGATATTATTATATAATCCTCCAACCTCAGACCCCATGAACCCAAACCCTCGGCCTTGTGCCCGTTAAACACGCCATCCTTGGATCCGATACCGCTCGCTCACGATAACACGAAGCTGTATGACCTCAGGTTTAGGTTACACATGACGTGGTGCCAGGCTTGGAGAGATGGCAAGGACCACAGAGCATTTGGGAAGCAAGTCATTAGATGCATGTGTTTATTAAAATGCAGAATTTTTATTCAAAAATCATGTACTTTTTTATCAAGTTGTCCTTAAACATATCTACAACATAGTAGTTCATCGGAAAATGTAAATCAAATATTTTTATGTACGTAGCGCTACGATAACGAAGGGTTTTTATTCTTAATATCACTATTAAAACATTATTTCTATTTATAATACAATAATTTATTTATACTATATCAATTGATTTGTTGAGCTTTTTCTATACAGCACTTTTAAATCAATATGTATTTATACATAATATTATATATTAAGAGTATATAAATTAAAACAAATCAAACTAGAACTATCAATTAAAAAAATATTTCTATGTTTACATTAAACATGTTTTTTCTTAACACTATTAAAACAATATTCAAATCCGATGGTTTGATGGTATTTATAAAATTAACAATTGTATATTCTTTCATAAATTTGTATTACACACATCATATTTGTATCATATAGATTTTATCCTAAAATATAGGTTTGTTTTAAAAATATCGTAAAGCTACACTAAATGGAACAAACTCTAATTTATGTTTTTACCCTACTGTTAGGATATTGCATTTTTATAAAGTAAATTTAACAAAATCACTCTTTTGTTGCTTGACTAATTTATACCCAAACATGTATTTTTACATATTCTAGTATATTTCAGGCCTTAGTTGTAATCTCTTATATGAAATAGTCTTCATTTTATTTCTTAAACTTTATTCTTATATTATATGTTTATAGTTAAGAGTTTATAAAACGTCTAAATGTGCCATCCCATCATTGGCACAGACATGGAGGACCGACGGGGTATGTCCCCACGCTGCATGCTGTCTGGCACTAGTTTGGTTCTGCTGGAGTTGTTTGGGTGTCGTCTGGTCCCCGTCGGCCTGATGTCCCGCATGCAAATTCACCTCCGGACAAAAGCGCCTGTCGCTGACCGGACAGCCCCTATCCCACAACACAACCCAGTTAGCGAGGGGCTCGAGAGGGGGAAGAAGAGGGGTTGACTAATCCTTAGATAAATAAGAGCTCTGTAAAAGATCAATACAAACACGTTAACACGACAATTCACTCGAGTAGTCAGAACATTGGCCAAAATGAGAATAAAACAAAAAGTTTAAGAAAAGTAATTGTCAGTTTGTGCAGACTACGTGAGATACAAGCATCCATTCCTACGTATGTGGACATTTGTAGTGCACTATTTAGGTTACATATGAACCCAAACGCAAAAATATGTCTTTGTCTTATTGTGTTGTTTAGATATGACCACCAGATGGTGGACTCTCTCTAAAATAAGAAAATACAAAATCCTGAAAAAAATAAATAAGTCAGGTTAAAAGCATGAAAGGATCTGTTATTAATGTTGTTTTTATCATTATTATGACACAAAGATGTGATTGTTTTCTTCCTGTCGTCTCCTTTAGGTGGGAAAAGTTTGTGGTCCCTTGACTCAGTCTGTTTCCTCGACTCCCATCGCTCTCTCCTCCGAGAGTCTGACTCCTTCTGTCAATGTCACATCCTTCAGTTCTACAGCATCCGCTGACACATCCACTCCACATCCCATCATACTCGCAGAAAGGTGAACTATATAGTGATGCTCCCACTGCTATAGACCATAGTGGACCTGTTCTTCTTTTGCTGATCAATGGAATATTGTTTCATGAACTCAGGTCTTTTCCACTGAAGCCGTCGAAAAACGACAAAACCAGAAGTCTGAAAAAGATTTCAAAGTAAGTTTGTGTTTGCTTTTACTTCAAAGATTGTAACGTCACGCACAAACCAAGAAGCTTACTTTACTTTTAATATACATCATTCAGTATATGTAATTTTGATTATACCTAATGTAGATAATCGACTATTTTAATGTACTTGTACTTGTGTAGGTTTAAGTGTACTATTTCAATACTTCTTAAGATTAAATCAGCCCACATTTGATTTGTTGAAGTATGCTTAGAGCATACAATTAATGTTGTTCATTTTCTCTTATAAAGTGATAGTTCGACCTAAAATAATAAGGATAATTTACTTTATCTTATGTCTTTCTTCTGCAGAAAGTGAAGGAAGATATTTTGAAGAATGCTAGGAATTGAAAAGTCATGGCACCCATTTCATGACACTTTTATTGTAAGGACGTTAAACCGATGCAAGTGAATAGGTGCCCGTTTCCGGCATTCTTCAAAATATCTTCTTTTCTGTTTTGAGTTATTGGAACAACTTGAGGTAGAATAATCCATGGCACAATTACAGTTTTTGGTAAACTATTCTTTTAACTTGCACGGTTAAGTCAAATAAGAGAACATCTTGGAGCTGTGATCATTTGACAGGAAGCTGCATTTATATGATCTGTGTCAGCAGTTTAAAACCGTACCTTTAAGGTTTATAAATGTAATAATCCTTAATTATTTCCTGATTGATCCAAACCTTTGGCAGTCAGCCGTAGAAAGTTCGAACAATTAAAACACACACAAAATAAACTTGTGTGAACACGGATGAACGCTGTCGGCTTTAATAATCATCACATCAGGTACAGAAGAGGACGTTTGGACACGTTTGATCAGACAAGAGTAAACTTTAGATATAAAGGCGGGTGACTGGGGCAGAACGGGTTGTTCTGTATAATTACATCTGGTTTGAAGTTTTTTATGATTTCCTAAATCGTTTGTGCTACCCTGCAGGGAGTTTATGGGCTATATCGAGAGGTACAAAGCGTTCTTTTACACCCTTCCTGAGACGCTCTGTGAGGGGCAGGTGGAGACCGATGAAAACACATGCTGGAGTGGAGAAGATGTGGTGGAGAGGTATAACATTCCATTCCATTCTTTTCTATAATATCATATTATATCATGTTATAATATATTATATTATATTATATTATATCATGTTATATTATATTATATTATATTATATCATATTATATTATATTATATTATATTATATTATATTATATTATATTATATTATATCATGTTATATTATATATTATTATATTATAGTATATTATATTATATTATATTATATCATGTTATATTATATTATATTATATCATATTATATTATACTATATTATATTATATTATATTATATTATATCATGTTATATTATATATTATTAAATTATAGTATATTATATTATATTATATTATATTATATTATATCATGTTATATTATATATTATTAAATTATAGTATATTATATTATATTATATTATATTATATCATATTATATTATAGTATATTATATTATATTATATTATATTATATTATATTGTATTATATTATATTATATTATATTATATTATATTATATTATATTATATTATATTATATTATATCATATTATATTATAGTATATTATATTATATTATATTATATTGTACTGTATTATATAATTTGATATAATATTGAATATCATGTGGATTTTGGTGTTTCAATAGGAGAAACACAACAGCTTGTTTTGTGTTATTTTGGGATTGTGTTAGAAAAAGACAAGGCAGAAGTCAAACAGAAGTCGTCTTCATCTCAAAAAAGTATTGAAATTAATTAAATAAGCTGTTATGAAATGTTTTGTGTATATATACGTAAAAAAATATGAGGTTTACATTAAAACTATATATTTGTAAATTTAATTTTTTATTAAGAAAACTTACGTTTTAAACACGTATTAATTTTAGAGAAATTAACTGTTCAATTTTACTATAAATTCTTTTAATATGTCTCACAAAAAACATCACATTTAAAAAAAAATGTTAAGTTATTACAACTGTTTATTTTTGTGATATTTACGATGCCACATGAATTAATGTGTTATTAAAGTGTAAACACTATATTTTGACGTGTGACAGCGTTCGTTTTCACATCCCAAACTAATTCTTGAAAGTCTTTTTAGATTATTCAATTAGATTAGTCAACTTCTTATATATATATATATATATATATTAAATACTTAAAAATGTTCTTGGTGCAAGTGCTTTAACAGAGTCCACACTGCTCCCTCGTGGTCTAACCAACTTGACACATTTAAAGGGACTGACAACTGAAAAGAGAACATTCTTGTCATCTCAAAACTGTAGGAATTTCTTTCTTCAAGATATTTTGAAGAATGATGCTAAGCACACAACATTGACCCCATTGACATCAAATGTACGGACCCAAACCACCAAGACATTTTTCAAAATATCATCTGTTGGGTTTGGCAGAAGAAAGAGTCACATACAAGTCTTAAGTGAAATAAGGGTGAATCGATGACTGAACTGAGTCATAACAGAAGGAAAAGAGGCAAGAGATCCAAAACTTTTTTCTGCATTTGTGTCCATCAGTTTAACCACTTGAAGTGATAGTTCACCGAAACAAATTGTCAACCTTAACCTTTAGGACTTCATTTTGAAAAGAAGCGTGGTACTCAATCACTACTTTTGTGTGGGCACAAAACCAATGCGAGTGAATGGGTGCCAGTTCGAAACATTCTTCAAAATATCTCCTTTTGTTTTCTACAGAAGCAAGAAAATCAGGTCGAGTAAACGCTGAGTAAACAATCGTGACGTCATCCGTCACCAATATTTGACATCATACAGACGTGCAAAGCAATGAGAGGAAACACAATATGTGAATATTATTAGAAAGGATTGCTTGACCTAAAACTCTGTAACAATAAAAGTGAACAAAACATCCTAGTATTACAACTTCTCATCCGACTGCTCTGTTATTCCAGAACATCTACTTTAATGCGCCGTGACATTGTTGGCTTTGTGCACTACAAAGCCGACTAGATATATTACAGATGTCCTACATTAGCACGGGCCCTTCCCTTCTCTATAGACCACAGACAATAAATAGGATGGAAAACCAGCAATCCCAAGGTTTCACATAGCCGGTTATTACACACGGTCGTACAGAAGCCACGAGTCGATTCAAAATAGACCAAAGTTGTGTAGTTACATCAGCGTAACATGAAATATTAGTGCATGCCACATCTGGTGAGGTTTGTGCGTCCAGAAGTTTGGGTGAAGTCGTCTCAATGTCGAGCTGGCTGTGTATTCTAACCTGAGCAAAGAAACGAGTTCATCTAATAAAGCAGATGAATTTTATTTCCGTTTACATCATAAACTCATATATGTGTGTGTGTGTGTGTGTGTGTGT
>CM065662.1:1565308-1580308 GCA_033220385.1 Triplophysa yarkandensis | reverse complement strand
CCGAACAGCAGTGCCATCCAATCACTTCTATTATATAGAAACCAAGGAAAGTGAATGGGTGTCATTCTCCAACGTTCTTCAAAATATTTTCTTTTACAGAGTAGAAAACGAGATATTTTGAAGAATGTCTGTAACCAAACAACAGTGGCATCCATTCACTTCTATCATATGGAAAACAATGCGAGTGAATGTGTGTCATTTACCAACATTGTTAAAAATGTCTTTCTTCTGCAGCGAACAAAAGAATATATTTTGAAGAATGTCTGTAACTGAACACCAGTGCCATCCATTCAATTCTTTTATATGCAAACCAATGAAAGTGAATGGATGTCATTTACCAACATTCTTCAAAATATCTTTCTTCTGCAGAGTAAAAGGTAAGATATTTTGAAGAATGTTGGATACTGAAGAGCAGTGGCATCCATTCAGTTCAATTATATGGATGCCAATGCAAGTGAACACTTTTGACATAAACTTTATGACATTTATTTTTATATTTTATCTAATAAGTTATGATTTATCTTAGTCATCCTTGTGAAATAGATCTAAGTTCTGCTTATCAAATCCATTGGGCAGACTTGCTCATATTTTCACAGACACAGAGAATGGAACAAATGTCCGTCCTGCGTCTGCCCCTGATGCCCATCCTCATGCAATGTGTATTACGGTTCATTGAAGAATGAATATTGCAACGCCGTGTCACCAAAGCGATTCATCTCTCCCTGCGCCTGCAGGACTGATTTATGCCTTTCAAGGATGAGTTTACATCAAAGCCTGCTATCATGTTTTTTCTCCGAATCCTGTGCACATCCTTTAGCTTTGAGGGGACTATATGATGTAGCGCTCATTTGCATAAAGGCGAGTTATTGATGAGTCCACGGCATCAAAACAGCGAGGGAAGATACCCCGGGTGTGATTTGTACAGCCGGGATGTGTCACGGGAGAACCTAATGAGTATGAATTCTTTCATAACCCCCATCTAATATACACATACATCAACACGCAAACACATAAACACTCGCTGATGTCATCATTCAAGGCAATCGGAAGACAGCCGAGCTCTCTGTAATTGTTATAAGTCACTGCTGCCTCCGTCCCTCTGTGAGATAGTTTGGATGTGAGCTATATGTCCGTGAATGATGGAGAGATTTATCACACCACCAGATCTGACCCTCGCTTTCCTCTGACCATTAGAGGCCCACACAAGTCCATCTGATCAGCTTCGTTGTCAAGGAAACGTGGTTTGGCCTCCTCATTATCATCACCTCCTAAAGGATGTTATTGATTTGTATACATCGAATATACACAAATAAGATGTTCGCATCTAATCATAATGAGTAGTTTTATAGAAAGCTCTTTTAAAGGCACAGTTCGCCCACAAATAAAATCGTGTCATCATTACGCTTCTCAAACCTGTATGACGGTGTTGGATTAAAGTGAACGAGTGCCACTGCAGTCCTGTTATAAAGCATTCTTCAAAATTTCTTCTTTTGTGTTTTCAAGAAGAAATAGATAATTTGAAGAACCTAATTAACTGGCGGCCATTCACTTGATTTTGTTTCCGAACAATGGAAGAGAAAATTTCCACGTGCTGTTTGGTTAATAAATAATGACAATTTTATTCATTTGAACTTTTCCGTTGAAAATGTCATTTTATTTGACAAAAGGATAAAAGCACCTGTAATAAAAACAGTTAATAAACTGCTTGATTTATATTATATACAATTGTATACTTATTGTACAACCATCGCAAGAATGTGTACTTAAAAAAAAACGACTTCAAACATTCTTCAAAATTTCTTCTTTGTGTTATGCATGAGAAAGAAAGACCTACAGGTTTGAAATGACAATAGGTTAAATAACAGAATTGTTTGAAGTATTTTATACAGACAGTATAATATCCGGCACTGTGTTAAAGCAAAGGGGACGAGAGATTGTTCTCTAATTGTTTTTCTCTTCTCACAAACAGGACCATTAAAACCTAATATTCAGCTCAATTAAATAATGAATCAGGCAGGGAAAAGAAAGCACTAAAATTACAGCCATGCTTTTTATCTTAATGGCAGGGAGGCAGGAGACATTCCGGTTGGGTTACCATGGCATTCGGCGGACGCGTGGCATAATTCATTATGTGTGGGTTCATTAACAGATCCCTGGAGGACTTTATCCAGTTCCTGTGAAATTTAATTGTCTGAAGTTTGCCGCGGCTCACTGTCAAAGAGCGAGAAAAGCCCGAGAATTACATTCTAAAGGAAGGAGAAGAAACCAATAATCGGCCTGTACAGTGCGACACCTGGTATCAATGATAAATCCCTCATTCTGTCATGAATTACTCGCGATCTATTTGATCACAATCATTGTTTAGTGAACACAGAATAGGATATTTGGACAAATGCTTGTAACCGAATAGTTTTGGTCCCCATTGACCACCATAATAGAAAAAAGTTACAATGGTAAAAAAGGACCCTACTACTTTCTTCAAAATATCTCATTTTGTGTTCAACCAAAAATGTAGGCATTTTTTCCTGCTATGATAGTCAACGGGGTCCAAAAACCACACTCTTCTAAATATCTTACTATGACAGAATAGTAGAACTTTCCCTTTGAGGTGAACTTTTCCTTTAAACTATGCAGTTTAAAAAGTGTTCTTCTGCAATCCCTGAGCAGCTTTTGTAAACCTGCAATAGTACGTGTTTAATGTTCTCTTGCGGTGAAAATAAAGGTTACATTATAATAAATAATAAATAAATATAATCTTTATTGAGACGGATATGAGTAAACTTTTGTAACAGCTTAAGAATTTGTAAGTACATCGGCTGAAGTCTGTGCTGGGATGCGAATGAAAATGAATGGGTTTGCTGATCATTTACAAAACATTCTAATTATTAAACAGTATCGTGCCAAATTTATCATAACCACCAATTATGAGTCATTATAAAACACATTAGATGCTTAATTGATATTAGAAAATACACGGATCTCACGCTTAAATCTCATTGGGTGAAATATTTGATGTATGCACACCTGTGTGACCTCCCATCCGGTTGCTTGGCAACAAGAGTTTGGTAATGAGAGTTTAATATGTTTACAAATTGTTTGTTGTGATGGGTACACACATGACAAATCTGTCGTTTATTCATCCTCGTTCAATACAAAAGGAGATATTTGGAGAAATGCTTAATTGGATTTGCATTTAAACAATGAAAGTCTTCCGGGGAAATGTTTTGGATATGGACAGTCTTCAAAATGTCTTATTTGGTGTAAAGTCACACTTTCACATTTAGTTCATGTGTGTGTGATAACAGCTGTATTTTGTTACCAACATTCTTCGATATATGTTTTGTTTGTGTTCTGCAGAAAACAGAAATTCACGCTTTAACATCTAAAGTTTACACAGTCATGCCGTCCTATGGTTGTGAGTGATATATGCTGTTTTGAGTTACCGACATTCTTCAAAATTTCTTCTTTTGGGTTTTGCATATAAAAGTCGCCCTTTAACATTTTAACATCTAAAGTTTACATAGTCATGCTCTCGTGAGAACATGCGTCATAAAAAGCAGTTTTTGGTTACCGTCATTCTTCAAAATATCTTCTTTGTTCACACATTAACATTTGATGTTTACCCAGTCATGCTCTCGAGGAGAATGTGTGTGTGATAAATCTGTCTGTGATGTATGTTGTGTTACAGGAGATGAGAGGTGAGACTGGTTTCGGAGCAGATGGTCATGGAGATGCTGAGGCGGGCAGCGGCGGCGCGACAGACGGAAGCGGCGAGGTGCGACGATGAAGACAGATGTCATGAATCGGGCGAAAGCGAGACAGGTGAGTTTGTTCCACAGTCAGCTGTCTCTTTGCGTTTGCGTGATCCCAAGCTTCCCAGGAGAGGACATCGTACCCACGTTGCTTAGAAACCCAGAGTCCTTTTCTTCCATGTGCTTATGTTAGGAGGACAGTCTCTTCTCCTCATTTAAGGTTCAGATGATAAATACAACATTTGGATGTCTGATGCAAACAAATATGAATCATCTTTTTTATTCACAGCATCTAAATCACTGTGGCACAGTTGACAATAAATGACAATAAATTATGATGACAATAAATTATGGTATTTAAAATTTGTGTTAAACAAAGGCTTTAGGATATCGGCTATGCTGGAGAAGTATTTCTCCTCCCAAACTTGACTTGAACACGTATTAGTTTCAGCTTATAATAGATTAACAGAATTGCTCGTTGTGGGATATTAAACCATTTTTCAAAGTAGACCCGCTGTTCCTAAAGTTTGCTTTGCTTCAGATTGCTTGTATGAGGCGATGCATCTTTGTCTTCGGACTCGGCTAAAGGCAAAATCCAAATGATATCCTTGTTCTAAAAGTTCCAGCTTTGATGAAAGTTGGTTTCAACTTTAAACTTCATTTCTTATTTCTGAATTGATGCACTACAACTATTTATTGGAGCTGAAATAGCCAAATAATGAACTAGTGTAATGCTTACAATTTGCACACCAACTTACTTATTTCTAGCTTCCAAAGTAACGTTTAATTAATTTAATTTTTTTCTGATCTCCTCACAAACAGAGACATATTTACAGTAGAATACGTTAAAGTATACGTTTGTGTTCAGTGAAATAGTTGAAAGTTAAACGTACGCTCTGAATTTTAGTATCGCAGTTTTTAATCCGTTTTCTTTTCCCGGTACTGATTACTGGCTAACATGAACTGCTGCTCTGGCCATTTTAAATCCCCCAAATCCCTTCAGCTTGATGAAAAATGAATTGCTGAATGACATCCAGTCTCGTCCGGGGTCACTGAAGCGCACACCGCCCCTCTCCTTTCCTACCCGACAGCGACCACAGAGCTGATAATAATCAATCAATTATTCATTTCACAGGAAGCGTTCATTAACGGTGACCAGAGCATCATGATATTCACCCACTCACCCCCCCCCCCTCTCTCTCTCTCTCTCTCTCTCTGGTCTCTCTCTCTCTCTCTCTGGTCTCTCTCTCTCTCTCTCTCTCGGTCTCTCTCTCTCTCTCTCTGGTCTCTCTCTCTCTCTGGTCTCTCTCTCTCTGGTCTCTCTCTCTCTGGTCTCTCTCTCTCTCTCTCTCTCTCTCTCTCTCTCTCTCTCTCTGGTCTCTCTCTCTCTGGTCTCTCTCTCTCTCTCTCTCTCTGGTCTCTCTCTCTCTCTCTCTGGTCTCTCTCTCTCTCTCTCTGGTCTCTCTCTCTCTCTGGTCTCTCTCTCTCTGGTCTCTCTCTCTCTCTCTCTGGTCTCTCTCTCTCTCTCTCTGGTCTCTCTCTCTCTGGTCTCTCTCTCTCTCTCTCTCTCTGTTCTCTCTCTCTCTCTCTCTCTGGTCTCTCTCTCTCTCTCTGGTCTCTCTCTCTCTCTCTCTCTCTCTCTCTCTCTCTCTCTCTCTCTCTCTCTCTCTCTCTCTCTCTCTCTCTCTCTCTGGTCTCTCTCTCTCCTCTCTCTCTGGTCTCTCTCTCTCTCTCTCTCTCTCTCTCTCTCTCTCTCTCTCTCTCTCTCTCTCTCTCTCTCTCTCTCTCTCTCTCTCTCTCTCTGGTCTCTCTCTCTCTCTCTCTGGTCTCTCTCTCTCTCTCTCTCTCTGGTCTCTCTCTCCTCTGGTCTCTCTCTCTCTCTCTCTCTCTCTCTGGTCTCTCTCTCTGGTCTCTCTCTCTCTCTCTCTGGTCTCTCTCTCTCTCTCTCTCTGGTCTCTCTCTCTCTGGTCTCTCTCTCTCTCTCTCTCTCTCTCTCTCTCTCTCTCTCTCGGTCCTGATCCTGAGATAAGCCGAGATAAGATGTGCAATTTGCATTGTTTGTTTTGTTGAAGTAATTGTGTTGTAATTGGCTGTGACTATAAGCACACAAAAAGCACCGCTGCTTATTGCTTATTGTCTCTACGGCCAGCTCAGATGAAAGCCGAGGTCTGTTTTAGCCCTGAGCTCCACGATGCAGAACAGGAATGTCCTCCGAGATCCGCAGCATAATTTCTCATTGATTTGTTTTTGCAACAGATGTGAGACGTACATTCAGTGTCTGCATCAATAATTCTGAAAGTTCTCTTCATGTTGTAGGCCTGGTTTTGTTGTCGCCTTGGTAACAAGGGATGCTGCAATGCTGGAGGACTTCACCTTTAGCTGCTTAAAGGGTCATTCTTGCATAAATTATTAGCGGTCATCAAGTCAAGCATCATTAATTAATAGTGCTCACAATTCAAAGGAGCCCCAACGTGTTAAATGAAAGCAATCACATAGTATAAATTTAAGTATAAATTTAAAGTGAAGATAATAAATAACATTTTATTTTTGCTACTCTCTTAACGGTTTTTATGCTATTTTTTTATAAAATAATTTACCCAAAATAAGAATTAATCCAAGGGACACAACTGTTTCAAATAGAATTCACAAAATTTATTTGGCATATATTTCTGTTCATTTAATTAACTTAAAGGATTGTGCATTTTGTCCGTTTTTCAGATCTGTATAATGTCTCCAGAACAACATTTAGAAGAACGCTTGAAACTAAACAGTTTGTGGACATCATTGACTATCACATACAACATCACTTTTCTTTTGTTCTATTTAATACAAAATAAGATACTTTGAAGAATGTATGACAGCTATAAGGCACTTTTGACTATGGTAGTAAATGGGTTCTGTTTAGTTTCAAAGAATTCTCACAAATATCTTCCTCTGTGTTCAACCAAAAACAGAAATGTATACAGATTTGAAACAACTAGAGACTTTACATCAATGAACCGTTGGTTCAAAACACGTTTAATTTGTCACATTCAAAATATCTGGTGGAAAGTTTTTTTAATTTTTAGTAATTTAGCATTTAAGTATAATATTTTAGAGTGTAGACAGAAAGAAGAATTAAATGCACAACAGTTGTGCGCCATACGTATCCTATTTATTTACTTCTCAGTTTTGTCCTTTTCTGTCCGTCATCAGACCTCTGAATCCCTACAGCGTGATGGGGATGTGGCATTTAAAATGTCATTTTATACAGTTGTTTATGGAAGCAGCGTCTGATAAGCACTTGCCAAGCTCTAACCTCCGGTCGAACCAAACAAATCCTCACAACTTGAGTAAAAAGAAGAATAAATCAAGGAAAGCAAATTGATCTTTGGGATTTTAAAAATATCAACCGAAGATGATGATTGATGAGAAAATCAATAGTTATCTGACCGAATATAACCTTGCAAAGAATGATGAAATAAAGGCATAGTTCACCCATAAATAAGGTTTAGTCATCCTCATGTCATCATAGACCTTTGTGACTTTCTATCATCCGCACAAATGAAGAATATTGTAACCTACAAAATTGCATTTCTCAAAATATCTCCTGTTTAACCAAACAACTACTCATATACTAAAGAACTGGATGATAAGAACTATTATATAACTGCATTTCTCAAAATATCTCCTGTTTAACCAAACAACTACTCATATACTAAAGAACTGGATGATAAGAACTATATATGAACTATTCTTTTAGTTACAACACTCGAGCAGTACATCTGACCCTGAGTTGCTTCACTTGGCCTGTCCTTGTTATGTGCAAACCTCATTCAGTTTCAATAAACGACTCATTTCCTTCCATCGGAGCCAAAATGAAGGTCTCCTTCTGTTATGTTGGCGACTGGACTGTCCTCCAAACCTTCCGCCAGCGTTTCTTTGATTAATTAAGTGACATCCATACCCGCATTATTGAATGGCCGTTGTTGAGAGCTTGAGAAGCCTCATTACTCAATGTGCCAACTCAAGAACATTGTAGTTTAATAAATCAATTAATGCTGTTAATGTATGAGGATAAATGACAAAAGACACGGCGCATTCACTTTCTGCAGAACCCGCGTTTCGTATAAGCCCGAGTTTGTGTTGGTATGGATGTGTGAGTCGACTGCCATGGTCGTCTCTGGGGAATCATGGCTTGGGTTATAAAGAACTCATTAGTAATTCAACAAGGATTGGAGGAGAGATACCTTTACACCCCCCAACCTCAAGCATCTGATGAAGGTCAAACAGGAACGGTGTTTGTTTTCCGGGACGTGTGTGTGTGTGTGTGTGTGTGTGTGTGTGTGTGTGTGACCCAAATTTGTGTTCATGCAAATTATCTTTTTGAAATCTTTTGTTTTCATTTATGTAAAAGAAAATCGTTCTGTAAATCAAATATTAGTTTGTTTACCACGCGTATTAATTTGGTTTTTATAAACACGTACATGTGAATGTTAAAACAAATATTAACCTAAATAATTAATCATTAATTTGATTTATTTTTACTGATATTAAAGTTATGTAAAAACGTATGCAAATATTCCACAAGTATTAAAAGGTATTTATTTATTTTTCACCAGTAATGTAAATAATAAACTAGCATTTTTTTATTTATTTTTATTTGTAATTTTTATTAGCATTTATTTATTTATTTTATATTTAATATTCATTTAATTAAGCATGTGTGTGTTTATTAACAGCGATGTAATATGTACACCACAAATACATCAACTTTTATTCGGGATGCAATTTATTACTATTTTATAAATGTTATATTAATTCATATATAGATTATATTGATTAACCATGTTTAATTATTGTATTATTTTAAAGGTTTACAATGTGACTATTATATAAACATTATATTAAAATATATAATAAATACAATATACATATACATACATAATAATTTTATGAAGATTATTTAAATGAAGCATGTTTAATACATTTATTATTTTGATTGCATTACAATACTATTCTCAGTAAAGGAGCAAAACTGAACACAATGTTCCCTAATATAATTTACACGACTGTTCCTGAGCAAAGGACAAAACATTCCTGTAAATAATGTTCGACTGTTGTTTGTATGGCACACAGCGGTGAACTCTCTCACGTTACCGTATGGGCATTCATGTGTGTCTGGCTTGATAATTCTCAGATTATATTCCCAGCATCAGACCTCGGAGCGGGCATGATTGACAGCTCGGCCAAATCTGATTAAGGTGACCTCATCTGACATGAATGTGCTATCTTCTATCCATCCCCACCTGCAGCAATCCATTTTTTACATATTTGATTCTTAAATGTCTATGGAACTAATACGGACATCATTTCCAGCTTTCTTTAGATCAGATGCGTTCTCTCCCCTTCCCCCATTTATGTGAAGGAAGATTAAATCGACTCCCAGGGGTAAAACAAGGGAACCGACTAGTTTCAACCACCAGCTGTGAGATATATTGCTTGAAATTAGCCTTTAGAGTTTAATAAAAACATCATTATTTGACATGTTGTCATGTCTACAGGTATATTGCGGCTGTTAGCTTTAGTCTTATTTATTTGTTTCATCAGATGGTATTTGCTAGAAAAAGGCAAATAATTATTTAATTTATTTCATGAATCTGGTTTTTAACGTATCATTATGGTTTTATTGTGTTTTTATACTTCATCATAACAATCAAATTGATATTATTGAACGACCATTAAAAATAATTGATTTACAAAATTGATTTAAGGGAATAATAAAATAAACTATGGGCCTGAAAACTATAAATCATGTAGCAAATTGCGCAACATTAAACTAAAATGAAATGAGTTAAATATATTTATATACACAAAAACACTAAAATACCTCCAGTAGAGACTCACACTAACTCCACCAAACGCTCGTGCAACACACTTGAGAAAATCACATCGACCTTATGGAAAAACAGAACGAATGTAAAAATGCATTTCAACTGCTATTGTAAGTCGCTTTGGATAAAAGCGTCTGCTAAATGACTAAATGTAAATGTAAATGTAAACTGCGTCTTGGAGAATTTATGTTGTTCGGATAATCTCATTATAATACTATAGCACTACTGCAAATGTGATCGTTTGTATCTTTAATAGTTAATGTATATAATAAAAGCCAGCAGATTTATGTTTGTGTGCTGTTGGATCTAAGATAACGCTTTTTTATGAGGACATTAACCGCGATTACAGGTTTGTGTAAAAACACGCCACTGTAATGTGAAATTTATTCACAAATAAGACATTATGGAAAGTAATTTTTTTCTAGCCATTACCAAAGCTCTGAACGCTCCTCGGTATGTGAACATCTCATTCTGCGTCACTCCTCGTCACTTTAATTATAAGACAGTTGTAATTTCAATGTCTCGCGTCCTGCCGCATAAACTCTTGTTCAGGATTCTGCCGTTGCTTGTAGACGATCACATTTCAACACCTGCGTTAACCACCTCTGGTGCAAGGAAAACAAAACGAAATGAATGAATAGATGTTTGTCTCCAGGCCTATAAACATCAAGAGCCAAGCGGCTGCCAAATACTGCACGTAATTATACCTACACTGTGGGCGCGGGCTAACAATAGTGCTCTGTCTGCTTTACACGCGGGAGTTTTTCCTGAAAACATGGCATATTTTCATGTCTTGTAGTGTTGTAAGAAAAAACACACAAAAAAGTTGCACTTCTATGGGAAAATTATTTTTGAAAAATGAATAAATAAAGTTATAATCATACAATTAGGTGTGGTGGCCGCCAGTTTGAGATGACACAACAATTTACACAAATAGAAAATAAGCAAATGTAAAAGTTTTGCAATTCAGTAAACGTACTGTTTAAATTTAAACGGCAAAATTGTCAATGAGAATTAGCAAAAAATATTGGTATATATTACAAAAACATTTGTTAAATAGATACTTTTTCAATGCATCAACTCAAAAAGATTTGTTATTTTAGAGAACTGTTTGGTTTTAAGTAATAATTTTCATATTTTCCATCGAAAGAAAATCTGTTTATTGTTTTTAAAAGAATTTATTAAGCTAACATATTATTTTTGTGATATTAACTTACCCCATGAAATATATTTTACCCCAGCTGAAAGACTATTGAAATCTTATAAAACATGAAATTGATTTAAAAAAGTATTTTAAGTATTTATTTCCCAAATATATATGTTAAATATACCAATATTTTTGGTAAATTTAAGTCCCGTAGACGTTATTTTCTCATGTTCGATTAGGTTGTCAAAACAAGGTCAAAGAAGGCCCAGCGCACACTTCAGTGTATACATTAATATGAGTTTATATTAAGTCTGCCGGTTGTGTTTTGCCAGGCTTTGAGAACCATCCGCTGGCATCACATCTCGGGCTACTTCAACACGTACTGTAGGTTCACGAGAAAATCTCCAATCCAATCATTCTTCTTGTCAAACGCGGTCACGCTTGACTTAGCTACTTGATAGACGGAGAGTAAACACGGTTTTACGTAATTATATTGTTTGCCTTTGTAGTACGAATGAGCGGGCACATGTCAAAACAATTATGCCGTTCGATACGTTGCCTGATGTTGTGCGTTGAACAACTCTAAGCGTAGAAGCATAAATGCATTTTTAATATCCGTCTGATCAAAATTTTAAACGTTTGACCATGCGCCCAACGTCAGCTTGCTTTACGGGTTCTCCGTTTAAGAACCGACCAACTTGATGTGAAAATCCTAGACTGCCAGCAATAAATCGGCGGCTAATGGACTTTAACTCCCAACGGTGAAGCTTCAACACTTTGGGTCGACAGTTTGAAAATAGCACAGACGTGATGAATTATTTAGCCAAAGGCGGTGGTTTCCTATGAGTTTCGGCGGATATTCTGCCAGTGTCGCATTATACCAATCCAGTGGAAATTTCTTTGACGCACCGATTTTAAGCTGCCCATGTGTAACCGTACTAATGTATTTCTGCGCTCTCTCATACGTTCTGATTTGCATTTCCTCAAAAATAAGCAATCTTCCAAAGCTATATTCATGAAAATATGCAAAATAAATCTCTTCGTTTTATATCGTGCGTTGAAATGCTTCCTTGCATTCTCACATATAGCGATAAAAATCCTTATTTACATCCTCGTGTTCAACATGATAGCACAAAAGCACACACACACACTTTTTTACGCTCTTCGCCCGTCAATACCAGCCAGCCCTATAGGCATTGGATTGAACCTGCAAATACGATCTGTTTACGGTTTTAATCGACATCAACAGATCCCATCCCAGATATCGGAGATAAATGTGCCCCATTGTGTATTGTGCACATCGCACAATGCCGATTGTGTTTCAGTCACAGGTTGAGTTTCGAAAGAAACGTCTCGTTCGGATCCCGTCTTGTTTGTGTTGGGAGATGAGGCTTTGAAAACATCGAGCCGTGAACATTTCCACACTTCTGGTGTGTCGACACGCAAGTCATTTGCGTCCGTATGGATGCCGTGCATCATTCCGCTGACACATTAATGTGCTGCATTCCTCTGTTTGTTAACGCACGCCACCGCTCGGGCTCTTAGCCGCGTGTTGATATATCGCCGTGTTAGTCTGCCGCGCAATGCACATATGTTCAAACTAGCATTATTGTGTTTGCGACAAACATT
Organism: Triplophysa yarkandensis; assembly: GCA_033220385.1. Classification (NCBI taxonomy): domain Eukaryota; kingdom Metazoa; phylum Chordata; class Actinopteri; order Cypriniformes; family Nemacheilidae; genus Triplophysa; species Triplophysa yarkandensis. Next base: position 1,567,907 of record CM065662.1, on the reverse strand, counting down.
TGTCACACTATCCACAAAGGATTGGCCAAGTATCTCATTTACATATTTAACGGGCTTAAAGGGATGGTTCGCCAAACATGAAAACTGTCATTTATTCGACCTGTTTGTGAGGCTTTTAAGCTGTAGAACATTTTGAGAAATGTCTTGGAAGTCAATGGGGGTCAATGTTGTTTCGTCAGCAACATTCTATCGTTTTAAAACATTCAAATTCGTCATTCTAACACGTGTTCTCTTCCCCAGACGAAGCCAAGAACAGAATCCATTTACGAAATCCTTCATGGGGTGTCATCACCACAAACCAGCGCCAAGACTCCAAACCGGAGGTTCAAGTCAAGGGAGCCGCACCAAACCCCTCGCCCATCCCGATTCTTACTCTGTTACCCATAATGCTGCGCTGTCTCTCATCGGATTGTGTGTGACGCTCACGGTCCAGAGCACAAACCTAACTGGATTATAAAAGACAGATTCAAGCATGCATTCGCACTAGTTTCCTTAGAAATCTGCACATTTGTTTCATGTCAGCATCCCGCGATGTGACCCGTAGACAAAAAGCACTGCGTATTCACACTCTTTATTGGCTCTATCCTGTTTTTAAGGAGTTTATCTATATACTAAGTAATGTACTGTTGAGAACATGTACAGTAAGTGTGATGTTTTTCATACTTTACTGTAATATTTCATATGCTGTCTTCCTCACATCATCTTAGAATCTTTTATAGATTGCAGATCTGCTTTTGTTTGAGAACACACATAAAACGTCCTGAACTCATTCTAAAGAGGATGGTTGGGATAGCTTCATGTGGTTGTACATTCTGAGTGGAAATTTATTCAAGGATGAATGAGGAATATTAATATTTTATCAGTAAACCTGGACGAATCTCATGGAGAAATGCTTAATACTTAAAATAAAAAGAATAGGAAATTGAGCAAAGACTTTATAAGTAATAATGTTTTTCTGTCTATGTAGAAGCTATTTCAACTATGCACATTTTAATGTCAGATATTATTGTTTGTAATTAATAGTAAAAATTAAACAATATGCATTAATTCTATAACAATTATGTACATTTCAACATATCATAATAATACAAATTTGGCATAAATGTAGGTACAATTCCATATATTTTTTATTGTTAATGAATATATTTTTACAATATTGTTATATTATACGGTTATATATATACATATATAAATATATATATTTTTTTTTTTTAAGTATGGATGCTATAAATTATTATCCATATATGAGCAATGCAAATGTGCTATATTGCAAGAGTCACATACAAATTTTTTAAATATTTGTAAGTTTAATGATATTTAGATTTTAAATTAAGAAATACCCATACATTAAGATGTACCCACCTGTTTGTTTGACTATGTTTTTTGTACATTAACATATTTAAAATGACATTTATCTATACAAAGTGTGTATACGTTATAGTCAAGTTGTGCATAACCATTTAAAATAGTTTTTATTTAATCCCAGAAACTTGCTTCACTGTTTTTAGGCCTTACAATATTGCTTAACATTGACATTTGCTTTACACAATGTGTCCATGACGTCCCAGTCTTAAACTTCGGCTTGAATTCATCAATGTCACTTTTCAATTTAGATCCGAGCAAAGCTTGCACGTCCATAAATAAAACATCAGATTTGGATCTCTGTCTCAATTGACTTTCATTGAAATGTAGATTTTATTCTTGCATTTCGTTTTTGACAGCAGCTTTACATGTGTACACGGATCCCAGGATGCATGCCAGAATAATATCAGTATGTTGCCTGATCTGAAGCTGTTTTATGTCTACATAAATCACATCCAACATATTTTGTCATCATCAGATAAGCAATGTTTGACGTTTATGCCAGCCACACCCAGAACACAAACCTTAATCACGTCACCCACTAAACGTGTTTTAATTCATATGGCTTCGGTTATTTAGATGCCAATTAAACTGTCAATATTTCCTGGTCGCCTGCCACGATGAAACCCTGTATTATGCGGTTTCTATGTTTTGGGTGCCAACAAAGTGCATGGTGACCGCCATAGGCAATTTCCTTTGAAAACGCATAAAACGCTTTATTCTTTTTGTACAGTCCCTATAATTTTTCACCAACACATCTGATCAAACCAGACAGCTTCTGTAAGACGGAGTGTATCTTATAAAGATCAACATCTATTTTAAATCATGAACATCTTAAAGACGTCTTCAAAAGGACATGGTGACGTCTCAGAGATCTTTTGTAGATGTGCGAACACGTCTTGAACACATCAATAGATATCCAGATGTATGTGTGCTATCAGGGTTATGATAACTAATATAAAAGAAGGAAGAAGCAAATCCACTTAAGTGATTATTATAAGACATGTGTTGACAGCTATAACTCGGTTTCATCTTGTAACTTATAATCACATTCATTTAATATAATGCCGAGAAATCAATTGACATTCCCAGTACAGTATCCGAGGAAGGCAACAGGGGGCGTAGTACTCTCAGCTGTGGGTGTCTTTTCCGTTACTTCTTTTCACGGGATGGGATTTGTTTAGTAAAGTAACATTGGGAGGTCTTGTTCTTCATGGTTTCAAACTTTAGTTTTTAG
>CM065662.1:1550308-1557808 GCA_033220385.1 Triplophysa yarkandensis | reverse complement strand
AATAATTATGGGCTTTTATGGAGGTTTATATTTAAAGCAAATCAATTATTTTAACATGCTATTGCGCAATTACATAACTGTGTTTTACTGTTTTTAACAGTTCAGTTCAAGTGCGATATTAACACTAGTAAATATACGCACAAAATGATACTAGCAGAAGATACATCTTCCTTTATCACAAGAACATTTCCGTTAATGCAAAAGTGTAATTTATTCCAGAGCAAAATACATTTAAATCAACTTTACGAAAATACACCTTTACATTAGTATGGTATGTAGTGCAGATTTTTTAAGAATGTTAAATATTCAAAGAACCACAAATAGCGTCATATTGCGGCATTGATCGCAAGACAAACGCTTTCGAAAGAGTTCATGTTCCAGCTGATAGCTTGTCGACTGGTGATTATTTGAGCGTGATTACGCTTTCTCCCACACGTTTCTCTTCCTGCGGGTGCCGATTGTTCTTTTGATGCGTGGGGGGTGAGCTCGCCTGTGAGGCTCAGCGGGGAGCCAGCAGCGAGCCCAGGATTCTGCGGATCCCATCAGGGCCGCCGAACAGAGATGTGCCAACACGGTCTCGATCCTTCACACGTTTGCCTCGCCGCTAACCACAAATAAAAGCACACCTGGCAGGTACACATCCCAGCACCTGGAACCTGCGACGGGCCCTTTTGTTCACGTGCGTTGGAACGGGTTGAAAAGTCTAACCAGGAGGCTTTGAATAGAACAGATTATGTGTTGAAAAGCAGCGAGGGCATTTCTTCACTTTAATGTTTGTATGGTGGGTCTTATTCACGTGAATTTGTCTTTCATGTTGTAAAAAAAGACAAATATGCACCTTCCTGTGCTCATTGATAACTCTCCACGCATGCAAATAAAGAAAAACCAGACACCCGTGTATCATATTTAGGATTATGGAACCCAGCTGCAGTTCAGTGTTAGACATTACCGTGTCTAGTTGAAGAAATGACTTTGTGATCGGCCCCTCGCAGCCATCGAGGAATGCTCCGCACCAGCAGAGTCGTGAATAATTCACAGTGGATCCGGGCTTTTATCCAGCCACTTTGTACTGTCAATATTAATTGTGCCTTTTTTTTTGCATTAGCCAATTTGTTGTCAGCTTATCTCGCTGCCAAACACGCCAGCGGAGGAGAGAAATGAGTGATTGATGAAGATGGAGGGAGGATTATTATCTCAGATGCCGCGACGGTTTTTCTGGTCCATCGGGGTCGATAGAAAATCATACGGCTTAAGTCACGGGCCGTCGTGAAAATACAACTGTCAGCCTTTGAACAAGACGTGAAAGTAAATATATGTATGACTTTATATCCTCTGTAGAAGGCAAACAAGATAGTTTGAGACATGGTGGTTTTGTGTCCATCCAATGAAAGTCGTGGAGTTCAGTTGTTCGGTTACCAAGATTATTCTAAAAGACTTGAGAGTATTAAGACGTCATTACAAAACTGTATGACTTTGTATCTGCGGCGATTCACAAAGATATTTTGAGAAACGGTGGTTTTGTGTTCAATCAATGGCAGTCACTGAAGTTTAGTGTTGTTTCGTTTCAAACATTCTTCTAAGTATTGTCTTTTCTGTTCGGAACTTTTGGGTAAACTGTCACTGTAAGGTGATTTTAATTGAAATAAAAATAGTATGATTTTACTTTCCTTGAAACACAAAAAAGCCATTTTGTAGAATGTTGGTAACCAAACAACACCAGACTATTAATTTCCCTTGTTTGGACACAAAGACTCTGAGACATTTCTGATTAAGAAGGATTTAGGAATTTAATTTGGGTCTGTTATTAAGTTGGATAAAAGTGATTTCCCTATCAAATATAAAGCACACAGATTGCTTGTTTATACAAATCCTGTGTCCTTAACTACAGGGTCATCTCAGGGTAAAGTTCAGGGAAGGTTTGCGCATTAGACATCCTCTTACTTCCTTAGGTCAGGTAATCTCTTTACGCTCTTCATTTACCCCATTAACTCATTAAGTGTGTCCTTGTGACGGGATCTGATGGAAAGAAATGCCTGTCAGATTCTTGTAGAAGTGAAGGTGTGCTTTGTGAGGCCTGGCCGGAGATTTCAGTGTGCCAACACTTGGTTTAAAGGGATACTTTGCCCTAAAATAAAAATTCTGTCATCAATAATGATCCTTGAGTATTTCAAATCTGAATGATATCTTTGTTTTGATAAACAAAGAGAAGATATTTGGAAAAACGCTTATATCCAAAAAGCGCTTTGATCCCCCCCAAAACAATCAGTTTAATGTAAAATTAGATATTTTGAAGAATTATCGTTTTTGAAACTGCCTGCAGAAAAAGGGTTTCTTTGTGTGTTTAGAATTGATGAAATAATATTAATATTAGTCTTAATATTTGAATTACTTAAGTACATTTTTAATGTATTCATTGCTCGTGTTATTTGATTCATCTTTTTCTTTCTGTGAACTATTCCTTTAACTTTAAATAAGAAAGAAATGGATCTTTGAGTTATTTCAAATCTGTATGAATTTTTAACTTTGTTCTGATTAACACGGAGAAAGATATTTGTAAGAATGATTGAAAGCTGATTACTTCACACAGTTTTTGTTCTGTTGAACACAAAAGTAGATAGTTTGAAGAATGTAGAACTGCAAAAAAATTCTGGGATACTTTTGACTACAGTTTTCATTTTCTACAATGGACGTCAGTGAGGTTTAAGATTGCTAGCATTCTTCCAAATATCTTTCCCTGTGTTCAACCTAACAAATATATTTAGTGTAATTCAAGACACAAGAGATCAATTTAAAAACAGAAGAAAACAAAATCCAATGGAAGTCAATGGGGACAACCTGTTTTCTTTTATCATCCTTAATCAAATTATTTTCTATTGTGTTCTGCAGAAGTCATAAAGGTTTGATAAGAGGTAGAGTTAACAATGACAGATGTTTCATTTTTGGGTGAACTATCCCTTTAAATGTTATATATATGTTAAAGTTTTTCTCCATTCTTCACAGATAGAAATCATAAATGTGCATGGCTGAAAACACACTTCCGACTGCATGCGTGACAGATGGGGATCAGCATTTCTTTAAGAAGCAAATGCTCTGTAATCCAGGGGCTGGTAATCCTGTCGTTTCAGTATCAAGTATGGCGATTTGAGTCTGTCTCATTGACCCTGATAGAAAGAAAACACCGAAGTGACAGAAAAGCCCTCCATTGAATCAATTATCGCTTTTTTGGACACGTTTTGTTCCGGTTGTGTCAGCCAAGGCGCATCATTAAGATGATGAGAATTATTTATTGTGACATTTTTGGTCGTTACGGTTCCTGGGTGTGAGCGCAAGCAATTATGAAGAATTTATTATTGTGCGTAATGGCCTGCCGATTCGGTCTTGGCGGGTTTTCCGCGCTCGCAGGAAGAGCTGAAAGACAGCCACGGCGGTCGATAAATTTCACAGAGATTATAAAATTAATGCATCGTAGAGAGAGTGATTGAACGTCATCGCTTTTTATTTTTATAGACGACCGAGCAAGCACATTCAGCCATCTCTTGCAGCCGGGCTTCACAAACCCGCAACCACGAGTTGTGTTTGCCTCCTTTCCATGCTTCAACTCCAACATGACCTCATATTTTATTACATTTTATTATCTGGATGTGCGTTTTAACAACGTTTGGCAAACACTGTAATACCATACACACAAGAAGTTGTTTGCACACACGCGCATAAGTTCTTAAGCACACGTGTCTTCAAGGCAGATGGGCCAAAGTCTTAGCTGAGAGTTATTTTTAGATTCATGAAAACCTAGAAATGTCCTAATCAAAGAGCCGGGCTGTCCGCTCTTCCTTTTTGTGCCATTAGCAAAGCAAGACGTACGCCTTAGAGCGTATTTATAATGCATGCTTCATATCTGTTATGTTCTGAAGAAACTCTTCTATTGTCTCAGATGCGGCCGGCAGAAAACGGGGTTTCGTTGTTGTTTATAAGTGATTTAATAGAATATGATATGCAGTCTAAATATATCAATTATTTGAGTAGTTTTTGGGTAGGATTTATCATTATGTATTCCACCCTTGTGTTTTTTTGTCATTCTGTAAAAGAAGGTACTTTTCTTCATGACATTTCTCGAAATATCTCCTTTTTCTGTATCCCTTAACATTATATATACAAGCTGCGCTATCTATACGACACAAAATTGCACTTTGAGCTTTATTAGCTTCCTAATTGGCTTCCGTATATCAGGTTCTAGATATAAATTCAACAAGGTTGTATTTACGCTTTGAACCTTCACGTATACTGCATGTTATGGGATCGCGACAGCTCATTAGACCAACCTGTTATGGCCTTTATATTTCACACTCCCTTTCGCTTCCTCCGTTCCCCTGGGTCATAAAACCATAAACAGGCACATGAGGCCAGACCTTGTGCAAACTAAATTACCGTCAGACCCTGGCTAGTATCACAGCACTCAGCGATCGTACCTTTTTACCGAGAAAGGAAGGGCAGGCATGTGAGCGTTACCTAAGAAATCAATTAAAGGCTATGTTTCGGCGTTCTACTGGGCTTCGCTCCGAAGCCGTCTCTTTTGGCAGGGCGGCTGTCAATCGTTTTTACTGCGGCTGTGTGCAAGGCCAGGTTCAGGGGTCGCGAGATCTTAGGGCAGGACGCGGAGGCGCCAGGGACGCTCTGGTCACTTTGAGGGGCCGTGCAACTCAGCGGGGTTGCCGATAAAAATGACCGCAGGCAGATGTTTGAAAGAGCGAGAGAAAGGGGTAGGAGGAGCGGTAACGAGCGCTAATAGAGACAAGGAGAGGTTGAAAGAAAGGTGGCTCGGCGGAAGTGGGGAGCGAGGCGGGTGATATTATAACGAAAGTAAGAATGTTGTTTTCAATTACGTTGTTGAAGATTTTATACTATTGTATTGAAAATCCGTAATGTTAATATAGAAATGAACAAAACATGAACAATACATAATTATTTTCTGACAATAAAGAATAAGTTAAGGAACTTTTTAAATTCGAAATATAAATGAATACTGCAGCTTCTTAATTATTCATTTGCATTAATAGAAAAAATGTCCCTTCTCTGCTGATTTATGCAGCGTTTCTGCATGTTTGTTTTAGAAGCCCGACAAACAACATTTCTACAGAAGATAATGTGCATTGTGGAAAACTGACCACAGGCAGATTCCGCTGCGTGTGCAACAAAATCTGTGTCCGTGACACAAATATGTAAGAATGTGACACACTTTAAGCTGACAGATGATGTTTAATTTCCCCACTTCCTTTCTGTCTGTCTAACCTTCTCTGAAATAGTTTCTTATTCTGTGTATTTCCCCACGTGTCCTCACTGGTCAGCTGACGATTAGGAAGATATTGCATTGTGTTTATTACTCAAAGCTTATCCTCTTTATTGAGACCGGTGCTGGGCATAGTGCCATGCCACCCATCACCCCGTATCTAAAAAGAAGGTCGGATCCTCCGATTACACGATGAATGGCGGGGTGCTTAGAGGGTTCTGCAGTTTTTACGTTTATCAACAGGTCGTGCAAACGACTTTAGGTGGACAGGAGAAGGTTTTTGCTACGAAGTCTTCATTTAAAGATAAATTTGCATATTGAAGCAAGTTGCTATTTGTTGCCAAGGCAGTCAAGATGGTTGCTATTGCACTGGTTTGGGTTCCTAGGGTGATCCTTATAGTACTTAGTATGATGTTTTGTGTTGCTAGGGTAGCCTTAAAGTGGTAGTTATAGTATTTCCCTACAGTCACTTAAACAGAACTTTTTAAAAAGTGTTGTGAAGGTGGTGCGGGTGGTTGCTGTGGTATAGCTTTGTGGTTGCTAGGATGATCAAGGTAGTTGTATGTGTCGCAAGTTGCAAAGGTGGTCTGGGTGGTTTCTATGCCACTTTTCTGCAGTTGCTAGGGTGATCCAAGTGGTCGTTTCACTATGTGCAGTAACATCAGAGTGGATGTTTACAAGGGGAGCCAAACAATGTCTTATTCCTCAGAGTCGGCCTAATCAGACACAGAGGGCACAGGCATGTTTTTTCGGGCTCACCTGTAGAGCCTCGCGCACCTGCTGTCGGTAAACCAGTGCCCGAGGCGGCTTCTGCTCTCGTCTCAAAGGAGTCCACTCGAATCCTCCCCCAAAGTACAGAGATGGGAAAATAAAAGCACTATTCACTTTGGTATGTTGGGGCTTTGAAGGTGAACTTCAAGACTGTCACTCAAAAGAATTTCCTCTTACCTTTCACTTGTTCGCTCTTAAAAACGCGGCCTCGCCTCTCCCGATTGATGTCTGTCCAAGACAGTTTTCAGAAGGCAATCCAGGAGGCATGAAGGCGCGTTAGTGTGTGGCGTCGACATCTGCGTTCTTTATAAAGAAACCTTCCCCGCCGGAATGCGGCCTACACACGGAGAGCCCAGAAAAATCCATCAACATTTTCTAATTGATGTTATTGCATCAGCAGCCCTCGCAGAGACCTCGCAGATTTCGCGTTCTTGCACGAAGATGATCGTTTACAGATAATTATACCTCGAACATGAGCGAAGTCCGCAGTTCATTATACATTAAGAATTTAACCTTTCGCAGAAACGTTTAAGATCAACAAGATTTTTTATAAATAGCGGACATCGCCTGGGTAAAAGTTATGGGGTCAGCTAGAGAGGTTGCTTAAATATTGATGTGAGGTTGCTAGGGTGTTCTGAAGGAGGGTTTGTGGTTGCTAAGAACGTATAAGTGAGGGTTAACATTGTGGTTGGCATGATGTTTTGACTGGTTTTTTGCATGCTATTGTGTTTTTTAGCATTACTACGTTGTTGCTGGGATGTTTTGGGTGTTATTTTTAACGTTGCTAGGTGGTTGCAAAGTTGGGTTTGAAGGGGTAAACATTGCCAGGTTGCAAAGTTGCTAAGATGTTTAAAAAAGGCTTTTTATACATTATGTCATTCCTACAATGTTCTGCATAGTTATTATAAACGTTGCTATGCTGTTTGTAAGACGTTCTTAATAATTTTTTGCTTACATTGTTGGGTGGTTGATAAAATGCTTTAAGTGTTTAGCATTGCTGGGTTGTTACTAAGATGTCTTGAGTTTTTTTTTCATTCCTTGCAACAACTTTGAACATTCTTACAGTAACATTTCTACACTTTTGTATTTGGCAGACCCTTTTTTCCAAAGCGACTTACATTGCATTGTACACTATACTTCTGCTCAGATGCTTTGAGTAGCTTTTTTATGTCATTGCATTTAATTGTCTGAACATTTTCATATAGAAGCCATGCTGCAGTCTATAGCTATTATACATTCACCTCTTTGGAAACGGCTTCGATTTTCGTTTCGATTTTTTGATGACGTATTTGACAGTGCATTAGGGCATAAATGAAAATCGAAGATGGCTTTAAAAGCGAGCTGAATCAGGAACAGCTCTTCACTGCATGAAACATAGTTTTGCCTGCAGGGATTGAGGTTCAACTTTACCTGCTAACAGTTTGGCATGACGGCCTTCGCAGTTT
>CM065662.1:1532808-1547808 GCA_033220385.1 Triplophysa yarkandensis | reverse complement strand
TCATGCCCTGCGGAGAAGTGAATACAACAACATCAATGTAAAAAACATCTAACTCACTAACTCACTACTTTTCTAACTACTCACTCTATCAAAAAAAAAAAAAAATTATATATATACTTTTTGTAACTTCTCTCTCTGTGTAACTCGGTAACATTGTTGTAGCACTTGTTCACCTATTGTTGTATCGGCTATTTAGCGCTTCATTGTCTCCTCGACTATTGTAAGTCGCTTTGGATAAAAGCGTCTGCTAAATGACTAAATGTAAATGTAAATGTAAAAAATACAGGGCTCTTGGGGTTATTACATGTGGAATGCTGAAAAGTGTGTACGAGACACAAGAAGAAAGCAAAACATATATTTTTACTTAGGAAAATTACAAAAATAGTAGCACGTAGTGACTTAAATCTGCTTACTGGTTTGGAAATAGTAATGCGTTAGATTACTCGTTACAGAAACAAAGTGGTCAGATTGATAGATTACCAACATAACTTGTAAAGTAAACTAGTATCCCTATTGGATATCTCTCAGGTTAACCATAAACTGGCCGAAGTGAGAGTTTAGTCTCCTCTACCAAAGTGTTGAATACCGAATATTGTGCTTCCCTGTGATTTTCCGCTCTCGCTGCAGTCAGACGGCATAAAAAATTCATGATATTAATAACGTCTCTCGCTCCAGTTCTCTAAACCGTGACCAGAGACTGGATTAGACGGGAAAAATGTTAACTAAATGTCACAGCCTTTAACTTTCCTGACCCACTGTTGAGAAGCTGTGAAACCATCGTTATTTAAATAGACAATAAGCATTTTATAATTATATTGTTTGAAATTATTGCAATATTTTAAAATACTCCAAGTGAATCATCCCAACAAACCGACTGATCAATACAAATGTTTGTCTGAAGATTTTTGATGGAAGTATGACATCACTGTAACCTCCATGACCGCTGCCAAGAGTAAATGTAAAATGTGGCTGAACTGAACGCATGATGTCTTTGTGGAACAAAGTTTATGAGCTGAAATTGGTTTCTATGTCCATTGTGTTCACAGGGGAACATCTGCGCATCTGTCCACAGGGTTACACCTGCTGTACCAGCGCTATGGAGGAGACGCTGTCAAACCTGAGCCGCAGAGAGTTTGAAGGACTGGTCCGAGAGGCCGGACGCTCCATACAGGCCTCACTTAATGCCCAGTACAGAACATTTGACAGTGAGTAATCAGTAATCCTTTAACCTTATCTACGTTTCCTTTGTTTATATTTATTTTTAACTTGTTCATATTCATGGATTCCAGGCCATGTTGGTCATTATCGAGTCTTTTTTCAATTAAAAAGAAAATGTAAAAAAATCGATATGTCAAAATATATTATATTATTTTATTATATATATTATTCTATATTATATAATATTATATATTACATATTATAAAATAGAAAATAGAAAAAGGCAGAAAAAATATTATCAATGTAATTTTCCATAACAAACGTTTAATCTTAGATATCCATAATAAAATAATAATTATTTAACATTCATTAAAATCTAATTATAAAGTTTTAAATCATAATATTATTTTTATTATTACTATGCTCCGATCAGGATTTTTGCCACCGATACTGAGTACAGATTTTTTATCACGATGGTCGGCCGATACCGATGCCGATACCGATGCTAAAGTTTATTATACTGATACGTAAACTCTCTGATCTCCTTTAACATTTTTCAGATAAAGTAATCCTATAGATTGTGCCTCTCTTATATTTTTGCTACATTTTTACTGTAATATGTAATGATTGTAATGTAGCTATTGTTTTTGTATTCCTTATACAATGAACATTTTAATATGACTCTACATTAGGGTTGCAGAACCAAAAACGTTTAAACCCCCACACGTCATGAACGTCGTGAAGCTTTGATGTCATTATTTGAGATCGCTTCATAAGATCAGCCAAGTTAAGCAAGAATCGATAGTGTCATATAATGTGACTATCAGCCAATACCGATATCCAGAAGATGGATCGGAGCACCCCAAATTATGGATTTACATTGTTAAGATTAAACCCTGGATCTTAAAAAAAAAATAACATTTATAATAAGAAAATATTGATATAATCATACATATATACATATAAATACATTAAGTAACGCCCTATAATTTACAATATATCATATTATAAATAATAAAATCGAATCCTTATTCATATTATTTGTATATGTCACAGATCCTAACACGCTTGTTTCCTGCCATGTGGGTAATGATGTACGCACAGTCAGCATTTCTGCCACATCCTTACATATTTTAGCTTAAGTTGTCATTCGTGCACTTGAGGCGTGAAGTTGAAGGAAACCAGAAAACCAACAGCAGCAGCTTACAGGAAATACGCTTTAGTGTCCACAGATATCGTACTGTCTGAATGTATGAAACCGCATCTGCTGTGCGTTAAGGTTTTTCTTTTATCGTCGGGCACCGGAGGTTAATGAATGTGAAGGGTTAAAGAGCTGCAGAACTTTGAAGATCAAACTCCTCTCTGGTTTGTGTCATTGTGAATGTAGATTAAAGGAGAACTCTGAAGCTCGTGTGCTTTCACACCAAGCGGTCTTCACGGGGCAATTACCGTGGGATTTTTTATGGCCTTTTACTGCAGTGCACCATTTAAGCGTGATAAACTGTAGAGACGGGCGGTAATGATAGGATATTTTAATACGATAATAAGGATGTTTAAGACGGATCCTACAGGCTAAAGCAGCAGTGGGTTTATTTCAGATGTTTCTTTTCTGTTTTTTATAATAAAGGGTTGAATTTATTACATTAACAACAACAACAACATTTTTTTAAGAATCAAATCCTTTCCTGATAAAATGTATAATGTAAATGCAAAATACTCTTTTAATTATTTTTATTTCATATTATTTTTTATATTTGATTATAATTATCTTATAGCTTGCATTTACTTTTATTTTAATAACAAAACCCCTGATAATTAAACTGCATGTGAAAGTGTTTGTTTGTGATTTGCCGTTTTCTACACTATGTATATATTTCTAAATAATGTAAAGAATATTTGATATTATTAGAATATTGACTGAACAATAAAAACATTGTCAACTCATAGTGTAAAACAGTAATAGTTCATACAAAAACATAAATTCTGTCTTCATTCTCGTCATTTCAAACCTGTATGACTTTCTTCTGCAGAACACAAAAGATGATATTTTGAAGAATGTTGGTTAACTGAACAGCCAATGCTCAATGCTACTGTATGCACACAAAACCAAAGTAAATATGTGCCAGTTAGCAACATTCTTCAAAATATTTTCTTTTATTCAATTTATGTACATGATCATTTATCAGGATTAAACTGTGACTGCTGTATCTTGAAAACTTTCATAAAATAATCACATTTACTAATTAAGTTTCATGTGTGATTTCTAATTACTAGGCTTTGTCCCTTTCTCTTCCAGCATATTTTCTTGAACTTCTCAATGACTCTGAACGCTGGTTAGAAGAAGCTTTCCAGGCAGCCTTGGGGGATCTGTACCGGCCCAACGCCGGAGTTTTCCGTGACCTGTACGCCGACCTGCGTCGATACTACAGTGGCGCGTCCCTGAACCTGGAGGAGGTTTTGGACGAGTTCTGGATGAGGCTCCTCGAGCGTCTTTTAAAAGCATCGGACCCCGAGACCGCCTCCTTGCTCTCCGATGACTTCCTGGAGTGTGCCTCCAAGCAGACCGAGACCCTGCGTCCTTTCGGGGACGCCCCGCGTGAACTGAAGGCCAAGCTGGTGCGGGCGTTCATCGCCGCTCGGGCGTTCGTTCAGGGTCTTAATGCGGCTGGGGAGATTGTGAGGAAAGTCTCGCAGGTATTGCAATATTCGTACTCAAATCGATCAAAGGTTTTGGACACTTAATTATGCATTCAAATCTTTTCACATTTTGTCATAACAACAAAGGGAACTTAAAAATTGAACACATAAAATAAACGTGTTATTTTGATCATCTTCCGAATTGATAGAAATGTATTCTTGTTATTCTCTCAAGCAGTTTCTTAAGATCTCACCCTGAGATGATTTGAAAGAATGTAAAGAAGTCCCCGTTTATTCTGCGCTCTTATTCTTTTTCAAGTCGTCACAAAAAATGTAAAAAAACAGTTTTCTCTGTTAAACTCATAATTCAGTATAAACTCTCAGATTTGTTAAGAATGAGGACCATTTCCCTCCAGTGTCCCTAAACGTTTGACCACCGGTGTTTGATGATCGTTCCGTAGTAACATCCGTACTTCCTCCGATCATGAACTTTCCAGTTTAACTTCCCAGAATCCATTTGTGTCAAACATAATGCTTCGAATCGAAGCCTGAAGTTCATGTCAAGGTCCCATCACATCAGAGATTCATCCTCAAACGAATGATCGCCTTTTGGGCCAATTCCAAGTGTTCCCTCCTTCCATACTAGCCGAATGGATGAAGTGTGCTTTCTTATATGCTTGACCTAACTTGTACACAAGATCTTGATCTCAGATTTGTTCGTAATGATCGTTGGGTTGACTGAACGACTTTTTTTGGAAATGTCTTGAATCGTGAACCTTAAGGGGATCAAGGGTGAAGCGTACATCCTAGTAAATAGCCAAGAGGACTCCAGTCGTCCGGCTCAAAGTAATACAATAATACGAAAGCAGTTATGACACCAAACGACTCGACATCAAGACAAACGGCTTATGTTTGCCCAAACCACACAATGAAATGTAGTTCAAGTCCTCAGTGGCTAGCTTGATCGCAGAAGCGTTGACTAGCGGATGTAGGCCGAGACGGTACATCTCGGCAGCCGTTCGTACATGAATCGGATTCAGGCTCTTGGAGACCAATTCTCCGGAGACCCCTGCTGAGAAGACCTCAATTCATGCTGATGTAGGAATATATTAAGTCCAAACGCGCTACATGACTTCCTTTATGGCATCATAAATCATCCGAGTGGCACATTTCTGCTATATTACACAGAAAAACATTTATGCTGGAATATAATTGTGTTCGGTTTGAGGTTGTACACAGCGGGATTGAAATTGTAGTTTTTTTGATCGAACCGATGACTTGATTTAAAACGCACGCTAAGCTAAACATCAGGCTAACAGCTAACGTGCTACAAACAAACGCATTAAAATGCAAGAGAAAATACACTTACTGGATAACAAAAGCAGTTCCGCTGATGACGTTTTAATTGACAATCCTGGAAAATCGTTTGAGGACGTCTGTTTGCGTCCGGGTGACACATTTCCTGTCCAAACAGGAAGTTGCTAACACGCTTTATTTGTGTGTGTGCGAATCATTTGCGACTGATACTAAAGACAACATTAAAACTGTTTTATACGTGGTGTTAACATTATTTATTGAAAATGTTTTCATTTTTTCATTTAAAAAAATCTTGAGCACTTTTTAAGATTTTGTCATTTTAATTAAAACGATATATTAATTAAATACGTTCAAAACATGCAGACAACCCTACAGGAGGACCAACAGTAATCACTGGACATAAATAATTAAAGAAAATTATATTTGAGGTTTTTAAAGTGCAAAAAAAGCTTTCACTCTCTTTTTTACTTAACCATATATTTACAGAATTTAATTTAAAAATGTAAAATACTATGAAACATACATTTATGTTTTTTAGTGAAGGAGAAAGTATCACATTATGATTTTATTTTGTTATTAATTTGATAAATATTTGCGAAACCCACAAACAAACATTTACATTTACATTTAGTCATTTAGCAGACACTTTTATCCAAAGCGACTTAAGGTTGGTCAATAATAATCATTTATAAATAATAAACATAGAGTAAAAGATTGTGTTAACTGTACTTAATAAAGGTAATAAAGGTAAATTAAAAGTATGAAAGAGTAAGAGTAATAGTATGTTTTTTGTTGTATAATAGTGTAAAGTAAAATTTCCTAAATAAAATCCTGAAAAATGTGATCACTCGCTGCAGGTTTTGATCCCACAATATTTTAACCGTCCCGAGGAAGCGCTATTTGCATATATGAATATAATTATCTCACAGTTAATATCTTTCTTCCTCGCAGGTCCCTTTGAGTCTGGAGTGCAATCGTGCCATCATGAAGCTGGTGTACTGCCCTCATTGCAGAGGCTTCGGATCAGCCAAACCGTGTGCCAACTACTGCAGGAACGTCATGAAGGGATGCCTGGCCAACCAGGCCGACTTAGACACGGAATGGCAGAGTCTTATAGGTAAGGTCCGGATCTAAGAACGGCTTGAGACAGTGTTTATTTCTGTCTCACACACACGGTGTCTCTCTATCAGAAACCATGCTGCAGGTGGCCTCCAGTTTCGGTGCTGAGCCCAGCATGGACACCGTGATCTATTCAATTCCCGTGAGAATCTCCGAGGCTGTTGTCTCTATGCAAGAGAACATGGAGATCTATACCAGCAAGGTTCAATGAACGAAAATAGTTTTCAACTTTTATTCTTCATGTGAAGACAATGCATATAAATGCACACACAATTTGCATGACGTAAACAGAAATGTGTGTTTTTCACAGGTTTTTAAGCTCTGCGGGGATCGCGGTGAAGAAGGCACACCAAGCTCAATATCAGAAGAGCCAAAGAAGAAAGCGAGCGCCGTGACGGCCGTGGAATATAAGCCCAGTCCCAAAGCAGCAGCGAGACTGGAGGTGCAGGTGTGTATGTCTATCCCAATTTGAACATTTATGGTTTTTGGACAAGACTTATTCACGCTTGGGATTCTCAGGTGACAGACGTGTCTAGTAAACTCAAGGAAATGCAGTTTTACTGGGTCCAGTTGCCTTCGGCTCTCTGCAGTGGGAAAACATCCAACAGCGGTGACAAATGCTGGAATGGAATGTCCAAAGCCAGGTATTCAACTGTTTTATAAAGGTAACAACTTATAAGATTGTGAAAGGGTAACTGAACATTGATTTTTTTGCAGTTACCTCCCTGAGGTGATGGGCGACGGGCTGGCCAATCAGATCAATAACCCAGAGGTGGAGATTGATATCACCAAACCCGACCGGACCATACGTCAACAGATCATGCTTCTGAAGATCATGTCCAATCGGCTGAGGAACGCTCTGAACGGAAACGACGTCGACTTTCAAGATACCAGTAAGCAGTTGTATAATGCATGCAGGGCACGTGTTCTCGCTGAAGACAAATATTTGACGTTGAGATCACGATAATTTAATACAACTTAACAATGGCTTTGAAAATTGAATATATTGAAATTGAAATATTCAACAAACTTTTAATGTAGAATTTAACAAGTAACGATAACAAGTAACTGTACAGAAAAAGATCAATTAAGAGATTAATACCTAGATTTAAATACATAATAAAAAAGTAATGCAATACTGAATGAAAATCTATTTCGATCAATTGCGCAGCCCTAGGTATGAATTTAAGATTTGTTTGAAAACTTTTTTAAATTATGTTTCATAAATATTAAATGTGCATGATTATCAAGTCCTTTATTCAGTATTTTTGTGATTTTGTCATTTTTTTACTCTATTAAGGGTATTTTTCATATTTAAATTATCAATTTAAATTATGTTTTAAATATGTTAATATTGTATTATTAAATGATCATTTATTCATGATTGATTGATTAAAAAAATTATTTATATTTATTACTGTAGTAATGTAATTATATTTATTTATTTTGTATTGTTATTGTTTATTGATTTATTTTATTGGTATTTCTACATTTTTTTATATTTTAATTAATTTTGATCATGTTATTTCAATTAAGTTATGATTTCTTTCACCATGTCTGTTTTTGCTATAAAAATGTGTATTGTGAAATAATAATATTTATAAAATAATATAATTCCCACTTAAATAATATTTTTGTTCTACGCAGGTGATGATTTCAGTGGCTCCGGCAGTGGCATGTGTGCGGACCATCTGTGCGTCCGAGGCAGGCCACCAGTCTTTGGGCCGAAAGCCGACAGGCCCAAAAACTTTGCATATGGCCCCGAAAACAAAAAAGTTAAAGGCTCGGCCAACCAGACTCAAGCTTCAATCGTCTTATTGATCCTGTTACTCGCATGTCTGTATCTCAGACGGTAATGCTGACGCGCCACAGCCAAAACAAACTTTGGGATTTTGGTCGGGAAATTCTGGATAGGGCGGACACAAACACGGAGTGTTAAATAAAAAATGAGAAATGGTGAGCGTTTAAATTTGCCAAAAGAAAAAGGAACCTTGTGAATGAACATTTTCCTCGGGGCGATCATGAAATAGCTGAAGATGGATTTTTCTTTTTTTTATGTTTTGTAATCCGTCTGTCTAAGGTACATCAATTGACATCTTGCTTTTATACCTCTGAATGTAAAAGCGGAAACTAGAGAGGAAGGTCGCCGGGTAATGATTTACAATACGAGGTTCTCGGCCACCGAAGCAGTTCACCCAGAATTCTTTGTTCATCCCAGTCACTTACAACAGGAACCTTGCGTTTTATTTGATGAATTCATATTTGTATAATTGTCTTAAATTTTGGTCTGAATTAATCACAACTAAGTACTAAATTACGTTTTTCTTAGACAACAAAGATGAATGAAATTGGGTTGAAGCATGATTTAAAATATCCTGCTGTATGTGCAACAAGATCAGAATTTGTGTTAATTAACCAATTGTGTTTATTAAATAGCAATCTTTAACACAGCGTAATGTATTCACAAGAGAGGAAACATATGGTTCATATCGCATCTCAAAATCTAAAAAGAAAATCTAACGTGAGAGCCGTTCGTCTCGGAAGTTGTAAAACAGTAATTCACAAGAATACAACCATGGTTTGTGTTATTGGCACAAAATGGCACAAAATATATGTATGTTCCAGGAATGTCAGTTTTGGGTTAACACAATGAGTTAAACACGAGCATGTGTCAGTCTTGAATGAATCGATTTGCTTTGAATGGATTTTTATTATAAGCCAAAGGCCAAGGAATGCAGTCGTATACTGAATGTACCATTTAAAATAATAAACATCAGTCACTTTTAATAAAACGTCCTAAGGCACTGCGACAACTTTATTGATTCTTTAGCAATACCAATATTGAAACGTGTATCAGTGACACCAGTTTAGATTGATTTGTAAGCAAGATGATCCTCGACCCAAACAGTTCCATGTTGAAAAAACATCTCCTTGGTTTTTTATTGTGATGCAAAACTGCCTGGTTTGGTCAGAGATGTAAGACCTGAACATGTAAAAAGTGGAATGTAACCTTAGTGAAGAATGTACATTACGGTGGATTATATCACAGGACGGCCGGTGTTTGTACCAATGAAAGCACATTGTATAGTCTTATAGTAGAACGCATGACTCGTGAGACAGACCATCTGTATGTCATTGGTAAGCTGAACGTGAGAGATGCAGAAGTGTGTGTATCGGAGATTTGGATTTGTTTTCAGCACTAGTGTTTGGATTTGTAAATTTCGTCTGTTTTACGTAAATAAACATGCACAGTTGTTCAAACTGAATGAGTGTGGTCAATCAAACTGTTCTTTGAGAAATACATTAAAACACTTTTCTTTTTAAATGTAATGCAGGCCACAACCTTGAATTTACATACATAACTACATATAATAAGAACAAACCTTTGCTTACAGTTCTGACAGTTATATAAAACTGTAATTTTCGTTGGGGTCACACTCGTGGATTTCTGGGGTCACGTTCACGCGGAAGGTCTTGGCCTTAACGTCCTTTGCAGACAAAGGTAGACGTCGCTCGATGGGAGTGGATTTACTTCCGATGGTTTTGGCACTCATTGCTATGAAAAAGACAGAACATTAGGTTAACTTGGATAAGAAGGAGCTTTTTTGGCAACAATAATTAATATCAAATTTAGAATGTCTAAACATTTAAATAATTTTTAACAATTTAATTATTTATATATATATATTTTATTTTCAAAACCTGTCAAAATCTCAAATCCCTTCATTTACAATTATGCTTACGGTGATGATTTGAATTTATATCAGTTTACATCGTATTACATTATACATTTGTAAAGGGTTTGAACCCATGACCCACGGGGTTGCTGTCACAATGCTCCAACCATTGAGCAACAGGAAAGCACTTTACTTTACTACATTATTTTCTCTTCTATCCCTTTCCACATACTGTATGGGGCTTTAGGTAACAGCATCCGCTACATTCGTGTAAATGTACAGTAATTGTTTTTTCAGCAATTTCATGTCTAAATTCTGATATAATAATTGATGATTTAACTTTATAATGTTTTAAGTTTGGGTAAGTAACGGTTAAATGTTAAACGGTTTTGTGACCCCAAGCTTTGCACAAATTGTGAACAATCCAAAATTAGCCAAGTTCCTGTGTGTTCTTCTGCACCTGTGGCTTCATCTCTAGTGTCTCTAATGGACCTTTATTTGTTCTGTATCCCACCAACACCACACTAAATAACCCTGCTGTTCTGAAAGAGTGCACGTTTACTCGGTGTATTCTCACAAGAGCGGACCTTTACAGAAGAGGCTCGTATCTCATTTCTTACTCGAATCCCATAAGAGCTTCTGCTTTCCAAACACAATTCTCTGCTTACAAACAACATTTGTGTCCGATCGCAAAGTTCTTAAACTGACTACCACAACAGAAACACAAAAACATACATAAAATCATCATTGATGGCGGGTAAACGTTTATATGGCTGAAGTTTTTTAGTTTATAGTTATGGTTAATGGATTATATTGTCATAATGTAGAATAAAGAATAATACTGTTCTTGGTATAAAAAAAAATCATTTTAAATAGAAGCAATATAAGAAGTAATGATAATTAAATACAATTAAAAATAAATACATATTCACTACACGATTACCTGAAATTTAAAACACAAAGAAAAGAATTGTTCTTCAAGTTTCGCTTTTTTTTCGCTTTTATATAATAATATAAAAAGTAAAAATAAAATGTATTATAAAATTCATAACATGATTACCTGGTATAATAAAAAATTTAAAGAATTATATTCTTCTTGGTCAATTCGTGTTTTCTTCTCTTTTAATATTACAAGTATTTATAAAAACAAGAAAGAAACTATAAAAAAGATTTTTGTTTTGTTTTGGGCTCTTAAAGCTATAATTCATCTGTCACTTCCAATGAAGAACACAAAGAAGATCATTTGAAAAATGTTGATAGCCCAACAATAACTTTCATTTGTTTGGTGTCCACAACATTCAAGTAAAGAGTGCCAACAACGCTCTCCAACATTCTTCAAATGATCTTTTTTATGTTTTACTGTAAGACAAAGCAGGTACAAAACTGTCACCTTCTATGTTAAAGTGTCAGGGATGTTACCCGGTAATAAAAAAAGTTGTTTTACTGACCTGGCTTGCGGATACACTCGTCTTTGTGGATCTCATCCCAGGCCTTCGTTTTGCAATTCTTGCTGCAGTAAAAGACCTCACGACACCGGCTGCACACTGTCAGAACCACCCCCACCGACCGGCCACAGTGATAACAATATTTGAATAGAGGTTTTCTGAAAGGACCAAAAACAGGTTCATACACAAAATCTGATTTCTTCAGAAAAGTTATTTAAGTGATCAAGAGCGCCACAGAAGTTATTAGAGTCATTAGCCTCAGAGAAGCATTTATCTTCATTTAAAAAAGATAACCTAAGTGCAAACCTGACTCTTTGACCCTGCTGGGCCTGTGCAGTTTTTTCAAGAGAGTTAAGAAGACTTCGACTGCCACCCACTCTGGTGAACTCAAACTTATCCGTCGGGCTGACACCTTTAAATAACAGACACACAACTTCTAAATCAAGAAAACACATCATCAAGTCACATGATTCCAAACTCACTCATTATCCCCTTTCTCTCTTCCTCCTCCACACGACGCTGCTCCATCCCGATAGCCGCCTGTCTCAGATGAGCTCCCATGAGGCTTAGCAACTGGCGCCGGGCGTTATATTTAATCCTCTCATGCTTGCTGAGGGCATGGTAAGGTGTATGAGCCAAACGCTGGTCCTGATGGGAGAGAATGGAAGTGAGGTGGTAAAAGAGATTTCGGGATGAAGTGGTGATGAAAAGCACACCTGCTGGAATGCGTGGTGGGCATAATCCACGACCGTTCCCACGGCGCACTTGTGTCCCTCGCCAACCAGGACGGGCATGAGGATGTCAGCGCCAGCTTTGATCAGCTTCTCCAGCTTTATGGAGGAAAAAAGTTATTTTAAGGTTGTTGTATTCACTGGTATGAAATTGCTTTTGAGCGGAAGCCAATCTGTTAAACAGGGTTACTAGGTTGATTTGGTTGCGTGGTTCTGGTCCACGGTGGTAGCGGATGTTGGCGAGGGTGCACAGAGCACTGCCTATGCCATGAGTGAGCGGGAGATTAGGATCTGCCCCTGCGGTGAGCAATTCATCCACAACCTGAGAAAACCAGGGGAAATAAATATGGATCTCAAATTTGTTTTAAATCTGGGCGTTTTTTTATGTATAAATATGTTTAATATACGCAGAAGTGTTCACATACGAGGATGTTTCCACTTGCAATAGCCAGAGACAACGGTGAATGTCCACTCCATAGATGATTAGTTTCTGCTCTGTGAGAAAGAAGTAAGACCACGACATCTCGAGCATTCTGAAAAATATTAAAAGTTCATAATAAATAAATTAATATTATGTAATAAATTATTAAAAACAAATATTATGTTAATAAAGTAAATATACAAATTATAAATAATAGAATGATAAATAGTTAAATAATAAATTAAGTACATACATTATAAACAAAAAAGTAAATGTATACTATCTCTGCACATTATTAAATATAATAATCACAAAATAAAATAAAATAATTGCTGTCGTGTTCTAAAAGGTTAAGTATAATAACAAATAACATTAATAATACATATACAATAAAATTAAGGTTTATAATAACAAAAAATTAAGTTCTTGAAAATGTTTAACATGATTAATAATAAAAATGCTAATAATTAAGAAATTAAACAATAAATAATAAAAGGAAAGAAATACCACAATCAGACCACACGACTTTATGGTCTTAACCTCTTAATAGCCATACTTCTTTAAAACCCTTAACCTTTCTGTTCAGATTGTGTGTATTTTATATTTATTTTCTTTGCTATGTTTCTTTTTATGCTACTCATTATATTAAGGTTGAACATAAAACAAATGTCACCATACATAAACTTTTTCAAAACCATACATTTTTTATCTACAATGAAATTTGTATGTAGTGAGTGATATAATAAGAAAAATGATGATAAAGTGCATAAAAATTATAAATATAATAGAACCAGCCCTGTTTATGATCTACATAACGTATTTTATATTTACTATATTTTAAACTTATCTCATGTGTTTATTATTATGATCATGTCATGTGTTTACATTGTAATCAGAGTCTCTTTGACAGGCCACATGAAGGGGTGTTCTTCCTCCCTCTGGAGACCCAACAGGAGCTCCACTGAGTTTTGCCAGGGGTCCGGAAACCAGACATTTCTTTTCCTCAAAGCTCTGAGACTCAGACATGTGCTGCAAAAGAATATGATATGTGCTTTATATAGAAAAGGTCTATTATGTCACAGAATGAATTGATATTTCTAAATCACTGACCTCATCTAGTTCATAGACTTCATCCGCGTCCTGAGCTTTGACGTCAGGGTCTGCCAGAGCATGCAGGAGGAGTTCTGTTATCTGTGGACCCTCCGCTCCTGGTAATCCTGCTGCTATGTGAAGGGGGTACAAACCTTTTTGCTGTCGAGGACAGACGAGGACAAAACAGAAGACATGACATTTTTTCTTATGAGCCAAACACATAAGAAAGTATGTTGAGAAAAGGTGAACATTGAACAACAACATGACAAACATTGTCACTAACATTCTTCAAAATATCTTCTTTTGTGTTCTACAGAAGAACATCATACAAGTTTAAAGTGACAAGAGGATAAGTAGATGATGAGTCTAGTTAAATTATTTAATATGTATTGATTACTGCATACTAATAATAGCATGAACTGATTGATAATTAATATTATTGGTAATAAACACACATATTCATAAAATAAATGATTTAAATTTCAATATTTAATATATGTTTTAATGATACCAATATTATGTTTTCTTGCATTTTAAAATAATGATTTGTTATATCAATACAAATATCCATGGATAATAGTTATGTGTTATACTTTTTTATATTAATTCATGATATTAATACTTATAAATACGAAAAGAAATAGTCTTTAATATTATATTGGTTCCAAATATCAATTCTAATAAACATGCATAGTTATAATAATAATATTTATTAACTATTTATATAATCTTACATTTTATTAAATTGATTCATTATGTCAATTCTAATAACCACTAATAATAATAGTTATTTATGGTGTAAAATGTTATATTAATTAATTATTTTAATACTTATAAACACGCATACACTTAATAATCATTGTTTATCTTATATTTTTGTATAATATAACTACTAATAAACATACATAAAAACAACCCAAAAAAGAGGAAATAAGAATAAATAAGCTTTACCTGTGGAGATAAATGTAAATCTGTACGGGCTCCATACTCCAGAAGACGACGGACCCCTTCGACATGGGCAGCTTTGATAGCCAGAAAAATGACGGGCATGGGGACGGTGGAGGCATTCGGGTCTGCTCCTCTATCCAACAGAAGCTTCATTGTAGCCCCTCGGTTTCGATGTCTATCAAAAGACAATCATTTACATTTACATTTAGTCATTTAGCAGACGCTTTTATCCAAAGCGACTTACAATAGTCGAGGAGACAATGAAGCGGTAAATAGCCGATACAACAATAGGTGAACAAGTGCTACAACAATGTTACCGAGTTACACAGAGAGCGAAGTTACAAAGTTTTTTTTTTTTTTTTTTTTTAATCAAAAGCATTTGTAATCTAACGTTAGAAAATATACAGATATCAACAAAAAATACACTAACTCAGTCTTGAGATGAGCAATTCTGC
>CM065662.1:1520308-1525308 GCA_033220385.1 Triplophysa yarkandensis | reverse complement strand
AACACAGAGAAAGATATTTGGAGGAATGCTTGTAAGCAAACATTACTAGTATATTAGAAAAACAACAATATCAGCAAAATTACCCCAGAACTGCTGCCCTACATTCTTCAAAATATCTCCTATATTTCTGTTGAATTATGGTAATCAGTGGGGTCAGCGAGTTGTATGGTTACACACATTCTTCAAAATATCTTCTATATTTCTGTTGAATTATGGTAGTCAGTGGGGTCAGTTGTATGGTTACACACATTCTTCAAAATATCTCCTATATTTCTGTTGAATTATGGTAATCAGTGGGGTCAGTTGTATGGTTACACACATTCTTCAAAATATCTCCTATATTTCTGTTGAATTATGGTAATCAGTGGGGTCAGTTGTATGGTTACACACATTCTTCAAAATATCTTCTATATTTCTGTTGAATTATGGTAATCAGTGGGGTCAGTTGTATGGTTACACACATTCTTCAAAATATCTTCTATATTTCTGTTGAATTATGGTAGTCAGTGGGGTCAGTTGTATGGTTACACACATTCTTCAAAATATCTCCTATATTTCTGTTGAATTATGGTAATCAGTGGGGTCAGTTGTATGGTTACACACATTCTTCAAAATATCTTCTATATTTCTGTTGAATTATGGTAATCAGTGGGGTCAGTTGTATGGTTACACACATTCTTCAAAATATCTCCTATATTTCTGTTGAATTATGGTAATCAGTGGGGTCAGTTGTATGGTTACACACATTCTTCAAAATATCTCCTATATTTCTGTTGAATTATGGTAATCAGTGGGGTCAGAGAGTTGTATGGTTACACACATTCTTCAAAATATCTTCTATATTTCTGTTGAATTATGGTAATCAGTGGGGTCAGAGAGTTGTATGGTTACACACATTCTTCAAAATATCTCCTATATTTCTGTTGAATTATGGTAATCAGTGGGGTCAGAGAGTTGTATGGTTACACACATTCTTCAAAATATCTTCTATATTTCTGTTGAATTATGGTAATCAGTGGGGTCAGAGAGTTGTATGGTTACACACATTCTTCAAAATATCTTCTATATTTCTGTTGAATTATGGTAATCAGTGGGGTCAGTTGTATGGTTACACACATTCTTCAAAATATCTCCTATATTTCTGTTGAATTATGGTAATCAGTGAGGTCAGAAAGTTGTATGGTTACACACATTCTTCAAAATATCTTCTATATTTCTGTTGAATAATGGTAATCAGTGGGGTCAGTTGTATGGTTACACACATTCTTCAAAATATCTTCTATATTTCTGTTGAATTATGGTAATCAGTGGGGTCAGTTGTATGGTTACACACATTCTTCAAAATATCTTCTATATTTCTGTTGAACTATGGTAATCAGTGGGGTCAGTTGTATGGTTACACACATTCTTCAAAATATCTCCTATATTTCTGTTGAATTATGGTAATCAGTGGAGTCAGAGAGTTGTATGGTTACACACATTCTTCAAAATATCTTCTATATTTCTGTTGAATTATGGTAATCAGTGGAGTCAGAGAGTTGTATGGTTACACACATTCTTCAAAATATCTTCTATATTTCTGTTGAACTATGGTAATCAGTGGGGTCAGTTGTATGGTTACACACATTCTTCAAAATATCTCCTATATTTCTGTTGAACTATGATAATCAGTGGGGTCAGTTGTATGGTTACACACATTCTTCAAAATATCTCCTATATTTCTGTTGAATTATGGTAATCAGTGGGGTCAGTTGTATGGTTACACACATTCTTCAAAATATCTCCTATATTTCTGTTGAATTATGGTAATCAGTGGGGTCAGTTGTATGGTTACACACATTCTTCAAAATATCTCCTATATTTCTGTTGAATTATGGTAATCAGTGGGGTCAGTTGTATGGTTACACACATTCTTCAAAATATCTCCTATATTTCTGTTGAATTATGGTAATCAGTGGGGTCAGTTGTATGGTTAAACACATTCTTCAAAATATCTCCTATATTTCTGTTGAATTATGGTAATCAGTGGGGTCAGTTGTATGGTTACACACATTCTTCAAAATATCTCCTATATTTCTGTTGAATTATGGTAATCAGTGGGGTCAGTTGTATGGTTACACACATTCTTCAAAATATCTTCTATATTTCTGTTGAATTATGGTAATCAGTGGGGTCAGTTGTATGGTTACACACATTCTTCAAAATATCTCCTATATTTCTGTTGAATTATGGTAATCAGTGGGGTCAGTTGTATGGTTACACACATTCTTCAAAATATCTCCTATATTTCTGTTGAATTATGGTAATCAGTGGGATCAGTTGTATGGTTACACACATTCTTCAAAATATCTCCTATATTTCTGTTGAATTATGGTAATCAGTGGGATCAGTTGTATGGTTACACACATTCTTCAAAATATCTCCTATATTTCTGTTGAATTATGGTAATCAGTGGGGTCAGTTGTATGGTTACACACATTCTTCAAAATATCTTCTATATTTCTGTTGAATTATGGTAATCAGTGGGATCAGTTGTATGGTTACACACATTCTTCAAAATATCTCCTATATTTCTGTTGAATTATGGTAATCAGTGGGGTCAGTTGTATGGTTACACACATTCTTCAAAATATCTTCTATATTTCT
Organism: Triplophysa yarkandensis; assembly: GCA_033220385.1. NCBI lineage: Eukaryota > Metazoa > Chordata > Actinopteri > Cypriniformes > Nemacheilidae > Triplophysa > Triplophysa yarkandensis. The sequence goes on along the minus strand of CM065662.1, from coordinate 1,522,662 downwards.
GTTGAATTATGGTAATCAGTGGGGTCAGTTGTATGGTTACACACATTTTCAAAATATCTCCTATATTTCTGTTGAATTATGGTAATCAGTGGGGTCAGTTGTATGGTTACACACATTCTTCAAAATATCTTCTATATTTCTGTTGAATTATGGTAATCAGTGGGGTCAGTTGTATGGTTACACACATTTTCAAAATATCTCCTATATTTCTGTTGAATTATGGTAATCAGTGGGGTCAGTTGTATGGTTACACACATTCTTCAAAATATCTCCTATATTTCTGTTGAATTATGGTAATCAGTGGGGTCAGTTGTATGGTTAAACACATTCTTCAAAATATCTTCTATATTTCTGTTGAATTATGGTAATCAGTGGGGTCAGTTGTATGGTTACACACATTCTTCAAAATATCTTCTATATTTCTGTTGAATTATGGTAATCAGTGGGGTCAGTTGTATGGTTACACACATTCTTCAAAATATCTTCTATATTTCTGTTGAATTATGGTAATCAGTGGGGTCAGTTGTATGGTTAAACACATTCTTCAAAATATCTTCTATATTTCTGTTGAATTATGGTAATCAGTGGGGTCAGTTGTATGGTTAAACACATTCTTCAAAATATCTTCTATATTTCTGTTGAATTATGGTAATCAGTGGGGTCAGTTGTATGGTTACACACATTCTTCAAAATATCTCCTATATTTCTGTTGAACTATGATAATCAGTGGGGTCAGTTGTATGGTTACACACATTCTTCAAAATATCTTCTATATTTCTGTTGAATTATGGTAATCAGTGGGGTCAGTTGTATGGTTAAACACATTCTTCAAAATATCTCCTATATTTCTGTTGAACTATGATAATCAGTGGGGTCAGTTGTATGGTTACACACATTCTTCAAAATATCTTCTATATTTCTGTTGAATTATGGTAATCAGTGGGGTCAGTTGTATGGTTAAACACATTCTTCAAAATATCTTCTATATTTCTGTTGAATTATGGTAATCAGTGGGGTCAGTTGTATGGTTAAACACATTCTTCAAAATATCTTCTATATTTCTGTTGAATTATGGTAATCAGTGGGGTCAGTTGTATGGTTACACACATTCTTCAAAATATCTCCTATATTTCTGTTGAACTATGATAATCAGTGGGGTCAGTTGTATGGTTACACACATTCTTCCAAATATCTCCTCTGTGTTCCTCGGAACAAAGAAGCAGCTGAGAGATGATTGAATAACTGGAGGTTATAATATAAACGTGATGTTTATGGGATGTCTGTGATCATACCTCTCCATTGGGCCACATATAAACCCCAGTGCCATGTGTCAGATGAGTCACGTGCTCTCCTTCACGACATTCCTGAATCTCTCTGCGTTTATTCATCTTCATCATCTCTCACTTCCGGTCATCCCGTCACGCGTCCAGAGTTTATCTGTTACCATGACGACAGGAGACGCGCGTCACACCGGAAGTTTTCTGACAAAATAAAAGTCCTCTTCAAATGTGTAACAGTTTCCTGTCATCATGTCAAACTTTATATTATTAATAATAAACACAGAGAAATTAAAACAACACATTTAATAAAACTTTTTGTTTCCTCTCTCTCTCTCTCTCTCTCTCTCTCTCTCTCTCTGCTTTCTCTCTCTCTCTCTGGTCTCTCTCTCTCTCTCTCTCTCTCTCTCTGGTCTCTCTCTCTTTCTCTGGTCTCTCTCTCTCTCTCTGGTCTCTCTCTCTCTCTCTGGTCTCTCTCTTCTGTCTCTCTCTTCTCTGGTCTCTCTCTCTCTCTTCTCTCTGGTCTCTCTGCTCTCTCTCTCTCTGGTCTCTCTCTCTCTGGTCTCTCTCTCTCTCTGGTCTCTCTCTCTGTCTCTCTCTGGTCTCTCTCTCTGGTCTCTCTCTCTCTCTCTCTCTGGTCTCTCTCTCTCTCTCTGGTCTCTCTCTCTTTCTCTGGTCTCTCTCTCTCTCTCTCTCTGGTCTCTCTCTCTCTCTCTGGTCTCTCTCTCTCTCTCTGGTCTCTCTCTCTTTCTCTGGTCTCTCTCTCTCTGTCTCTCTCTCTCTCTCTGGTCTTCTCTCTCTCTCTCTCTGGTCTCTCTCTCTTCTCTGGTCTCTCTCTCTCTCTCTCTCTCTCTCTCTCTCTCTCTCTCTCTCTCTCTCTCTCTCTCTCTCTCTCTCTCTCTCTGGGTCTCTCTCTCTCTCTCTGGTCTCTCTCTCTCTCTCTGGTCTCCTCTCTCTTCTCTGGTCTCTCTCTCTCTGTCTCTCTCTCTTTCTCTCTCTCTCTCTCTGGTCTCTTTCTCTGGTCTCTCTCTCTCTGGTCTCTCTCTCTTCTCTCTCTCTCTCTCTGGTCTCTCTCTC
>CM065662.1:1516766-1519808 GCA_033220385.1 Triplophysa yarkandensis | reverse complement strand
GAGAGACCAGAGAGAGAGAGACCAGAGAGAGAGAGACCAGAGAGAGAGAGACCAGAGAGAGAGAGACCAGAGAGAGAGAGACCAGAGAGAGAGAGACCAGAGAGAGAGAGACCAGAGAGAGAGAGACCAGAGAGAGAGACCAGAGAGAGAGACCAGAGAGAGTCAGAGTCAGAGTCAGAGTCAGTGAGAGAGACGCAGACGCAGTCAGAGAGAGAGACGCAGACGCAGTCAGAGAGAGAGACGCAGACGCAGTCAGAGAGAGAGACGCAGACGCAGTCAGAGAGAGAGACGCAGACGCAGTCAGAGAGAGAGACGCAGACGCAGTCAGACAGAGAGACGCAGACGCAGTCAGAGAGAGAGACGCAGACGCAGTCAGGAGAGAGACGCAGACGCAGTCAGAGAGAGAGACGCAGACGCAGTCAGAGAGAGAGACGCAGACGCAGTCAGAGAGAGAGACGCAGACGCAGTCAGAGAGAGAGACGCAGACGCAGTCAGAGAGACCGAGACACGGATCAGGTCGAATTTTGTCTGGTCAACTTCATGTCATTTGTAAATATGCATCCATTCCTGTCATTCAGACCTGCAAAACATTTCAAAAAAAGTTGGACAGGAGCAATTTAGTGCCAGTAATGAGGTGAAATGGTTAAATAATGATGTGATATCAACATGTGATGGTAATTATGATTTGGAACAAAAGGAGTATCCCAGAAAGGTCGAATCCTTTAGGAGCAAAGATGGGCCGAGGGTCGCCAGTTTGCCAACAAATACCTGAGAAAATTATTGAAATGTTTAAAAACAATGTTTCTCAAAGAAAGATAGGAAAAGATTTGGATATTTCACATTCAACAGTGCATAACATAATTAAAAGATTCAAGGAATCAGGAGGAATTTCAGTGCGTAAAGGACAAGGACGCAAGCCTAAGCTGAACAACCGTGATCTCGATCCCTCAGTCTGATGGAATCCTCATGCATCAAGAATCTTCATTCATCTATAAGCGATATCACCACATGGCTCAGGACTACTTTGGCAAACCTCTGTCAAGTACCCCAATACATAGTCACATCCACAAATGCCAGTTAAAACTGTACTGTGCCAAGAGGAAGCCCTATGTTAACAGTGTCCAGAAGCGCCGTCGACTTCTCTGGGCTCGGAGGCATCTGGGATGGACCATCACACAGTGGAAACATGTACTGGTCAGATGAATCAATTTTTCAGGTATTTTTTGGGAGGAATGGACGCCGTCTGCTCCGAACCAAAAAAGAAAAGGATCACCCAGACCTGTTACCAGCAACAAGTCCAAAAGCCAGGGTCTGACATGGTATGGGGCTGTGTCAGTGCCCTTGGCAAAGGTAACTTGCACTTCTGTGAAGGCACCATTAAAACTGAAAAGTACATGGAGATTTTGGAGCCTTCAAGAAGACATCTTTTCCAGGGACGTCCATGCATATTTCAAAAGACAATGCAAAACCACATTCGGCACACATTACAAAGTCCTGGCTGCGGAGGAAGAGGGTACGGGTACTCGACTGGCCCGCCTGCAGTCCGGACCTTTCTCCATTAGAGAATGTGTGGGCAACGAAGACCCTGAACTGTTGCCCACCTTAAGACTTGTTTGCAGAAAGAATGGGACAAAATGACACCTGAAACACTTCATCACTTGGTGTCTTCAGTCCCTAAACGTGTTGTGAAAAGTAATAGTAACATTACAAAGTGGTAAATGCTTTTACTGTCCCAACTTTTTTTGAAATGTGTTGAAGTCTGAATGACAGGAAAGGATGCATATATATACCAATGACATGAAGTTGACCAGACAAACATGAAATATTTTGTGTTCATATTGTATGCTATGAAATACAAGTCAAAGTAAATTTAGAAATCACTACTTTCTTTGTATTTGCGTTTTCCACACTGTCCCAACTTTTTCTGATTTGTGGTTGTAGAAACCAAATGTGTGTCCCTCAGTTGAAGGAAGTGAGACGGAAGTGCTGCTCTGGAGTTGTGTGTGCGTGCGTGCGTGCGTGCGTGCGTGTGTGTGTCTGAGAATTAGTCCGTGTGCACATCTTAAGGGTGTTTTGAAGAACTGGCTGGACCTGTCTGTACACGCGCACACGCACACAACACACACACACACACACACACAGACACACGTATGTACGTCAGAACACCAGAAATGTGTTGTGCACACATGCAGGTGTAACAGCAGGTTGTTTTATATGTGTTTAGTTTATTTGAGTGAATGGAGCTGTCATCGCATGTTTATTTGAACTCCACAGTCTCATCATACTCAAAGCACCACACTCACCCCTGATCTACTGTATACATATATTGAAAGTTGTATTATCCCATTGTTTATTTGTATTTTATTAAAGAGAGAGATTACATCAGATGAGAAAACTACAGAATGATTTTATTTTTAAATAATGTACTCTGACACAAACGCAGCTTGATAGTAGCTTTACACAAAATCATATGTTTCATGTGTGTTTCTTACAATCTCCTTCCTGTGTCTACACCAACACATTTACATCTTATCCCACCCCCCGTGAACGGCCTGAGCGAAAAGCCAGCAGGAAGGAGATGAGAAACAATGAAGCCAAACTTCCTGTGCCGGACGCCAACATTCCACACGAGAGCGGGGTCGCTTGGTAACCACAAGAGTTCAGAGCACAAACTCTCCATCAGTCTCTCTTCTGTCTGTGTTAGAGAGCCAATCACATCTCTCTGTGATTTTATTCCTGATTTGATATGAGCTATCAATCCTCTTTTAAAACCAAAAGTCCTGTCTCCAGCTAGTAGTGGAGACAGTCTCCATGACGACCCTGATGAATGAAGGGGGAGGGAGGGGATCTAAAGAAGAGCCACAGATGCTGGATGTCTGTGTTTAAATCAACACCATAAAACTCATGCGGGTTGCAGATGTCTGAAACAATGCTTCAGAGACTCCCCTAAACATGATTCATCTCACTAAAGGTCCCAGAGACCTCCCTCTGGATTCCTTAAACTCTTCAAAAGCATTTTCAGGTCTGCCGGAAACTGGCATT
>CM065662.1:1499266-1511766 GCA_033220385.1 Triplophysa yarkandensis | reverse complement strand
AGCGGTACAAAGCAGCACTTGCCAAATACAAAGAAAGGAAGATGCCCATGCCCTCGAAGAGAAGATCTGTGTTAGTCCAGTCCTCAATGGAAGCCTGTACTCCTCCAGGTACACAACCCCACGCAGACGCGCACGCACACAAACACGCACACACACACACAAACACGCACACACACACACACACACACACACACACACACACACACACACACACACACACACACACACACACACACACACACACACACACACACACACACACACACCACACACGCACACACGCACAAAAGAAGAACATATTATAGTATGTTTATATTATATTATATTCTATTATATTATATTATATATCTCTTGTGTATCTGTGACCCATTTTTATTCAGGTAGTTGTTAACATTAGTAAATGCAACAGTAATGTTTTTCAGCATTCTTAATCTTTGTCCATTAAAATTAAATATCAATGCAACTATTCATGTTAGTTTATGGCAGTGGTTCCCAAATGTTTTTGGTGTAAGGACCCCTTTGCGTATGCCCCCTACCCTCCAAATAAAGATTATCAGCTTAAACTTTAAATGAATTGAAATAAAACTAAAACATCACCAGCTGTACAAAGCTGCAAAATCTTTCATTTTTTTATTTCAGATCTAAACCCATGAGGTCATGTGTTAATGAAGGGATCATAAGATAATACAAACACATTTAGAGAAATCTCCATGTGGGCAGAGCTAAGTAATCAGAGAAGCTAAAGTTGTTGTTTTGAGTGTTTTTATGAAGTTTAGATTTAGATTACAGTATGCAATATAACATGTGTTTATGTGTCGTGTATTTTTCACATAATTAACTTATCTGCTTATATAGTGCTGTTTTCCCTGTCAAAAATCGACTGATATAACGAGTTGTGATTGGGCCAGCGGTTCTTGTGTTGTGATTAGACAAAAGCTTAGCGCATGCTGCCCACAATGGTCACTCCTCTAATAATAACATTCCTAAGCTAATATTAAACATATCTTTAATGTTATGGAATATGGCAGCACTGAAGGATAATGGGTTCCTGGTAGCTTCATGTTTGATGTTTCTCCAATCTTGTGTTATGTTATATGCGGTTCATATGCGTCTTTTCTTATCGACATGTTTCTCGTGACCCTGGTGACAATTTGCTATAAAGCGTTTGATGGTTCTGTGATCATGCCCCAATATCTCAAGATATTTCAAGAGTGGTGCATCACTGTGAAAGACTTTTTATAAATCTCTTTTATGGTTGTTTTTTTCCTAAGGAGATCAAACTCTCTGATAATTATGCACACCGCATGATGTAAGGCGTTGATCTACTTGGGCTTCACCCTCCCTCCTTACACAAATATAAATCACCTGATATAGATTCAATCTTATAAACATTCAAGTTTATGGAAATTATGGATAAAATGATGATATAGATAAAAAAAAATCACTTGCCTAATAATTGTGCACACAGGTTAGTTCATCTCACAGTCCTCATTTATGTCAAATACCATGACAACAGCATCTGAAGCATCATGGTTTTATATCAGTCATGTGTTCAATAATAATATTTTTTTATACTAGATTTAGAGATGTAATGATTTGTCAGTTCTCCCTTACTGAATATGATTGAAATTTCATCCAGAACATTATTCTCCTGTTTAAGATATGTTTTTGAAAAAGCTGTCTTTTGTCATGACAATGTATGTGATCGTGTGTTTTTTACTGGACAGACACGTCGTCGGCGTCAGAAGATGAAGGATCGATGCGACGTCAGGGACGGATCTCCTCCTCTTCTCCGTATCAGGCTCATCCTCGAGTAGAACACTGGTTTAATAAAGTCATCCAGGGCTCGTCCACATCATCCTCTGCCTCCTCCACCTCCTCTCATCCCGGAGGAAGATCTCATCACGCCTCTTCAGCCGCTGCTGTACTGTCTGACTTCATGTCTAACACACAGATGGGTCAGTATTTAAACATCATGATGAGTTTTGATGCCTCGGCCTTACACCACCCGCAGTCCCAATCTTTATTATCATGACAGCACATTGTATTTTTTTCAGTAAGAATTCATCACAGGATTTGTGTTGTTGTTGATCAGAGTGTTGTTGACCATACTGAAATAAACTGTGTAGAGGTCAGAGAGTGCACGTTGTGGTCTAGATGCTGGGAGGTTTGTCAGTCAGTCCCATATATTGTGTGTTCCTCCAGTTATGTCTTACATCCACCATTTGTCTACTTACGTTGTGATGAAATGTCCTGTCTGCATGTGTTTATTACATGTTTACCTTTGTTTGTGTCCCTTTAGTCGTTTTGGCGAGTTACGATATCTACCAATGTCATCATCATTATATTATAATCTCGACTAATCATTTTTTTGTTCTAAAATGTTCTTTATTTTTAACCAAAATAAGTTCATCTTTGCAGCTTTAAGGATGGAAACTGAGACATGAGGAATGTCTTGTTCATTGTCTGTAGTGTTTTTAATTAGTTTATTGATCCTTCACTGTCACCAGTCCACACACATCATTAAGTATTTGAATGTCATGGTTTGACCTCCACTCATCATTGACCTTTGACACCTTATCACAGACAACCACAGTGCCCCTCCAGACGTGACTGTCTTGTCAGAGCGATCAATGCATGTGGAGCGTCCACAGGTGTCATCAGTTCGAGGAATCCCGCACGGATACATGAACACCAGCATTATGGAAACCGCTGACGGTGAGTCCTACAGCCTGCTGTTGCCATGACAGCAGAGCATCTTCAAGTGTCACTGTAAAGGTGAATGTGCTGTAATGTATCCTCTATTGTCAAAGAGGATTATAAACTGTGATTCAAAACTCGATGAGCTGCCTTACATAGTGAATGTCTGGTTAAGATAATAAATCTGAGCAGATCAAAACCTGCAAGAATTAAAATTGGTCCCATTATCACAATCTAGCGGAAACGCTGTTTATATGACGTTATAAAACTGATAGTGTGAGATCTGGGAGTTCTGATACAGAGCTCATAAACAACACCTGTCAAAAGTTCAAAGTCACGACTATCCTTCTGTTCTGAAACAATATCTTAAACCAAAATATAATTCTGACAACATATTCATTTTTTTTCATTACAAAACTTACATTTATTTTAAGCTCCCAAAGATACAGTTATAAATCCACAGTTTAAAGAGTTAAATATTATTCTAAATAAATGAGAAAGGGACTTTAACCTATTCGTTTATGCTTTATTGGAAGCAATGTTTTGTGTTGGTTTCAGTCATGATACAATCATCATTCTGTCATTCAAATGATGAAGGTCTTCTTCTTCTAAAATCCCACCTTGAGTCCTGGAGTTTTGAGAATATCCAAGAGAACTCATGACGTTTCTGTTCATCTATAGCTGTTATAACAAAAGCTGTAAATGTGTCAGGGTTAAGAATCATGAGAGTTTGGAATGAACACAACCTATAATGTGGATTTTGTTCTTTATGAAGTTTGCAAGCTTCAGTCCTCGGGGAATTTCCCTTGTGTTTCACTGGAAGAACACATCATGCAGTACTGTGTACATGATCAGCATTGATCTCTTTTCCTTTATTTTTCACGCTCACTCTTCCTTTAAGATGCAGTTAACCAGGTCCCGAGGAAACACATGAGTCTGATGATGAACTGATTGGCTTGTGTTAAAGGATGAGTATTTGGTCTTGTTAGCAGCAGTTGTTTTGTAAGATGTGTAGATTTCTGTGTGATGGTGTCAACTCATCTTCCAATTATTTTTAAGAAGGTGCCAGTTCCCCTGTAGCTCTGCCCCCGGATACATCACTAAAACACTTGTTGATGTTCCTGGTAAACATGTAATGTTGTGAGATGTTGCAACAACATTGAGGGTTTATGGTGGTCTGAGGTTTGGTTTTATATCCAAAAAGAAAGCTCATGAGATGAGTCTCTGTTGGTAGGCAGCTCGCATCAGACTAGGTGATGTTCTGGGTCATGTGTCACACATTGATTGACAAGCGGTTGTGTCCACATCATTCTGTCACCGTGACCACTCCATTCATGTGTATCTCACATTCTCCATCTCTCTCTCTCTTCCTGTATGTGACACTGTCTCCATCTGAAGGTGTTCCAGTCAACAGTCGAGTTTCCTCTAAGATTCAGCAGCTTCTAAACACACTGAAAAGGCCCAAAAGACCCCCGTTACGAGAGTTCTTCATTGATGATTTTGAAGAACTTTTGGATGGTAGGTTCATAGTGGTTAGAATGATATCCCAGACAGAGTCCTCATGTAAGTCTTTACAGGAATAGACAGATCTGTCCTTTACTAAACCCTCATGACCTTCATGAATATAAACAGCACATGTGATGTCACGGTTGTGTCATGTGGTGGGGATGAACGGGTTGAATCTTGGTTATAACTCTCTCATTTATTCATATCATTCTCTTTATCAACTCTCCTGCTCACACCTGTGTTAAAGTCTCTGAAATCTAATGATAATGTTCACATTGTTTGACCTTTTTCATTTTGAATTTGCAGCAATTCTCCTCTGGCAAAAAACCTTATTAATATATTCTGTATACAGCCCACTCATCACAACCTATGACACATTAAAGTCTCTTACAAGCTTGTTCTCAGACGTGTCTATCCTATGCCTTTGTGATTTTGTCAGTGGAGATCTGTATGTTTTCTATTCTGGTGGGTTTGTTACAAAAAATGAAGATTTTAACAACTAATTTTTATCTTTGAGATTCGTCTAAACTAATCACTACATACACTAGTTTTCACAGGTTGAGTTGTTTTGCTCAATGTGAAAGTTTCACTAACATTACAAGCGTTGGTGGATCACACTGATAATAAACACACAAACTGGTGTGTGGTCTGAGGCCGAGGCTAGAATGCATCAAACAACAGCCTGTGACATAACTTTCTGTCCCGCTGCAGTCCAGCATCCAGATCCTAATCAGCCCAAGCCGGAGGGTGGAGAGATGAGACCTCTGGACGGTGAGCTGCTGAAGGTGATGACCAACAGCCCTCCGTCATTATTAGGGTGTCTTCATCGCTGGGGAACCACACAAGCCAAAAGTCCCTGTCTCACTGCGCTGGACAACGCTGGCAAACCCGTCTACACACTCACATACGGTACTCAAACACATCACTACAGAGTGACGTATCTCTTATTTTGTTATGTGTCTGTAGGGTGTGTGTGACGTGTGTTGGGCTTTGTATAGGGAAGTTGTGGACGCGGAGTCTGAAGCTGGCGTACACTCTACTGAATAAACTGAGCTCCAGGAATGAGCCACTTCTACGACCCGGAGACAGAGTAAGTATCACAAACACAGGTCATTTGATCACTTTTCATCGCTCATGATCTTCCGCTTTTCACAGGTTGCTCTTGTGTTTCCCAACAATGATCCGGTGATGTTTGTGGTGGCATTTTTTGGGTGTCTGCTGGCTGAGTTGGTGCCTGTACCCATAGAAGTGCCACTTAGTCGAAAGGTAAAGACGTCATCACATCACCTTTATCTCAAGCACTCTATATAACAAAATTATTTATCACAAAAGAACTAAACCACGTACTCTAAAAAGGTTTGTGTGTGCGTGTTTATGTGTGTATGATCAGGACGCTGGAAGTCAGCAGGTTGGATTTCTGTTGGGCAGTTGTGGGGTGACACTGGCTTTGACCTCTGATGCCTGTCAGAAGGGTCTTCCTAAATCCCAGACTGGGGAAGTAGTCACTTTTAAGGGTGAGAGAATCCGGCGGCTTTCTTTTTTTTTACATTATGTAACTTGTTACTTTTCTTGTCACTTACATTGTGTACTGGAAGTTCTGAAACTAAAGCAAATTCCTCCTGTGTGCAAGCACACCTGGCAATAAAACTCATTCTGATTCTGATTCTTTCTATTCATTTAAAGTGATCAAACCAAATATCAAATCAAATATTCCCTTTGTGGAACACACATTTGTTGTATTTGTGTGTTTTCAGGCTGGCCGAGACTGCTGTGGTTTGTTACAGATGGAAAGCATGTTGTGAAGCCTCCTAAAGACTGGTATCCTCCAATCAGAGACGCCAGCAATGACATCGCATATATAGAAGTCAGAATTACAGCAGTTTATCTACGGATTATAGTTTGTTACAGACACAATCTCTCATCTGTGTGTGTGTGTGTGTGTGTGTGTGTGTGTGTGTGTATGTGTGTGTGCGTGCGTGCGTGCGTGCGTGCATGTGTGTGTGCGTGCGTGTGTATGTGCCTGTGTGTGTGTGCGTGTGTGCGTGCGTGTGTGTGTGTGTGTGTGTGCGTATGTGCCTGTGTGTGTGTATGTGCCTGTGTGTGTGCGTGTGGGCGTGCGTGTGCGTGTGTGTGTGTTTTTGCGCTTGCATGTGTACAGTATCGGAGTAGTAAGGAGGGCTGTACGATGGGCATCACGGTGTCTCACTCTTCTATGTTGGCTCATTGTCACACTCTCACTCAGGCCTGTGGATACATTGAGGGTGAGCTTATTCTGTTTATTTTGGTGCAGATGGCAGGCCACAAATTATGTTAAAGCATGAAAAAGTTCAACAGTTCTTTTGTAAAGGAGTTTAGTCCATTTCATAATATGTTGATAATTTGTGGTCCTTGCAGAATGCAAAGCATCAAAACTTTTATCAAATATTCTTTGTCCTATTTTACGTCATGCTTCTTTTCACCTTGACCAATGAATGAGAGCTTAATCCCACTTATTCATAATGGGAAACTTTGAAGAGTCATAGCTCAGAGCGAGGATATTATAGAAACATGTGACTCACCACATTTGAAGAGAGGCAAACACTGTAAAAATATACCTTAGAATGGGTTTAAGATGTACCCCTGGGGCTAGAGTCACACATATCCCTCATAGGCTTACAATGTGCCCATATAGTGCCATTATAAAAACCCTCCTGCTACAATATCTTCAAAGTGCAGTGTCATAGAGATGGGGTAGGCTTGTTTCCTCATGCAGCCAATCATTCTCTCAGGAACAATATTATTAATAGGATGTCCATTGCAACCATTTACAGAAACTTAACAACCAATCCCATAGACTCCCATTATAAAAGGCCCAGATAAATAGCTTTGCAGCACAGCGCCGTAGAGACAAGAGGGTGGGATCATTTTCGTCAGGCAACCAATCACTATTCCATAATATTATAAAGTTATGAAGCAACCCCCATGACTCTAACTGCCCGGTTCCGAGTATTGCCAGGGAAAGAAACACTCACATTCTCATCAGAAAATGTACCTATCTAGTTATTAAATCATATCTTAAATGTCTCTCCAGGTGAGATTATAATAAATGTTTTGGACTTTAAGCGGGATGCTGGTCTGTGGCACGGCATTCTCACGGTGAGATACACACACAGACACACAGACACAAGCGAACACAAACATGCACTTTCATGCCTGACTTTTTACTGTCTCTCAGAGTGTGATGAACAGACTTCATGTCATCAGCATCCCATACTCCCTGATGAAGGTTAATCCTCTGTCTTGGATCCAGAAGGTTCACAATTATAAAGGTGAGACTGAACTGTCTTGTGTATATCTGTTGTCATTCCTCAGCCCAAAACTTACTCCCAAGAAAGTCCCAGACTCACTGGAACACAATCTCCCTTATCACTGTCAGGAGGATCTCACTCACTGACTCATAATGTCATGGAATTATTCCTGTGTTTAAATTGGTTTTTCTGAAAAGATATTGTTTTTGATAAGCACAGATGAACGTTTCTGTAACTTTTAATCTGTATCTATATGTGTGTTGTTTGGTTTGAACAGCTCCTGTAGCAGTGGTTAAATCCAGAGACATGCACTGGTCACTTTTAACCCAGCGAGATCAGAGAGACGTTAGTCTCAGTTCTCTACGCATGCTCATCGTTGCTGATGGAGCCAATCCCTGTGAGTATACTTTAACACAATACCTGTGAGTATACGCTAATTCAATCCCTGTGAGTATACTTTAACACAATCCCTGTGAGTATACACTAATACAATCCCTGAGAGTATAATCTAATACAATGCCTGTGAGTATACACTAATACAATCCCTGTGAGTATACACTAATACAATCCCTGTGAGTATAATCTAATACAATCCCTGTGAGTATACACTAATACAATCCCTGTGAGTATACACTAATACAATCCCTGTGAGTATACACTAATACAATCCCTGTGATTATAGGCTAATATAATCCCTGTGAGTATACACTAATACAATCCCTGTGATTATAGGCTAATATAATCCCTGTGAGTATACACTAATACAATCCCTGTGATTATAGGCTAATATAATCCCTGTGAGTATACACTAATACAATCCCTGTGAGTATACACTAATACAATCCCTGTGAGTATAATCTAATACAATCCCTGTGAGTATACACTAATACAATCCCTGTGAGTATACACTAATACAATCCCTGTGAGTATAATCTAATACAATCCCTGTGAGTATACACTAATACAATCCCTGTGAGTATACACTAATACAATCCCTGTGAGTATACACTAATACAATCCCTGTGATTATAGGCTAATATAATCCCTGTGAGTATACACTAATACAATCCCTGTGATTATAGGCTAATATAATCCCTGTGAGTATACACTAATACAATCCCTGTGATTATAGGCTAATATAATCCCTGTGAGTATACACTAATACAATCCCTGTGATTATAGGCTAATATAATCCCTGTGAGTATACACTAATACAATCCCTGTGAGTATACACTAATACAATCCCTGTGATTATAGGCTAATATAATCCCTGTGAGTATACACTAATACAATCCCTGTGAGTATACTTTAACACAATCTGTAAAATAATCACTGTGAGTATACTTTAATACAATCTCTGTGAGTATACACTAATACAATCCCTGTGAGTATACTTTAACACAATCTGTAAAATAATCACTGTGAGTATACTTTAATACAATCCCTGTGAGTATACACTAATACAATCTCTGTGAGTATACTTTAACACAATCTGTAAAATAATCACTGTGAGTATACTTTAATACAATCTCTGTGAGTATACACTAATACAATCCCTGTGAGTATACTTTAATACAATCTCTGTGAGTATACACTAATACAATCTCTGTGAGTATACTTTAACACAATCTGTAAAATAATCACTGTGAGTATACTTTAATACAATCCCTGTGAGTATACACTAATACAATCCCTGTGAGTATACTTTAATACAATCTCTGTGAGTATACACTAATACAATCCCTGTGAGTATACTTTAATACAATCTCTGTGAGTATACTTTAATACAATCTCTGTGAGTATACTTTAACACAATCTGTAAAATAATCACTGTGAGTATACACTAATACAATCCCTGTGAGTATACACTAATACAATCCCTGTGAGTATACACTAATACAATCTCTGTGAGTATACTTTAACACAATCTGTAAAATAATCACTGTGAGTATACACTAATACAATCCCTGTGAGTATACACTAATACAATCCCTGTGAGTATACACTAATACAATCTCTGTGAGTATACTTTAACACAATCTGTAAAATAATCACTGTGAGTATACACTAATACAATCCCTGTGAGTATACACTAATACAATCCCTGTGAGTATACTTTAATACAATCTCTGTGAGTATACACTAATACAATCCCTGTGAGTATACTTTAATACAATCTCTGTGAGTATACTTTAACACAATCTGTAAAATAATCACTGTGAGTATACACTAATACAATCCCTGTGAGTATACACTAATACAATCCCTGTGAGTATACTTTAATACAATCTCTGTGAGTATACACTAATACAATCCCTGTGAGTATACTTTAACACAATCTGTAAAATAATCACTGTGAGTATACTTTAATACAATCTCTGTGAGTATACACTAATACAATCCCTGTGAGTATACTTTAATACAATCCCTGTGAGTATACACTAATACAATCCCTGTGAGTATACTTTAACACAATCCCTGTGAGTATACACTAATACAATCCCTGTGAGTATACTTTAACACAATCCCTGTGAGTATACACTAATACAATCCCTGTGAGTATACTTTAACACAATCCCTGTGAGTATACACTAATACAATCCCTGTGAGTATACTTTAACACAATCCCTGTGAGTATACGCTAATACAATCACTGTGAGTATACTTTAACACAATCTCTGTGAGTATACACTAATACAATCCCTGTGAGTATACTTTAACACAATCTGTAAAATAATCACTGTGAGTATACTTTAATACAATCTCTGTGAGTATACACTAATACAATCCCTGTGAGTATACTTTAATATAATCCCTGTGAGTATACACTAATACAATCCCTGTGAGTATACTTTAACACAATCCCTGTGAGTATACACTAATACAATCCCTGTGAGTATACGCTAATACAATCCCTGTGAGTATACTTTAACACAATCCCTGTGAGTATACACTAATACAATCCCTGTGAGTATACACTAATACAATCCCTGTGAGTATACACTAATACAATCCCTGTGAGTATACACTAATACAATCCCTGTGAGTATACACTAATACAATCCCTGTGATTATAGGCTAATATAATCCCTGTGAGTATACACTAATACAATCCCTGTGATTATAGGCTAATATAATCCCTGTGAGTATACACTAATACAATCCCTGTGATTATAGGCTAATATAATCCCTGTGAGTATACACTAATACAATCCCTGTGAGTATACTTTAACACAATCTGTAAAATAATCACTGTGAGTATACTTTAATACAATCTCTGTGAGTATACACTAATACAATCCCTGTGAGTATACTTTAACACAATCTGTAAAATAATCACTGTGAGTATACTTTAATACAATCCCTGTGAGTATACACTAATACAATCCCTGTGAGTATACTTTAACACAATCTGTAAAATAATCACTGTGAGTATACTTTAATACAATCCCTGTGAGTATACACTAATACAATCTCTGTGAGTATACACTAATACAATCTCTGTGAGTATACTTTAACACAATCTGTAAAATAATCACTGTGAGTATACTTTAATACAATCCCTGTGAGTATACACTAATACAATCTCTGTGAGTATACACTAATACAATCTCTGTGAGTATACTTTAACACAATCTGTAAAATAATCACTGTGAGTATACTTTAATACAATCTCTGTGAGTATACACTAATACAATCCCTGTGAGTATACTTTAATACAATCTCTGTGAGTATACACTAATACAATCTCTGTGAGTATACTTTAACACAATCTGTAAAATAATCACTGTGAGTATACTTTAATACAATCCCTGTGAGTATACACTAATACAATCCCTGTGAGTATACTTTAATACAATCTCTGTGAGTATACACTAATACAATCCCTGTGAGTATACTTTAATACAATCTCTGTGAGTATACTTTAACACAATCTGTAAAATAATCACTGTGAGTATACACTAATACAATCCCTGTGAGTATACACTAATACAATCCCTGTGAGTATACACTAATACAATCTCTGTGAGTATACTTTAACACAATCTGTAAAATAATCACTGTGAGTATACACTAATACAATCCCTGTGAGTATACACTAATACAATCCCTGTGAGTATACACTAATACAATCCCTGTGAGTATACTTTAACACAATCCCTGTGAGTATACACTAATACAATCCCTGTGAGTATACTTTAACACAATCCCTGTGAGTATACACTAATACAATCCCTGTGAGTATACACTAATACAATCCCTGTGAGTATACTTTAACACAATCTGTAAAATAATCACTGTGAGTATACTTTAATACAATCTCTGTGAGTATACACTAATACAATCCCTGTGAGTATACTTTAATACAATCCCTGTGAGTATACACTAATACAATCCCTGTGATTATACTTTAACACAATCCCTGTGAGTATACACTAATACAATCACTGTGAGTATACTTTAACACAATCCCTGTGAGTATACGCTAATACAATCACTGTGAGTATACTTTAACACAATCTCTGTGAGTATACACTAATACAATCACTGTGAGTATACTTTAACACAATCTTTAACACAATCCCTGTGAGTAATGTAAACATATTTAAATATCATTTGAGAGGGTATTTGTGCTTATCTGACATGTGTCATGTCATGTGTATTTTAGGGTCTATCTCCTCCTGTGATGCCTTTCTTAATGCCTTCCAGTCCCGCGGGCTGCGACCGGAGGTGATCTGTCCCTGTGCTAGTTCCTCTGAAGCCATGACTGTCGCCCTACGCAGGTAAACTGATGACATTACAGCAGTGTTTCAGTTTTAAATATTTGTGTGTTGTGTTGATGAATGTGTTTGTGTTTTCAGGCCTCCAGAGATGTCTGTTCCTCCTCCGGGTAAAGCAGTGTTGTCTATGAGTGCTCTGAGTTACAGTGTAATTCGAGTGGAGACAGAGGAGAAGCTGTCTGTGCTCACAGTTCAGGATGTTGGTCAGGTGATGCCTGGAGGTGAG
>CM065662.1:1434266-1494266 GCA_033220385.1 Triplophysa yarkandensis | reverse complement strand
GGTGAGGACATTACTACCATCTCACGTCTGCTCAGTGTCAGACGAATGTTCATCGATTCTGTTCTTCTCAGATGATCTACAGAGAAAGAAAATTCCTCAGATCTACAAACCCCACAATCCTGACATGTTAGCTTACCTGGACTTCAGTGTTTCCACCACAGGAATCCTGGCTGGGGTCAAGGTAACTGAGACACGTCATGGCTCCGATTAAGGGCTTGTTAAAGATTTTTTATCAACAGTGTTTGTGTGTGTTTGTGTGTGTCACAGATGTCTCACGCTGCCACCAGTGCCTTGTGTCGCTCTATTAAGCTGCAGTGTGAGCTGTATCCCTCTCGACAGATCGCCATCTGTCTGGATCCTTACTGCGGCCTGGGCTTTGGTCTCTGGTGTCTCTGCAGGTTAGCATAACATATGAATGATGCTCTTATGTGTATCATTGTTATAATGTAAACACTATGTGTGTATACAGTGTGTATTCAGGACATCAGTCGATTCTGGTTCCTCCTCTGGAGTTGGAGAGTAACGCGTCTCTCTGGCTGTCGGCGGTCAGTCAGTATAAAGTACGAGTGACCTTCTGCTCATATTCTGTCATGGAGATGTGCACCAAAGGCCTGGGCTCCCAGACAGAAGCCCTGCGGGTCAGTCTGGTTTATCTTCTTTAATGGAATCGTGAAGATGTTTAGTTTCTGAGGTCATGCGATGTGTGCAGTTGAGGAACGTGAATCTGTCGTGTGTAAGGACGTGTATGGTGGTGGCAGAAGAGCGTCCTCGCATTGC
Source organism: Triplophysa yarkandensis (assembly GCA_033220385.1). Lineage (NCBI taxonomy): Eukaryota > Metazoa > Chordata > Actinopteri > Cypriniformes > Nemacheilidae > Triplophysa > Triplophysa yarkandensis. Next base: position 1,493,489 of record CM065662.1, on the reverse strand, counting down.
TCTCACTCAATCCTTCTCAAAGATCTTTAAAGATCTTGGACTGTCCACTCGAGCAGTCAGCACCACGTTCGGCTGTCGGGTTAATGTGGCCGTCTGTCTTCAGGTGAGTTTACAGAAATGTGTCAAGTTTTGTACGATTAAAGATTTTAGATTTTCTTTCTTTGGCCATTCACGTGTAGTTAGTCGTCATGTACATTAAAGGAATAGTTTACCATAAAATGACAGTTATGTCATGAGTTACTGAGAGATTTAATTCTCTCAGTATTTGTATAACTGATTACAAACCATGAACTAAAATACATATATGCTAAAGAGCATCATTTGACTGAAAGGGAACATACGGAGATAATAGACAGCTTTAAAATAAAGGAAACACTAAAATAACACATCCTAGATCTGAATTAATAAAATATTTCTATTACATTTTTTGTTCTTTACATATATAATTTACTGACAACAAAATCATAAATAAAAATCCAATTTATTAAGCCATGGAGGTCTGAATTTGTAATCAAAGTCAAAATTGAAGTGGAAAAACACCCCACAGGCAACTGTAACTTTGATGTAGTGTCCTTAAAACAGTTTGAAATGGGGTTCAGTTGTGTGTGTGACCTCCACGTGCCTGTATTACGTCCATACAACACCTTGGCTACTCCTAATGAGATGGTGGATGGTCTCCTGAGGTCTCTTCTCCAAGACCTGGACTAAATTACCAAGACATGATGTCTCAGTTGGGATCAATTAGATTCAGGTTTGGGGATTGGGCGGGCCAGTCCATAGCATTAATCCCTTGGTCTTTCAAGAAATTCTGACACACTGCAGCCACATGAGCTCTAACACTGTCTTGCATTAGGAGGAACCTAGGTCCAACAGCCCTGGGATTTGGTCTCATCTTGGTGCTAAATGGCAGTCAGGCTAACTTTGGCTCATGAAGGGCTTTGCGGTCCTACATAGAAGTTCTACCCCATACCATAACAGAACCACTGCCAAACTGGTCATGCTTAAAAAAAATGTACAGGCAGCAAAATATTCGGAGAGACTTCAGACTCTGTAACATCTGTCACATGCTCAGTGTGAACCTGCTTTCATCTTTAAAGAGTACAGGTAACAGGTGGTGAATTTGCCAATCTTTGTGTTCTCGGCCAAATGCCAAACGTCCTGTGTGTTATTGGCCTTTAATACTGCCGGGCCCTTAAAGCACTCTCATGGAGTCATTCAAATTTGTGGCATGCTGGAGATCATTTTGCAGGGACCTGGCAGTACATCTACTCTTCCTCCTTGCACAACAGCACAGGTAGCTGTCCTGCTGCAGGCTTGTTGCCCTTCTACGGCCTTCTTCTTGTCTCCCGATGTACTCCTGGTAGCGCATCCTTGCTCTGGACACTAATTGATGTGCCAACCGGGATGACTTGCTCTACCTGAGTCCCTTGTGTGGGTTGAGAACTCCTTACCACTAGGGTGATAGCACCACCAGCATTCAAAGGTGACCACAACATCAGCCAGAAAACATGAGTACTGAGAAGTGATCAGTGGTCGCCACCAGCAGCATCACTTCTTTATTGGGGGAGTGTCTCAAACTTCTACCTGTTGTCTAAAAGTGTAATCGACTTGGACTTACATTTTGTTGTTTAAGTGTTCACTTTATCATTTTATCATACTTATATATGATACTTAAATATCGTATAGAAATATCAAATGAATAATTCATTGGTAATCAGTAATCAATCATTTTAAAAGAAAATGATAGATAAACATAAATCACTTGTATGTACAGACGATTGTGATTGAAGCAATGACTGATCCCCAGTCTATCATCCCTCATTTGTTTTGTATCGTAGAAACGACGGCTAAGAGTTATAATTAACCTACAAATGAAAATCCTGTCATGAAGCTGTATAAATGTCTTTGTTTGGTTAAAGACAGAGAAAGATATTTGAATAAATGATTGTACCCAAAAAGACCCCATTGAATACGATAGTAGGAAAAGTGACAGTGAGACTCAAAATGAATCTAATACTTTTGCTTTAATCTAATACTTATCCCTTAAAGATCTGATGAAGAAGTGCAAATAAGGCTTTCCATCACCTCATGTAGACAAACATAAACATAATATACAATCAAATAACAGACAGTGTGTAAAAACATCATACGTATGACGCATGTGTGTTGTTCTTATTTAATTTTTCATGGAGTTAAACATAAAATGGATTCTTTTATCTCTGATCCAGTTTGAATGCATTCTATAAAACATGAATTCTATTCCAGGGTTTTACTGACTGTTTTTACATTTCAACACAATGTATCAACTTGAAATATATATGTAAATCACTTTTTTAAGTATGTAAAACTGTGATGAGAGTTTGAAGTCATTAATCTCACGCTAAACTTTTTTACTCTCTAAATATCATCTCTTGTTTTATTTTTTTGTGGATTTTACTGTGACTGGAATTATTAGCAGACTTTTGTTCAGTCTTTTGTTCCAAATATGGACACAAATACTCTGAGATAAAACAACACAGTTTATAAAAAGTTGTTTAATTTATGGGGATACAATGACTTATCATGATCCTCATGTGATCAGTTTATGCTGGTTTTGTAAGGATGATACTGGGTATACAAGACTACAACTGAAAACTCTGTCCCGTCATGTATCATGAATCATGAATCCTCTCTTTACTCTTTTATATAAAGGGCACCGCTGGACCGGACCCTACCACAGTATATCTGGACATGAAAGCCCTCCGTCATGATAGGTACACACACACACACAAAACATGTTTCATTCAACTGTTGTGTCAAATGTCATGTTGGTGTTTGTTTTGATGTGTTTCAGGGTTCGATTAGTTGAGAAAGGTTCACCTCACAGTTTACCTCTCATGGAGTCTGGAAAGGTGAGAAACTCCTCTGTTTCGTCCTCTAAACACACACAACACATCATGAATACTGCACATTTATATATTTGTGTTTGTCTCCTACAGATTCTTCCGGGTGTAAAAGTGATTATTGCCAACACAGAGACAAAAGGACCTTTAGGAGATTCTCATCTTGGAGAAGTGAGTGTCTATCAGTTGAAGTTTTATGTTGTGTTCTTTATTTTTATTTGTGTAATTGTGCATATAAATGTTTGTGTAGGTTTGGGTGAGCAGTCCTCATAATGCATCAGGATATTACACAGTTTATGGTGAAGAGGCTTTACACGCAGATCACTTCAGCACCCGACTGAGCTTCGGTGACACACAGACGCTTTGGGCTCGCACCGGATATCTGGGTTTCTTAAGACGCACAGAACTCACAGACGCCAGTGGAGGTGAAAAACACTCACTCACTTCTGTTCTCTTAATTCAGTCCTTGAGTGGTTTAACAATTGCTATTTATATCAAGATAAAGTGTCTTGACCTTTATTGAAACATGCTCTTGTAGAGCGTCACGACGCTCTGTATGTGATCGGATCGCTGGATGAAACTCTGGAGCTGAGAGGAATGCGTTATCATCCTATCGACATCGAAACATCTGTGATCCGAGCACACAAGAGCATCGCTGAATGGTGAGCGACAGTTTTCTTTACTCATTTCCTCTTGAGCTGTTTATAAGGAAGTTAAAGAGATTTCACAATGTCTGCCTCACATGTTTTGGGTTTCCAGCTGAGAAACTCCACCTGAACTCATTTTGCCTATAGCGCGAGCAGGTAATGACATTTCGGTCACCTGTGGCTTTTTTCTATCAGAAATCAGTCAACACTTCGCAGACGGTGCACAGTTGGCGGAAACGCCTTTCGTTGCCTTCACCGCCCTCCCCAGTTGAGGCCAGACGGTGCTCATGCAGAAGCTTCGGCCAGGCATCGAGACTGGTTCGTGGCAATTGACCTGAAGAACACGTACTCCAACGTTTCGAACCTCCCTTATAATCGACCCTTCGGGGCTTGTGTCTAAGGGACCAGCACATCAGTACAAGGTTCTGCCCTTTGGGCCCTCCCTGTCCCTTGCCTCTCCACAGAGACTGCAGAGGCCGCCATCTCACCCCTTGGGAGAGAGGAGTGCGGATACGGGACTGTTTCGAAGATTAGTTCATCTTGGGTCACTCACGAGATGCAGTCTGTATGAGTAATTCCCCTCGAGTTGATGCATATGAGACACCTAAAGCACAGGCACCAGAGTCAGGTTCTGTGGAGCGAATGGCCCACGGGCACCAGACATATCTTCATGTCTCTGTGCCGACGCTTTCTAGCCCATTGGTTGTTGCAACCTTCTTACAAGCTTGTGCAGGTCATGAGGCACTTCCTAGTACATCAGATGCTTTGCTGCATGGCTAGGGTGCTGGATGCAAAAGGGACATAGCATTGGGTCAGTGGACAAGTCCCCGCCTACCTTGGGAAATTGTTGCCTTGGTGTTGTTGGCAATGCTGCCGGCCCTTAGAATGCTCTGGCCTCTGACGCAGGCAAATATGCCTTGGTCAGGTCGGACAGCACCACAGCCGTCGCATACTAATTTAATGGTGGCAAACACTCCCCCGGCGCCTCCTCACTCTGAGTAGCAGGTGGTGAAACCCTTGCACTGTGAATTAGACACCTAATGCGCTCTCTCATCAGAAGCCCTGACCTGGAGACTACATCCCTGTGCCAGCTGACATGGGAGCACTTTGGCCAGGCATGGAAAAACCTGTCTGCCTTGCTGGACTTCCACCGGCCGCTTTGTTACGCAAAGACCAAGGATCTCCTTGGCATGGACGCCAGGGCACATAGCTGGCCACTGAGGCAAGTGGAAGTACGCCTTGCCACAGTGAGCCTCATTGCAAAGGTCCTGTGCAATGTCAGGTAGAGGAGTATCAATTGATCCTGGTTACCCCTTGCTGGCCCAATCCCAATCGCAGTTGGTTTTCTAATTCACATTGGTCGGAGAATTCACTCCACTCTGGGTCTGTCAGCTTCGCTCCAGTACGACTCATGGCATAATTAAATTAGAACCCCATTCAGTAGACACAACTTCTTAGAGAGCGACTGTAAGGGACGTTGGCAGTTACGTATGATAACCTCAGTTCCCTGAAGGTGGGAAAGAGATGTTGTGGCCCTACCATGCCACCACACCCGGCTGCAGTGACTGGGAGAGGCCTCCCAGGTTTCTCATGCCAAGAGGTAAGGAATGATCTCTTTCTTCCCCTTTCATATCCACCTCCGCGTGCGGAGACATGAATTGATTCATTAGCCAAATTAAGTGGCCTTTTCAATAGGCACAGAGCAAAACGGGTTCTCAAGATCAACCCCATTCAGTCTTAACACAACGTTTTGTTTCCTCCTTCAGGGAACTGAGATTACCACACATAATCAGAGACGTTTTAACACTTTGTCCTCGATAGAATTGACTGGACCATTTTATTATTAGTAATCGTAATTTCAAAGTTGTCAAATTAGAAGATTGTTTAAAAGTGTCTGCCAAATGAAAGTAATGAGTTAAATCATTTATACTAAAAAGCTTTTAACATGCTTTTTGATAATAAATGTAGACAGATAAATATAGAAGGAAGGATCAGCTACTTTTAAAAATGAATCTCTTTAACTCTTTAATTTTGTGTCTTGAATCATGCTCTGAATAAATAATCATCATCATAAGTCTTTGATGTTGTAATGTGTAAGGTTGATTGACACTCCATGGAAACAGTCAAACGTTTACCGTGTCTGGTGGTCAAGATGAAATAATGCATGCGCTTGACAAATGTAACCTCCAGAAGATACAACTCCCACATGGTGCTTTCTGTAGATGGTTTGAATTGAGGTCAGGCTAGGTTTACTCCTTAAATTAATCGTACATGGTTTGTTAAAGAAGTAATTTTGTCAAAACAAGCTCACTTCTTTTTAAATATTCAATCAGCTGTTTCTGCAGTTTATCCTTTCTAATATAATTCAACATTCACTCTCTCTCTCTCTCTGTTTTTTAGTGCTGTGTTCACATGGACAAATCTGTTGGTGGTAGTGGTGGAGCTGGAGGGATCTGAACAGGAAGCTCTTGATCTCGTTGCCCTGGTGACTAATGTGGTTTTAGAAGAGCACTTTCTGATCGTAGGAGTGGTTGTGGTTGTAGATCCAGGAGTTATTCCCATCAACTCCAGAGGAGAGAAGCAGCGCATGCACCTGCGGGATGGTTTCCTCGCAGATCAGCTGGACCCTATATATGTGGCCTACAACATGTGAAAAACACACACACACACTCACACATGAGTTCACTTCGTTTATCATCACCTTCCCTTCCACAAACATTGATGGATTCTCTAATGGAGCTATGCAGTTTATTTTTATATGTGAAATGCCTTGAAGATGAAACTCAACTGTGTGTCAGGGCGAAAGACTGCAGTCATTATTTCATTTCCATTTTCAAATGAGTTCAGCACAAGTGATCTGCACATGAAGGTTCTCTGTGTGAGGAGATATAGAGAGAACAATATTGCTTTCAATTACAAGAGCATGCAAACATTTTTGATCAATTTTATGTCATTAATATTGCCAGCAGTGTAGCTGTAAACACCCCAACAAATGAAAGACATCTGTTAGTGTTTGTGTGTCATTTTTGTGCAAGACACATCATTAATAATGTTTCAAAGCAGTTGACTCACTCATCAATGTGTTGATGTAGTAACACTAGATTTTGTCCTTAAAATCTTTTTTTTTGTTTAGAAAAGGCCAGAGAAACACACAGGTGTAAAACAGGTTAATGTGCTCCACTCGTTCAGATGTGTTTTTCAGAGTGAATTTCTTTCTTTCATTAATTCATCTTAAATGATGTATGTTGGATTTAACTATCCAAGAACTTTTTGGATCCTGGTGAATATGGTATCCTCTGGTACATTAGTGCTGCTCAGTTTGATGCATGTAACGCTACCACTGCACTGGCTTGAGTCAATAGGTGGGCATATAACATCACGCAATCTGTCACCTTGTACAGACTGGATATATCTACAGACTATATTTCTGTAGACCAGATCTTAAGGCAGCTTAAAGAGATACAATATTGGCAACTGTCTAGTTTGAATATAAACAAGTACTGTTTGCCATGTGGAAGCTTCTGATGTTGAGCAGATATGACTTAGTTCAGAGGGACAACCCTGTGATTGTGGTGTTTATGAAGTGCCAGAATGCCATCTGCTCATGAAACATGCATATAATGCATTGGACAAGGTCTTGTGACACTATGTTCTAAATAAAGCTATTTTGTACTAAATTAAGGATAGGTTCTTCAACAAAGAGCTGTGGTACCTTATAATGAAGGGTTATGGTTAAGCTCTAAACTGATGCACTAGAACATTTACCCTGTGAAGGGGAAAGTCCTAAACCATACTGGTCCACCAAGTCTTGGTTCTCTGAGATTACAAATTCTTTTTTAACAACCCTTACCTGGCAGATTCCCGAGAGATAGATTTTTTTTCTTTGAGAGGTGCTCTGGAGTCTTCATGTCTTGTCGTGGTTGGGCACACCAACGACTAAAGTAGCTTATCACTAATTGTTGTAGACACCATCACTCCAGCTAAAGCAGTCTCTACTTCTTCTCATCGTGAGGAGCAGGCCGAAGACCCACAGGGGTGTGTATTTGGGTCTGAGGCCACTGTCTCCCCTCCACCTTACATTTACATTTAGGCATTTAGCTGAAGCTTTTATCCAAATCGACTTACAAAGAGTCGATGAGACAATCAAGCGGTAAATAACAGAGATAAAAATAGGTGAACAAGTTTTACAACGAGGCTACTAAGTTACAGAAAGCAAGATAAAACCTGTAGGGGAAACTTTTTTATTTTTTTATTACACAATGGTTAGTAGGTTAGAAGGAAGGTTTCCTAGTGGGTTAGGTAGAGACGGAAAAGATGAGTTTTAGGCATTTCTTAAAGATAGAAACCGAGTCTGCCAAGCGTGTTGTAAGAGGCAGATCGTTCCACCATCGAGGAACCGATGCAGAGAAGGTGCGAGAGAGCGCTTTCTTACCCTTTTGGGATGACACCAAAAGACATTGCTCGTTAGCGGAGCGCAGAGATCTGGCGGTCATATACCTTTGAATCAGTGAGTTAAGATAGTTGGGTGCTGAATCTGTGGTTGTCCTGTAGGAGGTAAGGAGAGATTTGAATTCAATGAAAGCTGCTATGGGGACCCAATGTAGTTTAATAAAGAGAGCAGTGACATGGGTTCTCTTCAGTTCCTTGAACACCACTCTTGTCACCGCATTGAACCCCTTCACACTGGATGGAAAATAAGGCCAATTATGGGCTGATAATTAGAGGGTAACAGTTTGTGTATTCACATATTTACTGCTGTATCTGCGTGCATTTGGAGGAGAAACTATACTTGGTCACATCACTTTATTCCTTCACATTAAGGTGAAAGGATGTTGAGTCGTTCGAAACAGTGTCCAAAGTACTTTTTCAAGACCTGTCTGATACCTGTATCCTATAGTTTAGCTTTCTCTCTCCCTTCTATCAAGAGTTTGGAGACCTGCAAGCACTCTGTGACCATAAACCTAAACTGGGTATGGGATATAACTAGATCAGCACTTCCATGAGAAATCATGTGGTAAACTTGTGAGGACTACCTTTTGTGGAGGAAGTCCATGTCTCTTCAAAGTTACAGTAGGAGCTCTGTGCATGGAGATGGTCTACAAAGACAGCTTTAGATGTTGAGCACCGTGATGGGATAGGTCTTGTCCTCCAGGTAGAATGCCACAAAGAGGCCATGTGCGGTATTTCTCACTGGTTAGTCCATTTGATGAAAGTCCTGTCTTACCTAGATGGCCCTTTTGAAACTACAACTGGTCTGACTTGGTTTGATTGTATGCCGTTGCTTGACTTCAGATCATAACGTAATTTAGCTGATGCTGGTGTTCAGTGTCACTACATCAACAGTGATCACTGAGTGATGATAGTAGTTATGTAAACTATTGTAGCCTCCATTTACTACCACTACTACCACTTCAACAAGACTGGATCTTTGCTGTTGCTTTGTCTCTGACTCTTAATTACCTGAATATGTTGATCTGTTGCTAAGCAACTGCATTTATCCAGCAGTGAAGATACAAGTGATATCAGACACATTTTCAGGGTGAAGTTTTGTTTATGTTTGGGCTTTTAATGTAAGACAGTAATAATGATACAAAAAGTCTTGCATACATTTAAGCGTGTGAAGATACTCACAGTCAAACCTTTTACTTTATAAGAAGAATGTATAAAGGTGACAATTTAGTCTCCTATGTTTTATTACTATTATAATATACTGAGACATAATTGAAGATTTCTTTTGTCGCATAAATGATGAGACATTATTGACACATGAACACTACAGCTGAGGGATTTAAGGTTTGCTGTTGTTCAGGAGTGTAATAATGTTTATTTGTTGTGACTCATTCATGGACAGGCATCAAGCCTGCTGTAATTATGTACAGATTTTATTTTATAAGTTATTACTGAAACACCAGAAACCCCTCGAATCATACTGCAGCAATGTGAATGCAAACCAGATGCTGAGATGCTACAGTTACATCATATTTTCTATCGCCATGAGCGCTGGAGACGGTGTTGCTGCACAGATTGTAAAGCACATACAGTATCTGTATCACAGAATGATTGTGTGAGTCTTGAGTGTTGAGTTTTGTCAGCCATTTAATAATTTTGTTGACAGACTTATGTTAATATTTCTTAATAAAAATGTCACATTTAACTGATTGACCTGGTTTTTATTACATGTTTTCATTCTGATGCAATACAGTAATATATGATTAGAAATGCTTTTAAATGCCTGCTATTATAAATGATTAAATAGGAGAAAGTTAATGTTTCAGTTAATTATGACAGTCATCCTTCTCACACCAAACCACAGCCCTCTACAATGTCCCATATTTTGTTTACATGGATACTAAACATTTACATTTTATCTGCATTTGTCTATTTCAGTCCATCAGCTACTAATGTATTGGTTTATTTTCACAAGAAGCTCTGCTGTTATATCCAGCGCCGTTCTGGCACTGTTAATATTAAACTGGCCATTAGGAATGTGTGGGCTCTGGTGATAAGTTGGATATTGAGTTTTTTTAGCATCAACTCCGAGTTCAGTGAGTTGTCTGACAGTGTTGGGTAGAGAAGTCAGCTCTGAGCTGTAGAGAGACACCTGCTGAGCGAGACTGATTATTGAAGAGTTGCCGGGATGCTTTCCGCTCTTTCTGTACATGGCTGCCATCAATGCTTTCTCAACGGCCTGGTGCACTTTAAACAGACACCACTCTGTTGTGTCTCCTCCAGTGTCATTGTGAGCCGCTGTCAGGTCACAACACGCCTGTTCATACCATCGCTTAGCCTGTTCTCTGTCCGGCCTTGGAGCTTCTCTGTGATATGACCAGAAGTTGTAGTGGCGTCTTGAATAGTTCTGATGGAACCTCTCCCGTCCCCTCCGATGGCTGTTTGCCTCTGTGTTCCATTTGTGAAAGAAATCTGTAAAGTCACTCCAGTTCGACTTTGTGTCATGTGAGATTTTCCCCCGCTGTAGTTCTTCAATTCTGTTCTTCAGGTATTTGAAGGCTTCTGTGGCAAGATTTTCATTGCCTGGGTTTTTGTCTGGATGCCACTGGAGGTAAACGCGTTTCAGGGCTTTCTGCTTGTCCTCATTTGACATTTTCCAGATTTCAGCTAAACTCTGGTCAATTTCTCTTTTGACCTCTTCAAATGTTTGTGGAAAGTCTCTTTCAGGTGGAGGCTCAGATGTTAAAAGAGGCTTTAAGTCTTTGCTGGTGGGTAATGTTGGCACCATGAACTTCTTTTCTCTTTTCAACTGGAAAAGATCAAGAGAGCTCACCTCAATGAAGTCATCGTCGTCAACTTGTATTTTATATCTGGCAGAATATTGTCTTGTTAGTCCAAGTGAATCATCCAATCTTTCTATAACAATGGCATAAAAATATTCACCCGACCCATCCTTACTGTAGCCAACATACTCTCCGCTTTCAAAATTGTTAAATAAGTTCATGTCGAGGCAGTCATGCCAATCATCAGGTATATGACTTCCAGGTTTTGGCAGGCCACTGTGGTCTTCTTCATTGTGCCTACTGTTATGAATGCCATGTTTTGACAACGTTTTCTCTACATCATTCATGTCATCACTCAACAGAAGTTGTCCAAGCACCGTAAGGTTTGAGGTGGACAGACAGTTCTTTAGTAGAGCATTGATTTCTCTGGTAAGACACATGGTCACTTCATTCACTACTTTGTGCGTTGTGTCATCATTATGTTTTAAGTAGAAATTGCATCCGTCCTTCTGATTTTGCACATAAACATCTGTTTCAGTCCGAGTATCCTCCAGAGGCTCCTGGTGTAGAAGAAGTTCTGTGTGAAGAGTTTTGCAACAGAAAATCTGAATCTTAGAAAAGATCGATTTACACTTTTCAGCAGCATCAACATGTGAAACCCCACCTTGGCTCTCATTTCTTATGAGACAGACAAGCCCGTGAAAAAACGAAACAGAAGACAAGTGTTTTTTAAACCAGCCACCAAACTGACATTCCTCTTCATAATCACAATATTCAACATTTTCCTCATCCAGGTGTTCAGATAAGACGTCAGAAAGAAATTTGGGACGAATCTTTTGGGGAAGTAACTGCAACAACTTTTGATGTTTATAGTGATCAGTCTTAAGATGACAGTAGTGTAATTTTTCAAGCAATTTCAGCTTTTTTTCCAAGGGACCCTCTAGTCGTGATGCTTGGAAGACTGTGTCATTGAAAAACAATGTGCTGGATTCATAGAGTTTTCCATCTGTTGATGGAAAATAAAGTGTGTCGTCCTCTGAAAATGTTTGCTTTTTGTCCATTTCAATCAGACACAAAAGCTTCTGAATGACACGTCTGACTGTTTTATACTGATTTGCCTGAAGATTCTCTTTGTCATGACAATCGGAATAGATCTGCTGAAGTACAGTGATATATTGCTGAAGAGTGGGAGTGTCTTTTACACCAATCTTCTTAAAAAAGTCTTGATATATCACATAATCTGGGGGAATGTCATACAAATATGGTCTGAACTCAACAGCATTCTTTACCACAAAGGCTGTCTGGTTGGCTTTTACAAGAGTTGTCTTGTTTTCCACCAAGATAACAGGAAGATCTGAGAACTGAGAGACATTAAAACATATTGATTGCAGGTATGCATATGATTTCATAAACACTTTCTCTCTTGTCTTCAGCAAACTGTCTGTTTGGCAGTTGGACCTACAGATGTTTTCCAGATTGACAGATATTTTTTCTGTTGGTGGAGTATCCAAAGCTCCGGCAGCCTTCATTTTCTTTCCAAACTCTGAACACCAAGATTGCAAGGGTAGTATTGGCATAGAAGTCCAGATTAGATATTGATGATCATTGTGTCCGTCAATCAGTGATCCACTGATCGCAACAGCCTCTCTCTCTTCTACAAAAGGCTTGTTAAAATCACACAGTTCTGGCTGGATGGTCACTGGAAAGATGAATTTAATGTTAGCGACTCTGCTCAGTAAATAAGATTCCTTCTCAGAACTCTTTGACATCAAAGTCTGAAACAGCAGTCTTGATCTCTTCTTCAGGACATCGAGAGGAGTGTGGCCTTTAGTGTCAGATTCAATCTGTTTTGCAAACTGAATCATTTCCTCATCTGACACTCTGTGTTTCAAACCAAGAGCCTTTAAAAGGTACTTTACTTCATAATGTTTATCTTTGAAAAGTTCCCAGAACCTTTTGGGCACAAATTTGTCTTCTGGAAGCATCACCTTGTAAAGGCTTTCTTCCTCATCATAGAAGAATGAGGGCACCTGATAAGAGCCATGGACGTCTTGAATGAATCTGAGTCCTGTCAATGAGGAGACAATCCTCTCGTCTACTGGAATATTCCATTCCACAAGTTTCACTAACAACCTTATTACATCTAGACGTTTTGCTTCTTTCATCATATGTACAGAAGGAAGAATAAACTTGACACAGAACTCCAGGTCATTTAAAATTGGAATATTTAGAATTTGGGCAAGTTCTAAGTTCAGCAAACTTTTCTTGAGGAAAATACTGTCACACCCATCCACAGAAAACAAATCTGGAAAGTTTGTGTGATATTGAGACTCCAGAATGAATGTCGTTCTGTGTGAATCAATCCTTTCTCGTTCTCCCGCTATAGTCTCAAAGAGGGGCAAAGACTTCAGCATCCTCTCATCTTCACTTTTGTTTTTGGAATTTCTGATTCCATGTTGTAAGAACTGCTGAAGCTCTAAAAAGTCTTTATCAGACAGCAGCTTGAACTGGGAATGAGGAACATGATAAATCTGTTCCAAAACAGCATGTCTGTCAACTGTTTTCAGAAGTTCGGGTTCCACATAACTGTGACGGAAGCTTATGATGCCCTGGAAGAAAATGTTGTTTAATGTCATGAAGCCAAGTTTAATGAGAATAGAGTCTATTTCCTGTTCGGACTTTAGAATCACTTGTCTTAGATTCTTTATTGTTTGTAAGAATTCTTTTTTTTGACTCGGGCAGATGACTGGTAGAATAGGGCTGTTCTTGAAGTGTCTTTTAATCTCATCAAAGACATTCTGCTTACCATCTTGAAAGTTTTTCTCTTCATCAGCAAAGAATTCCCATAAACATTTTAGCCATGTGATTGTCTCTTTCTCTGCCTTAAACAGCTGACCCTCATGATCTAGGATTGAAGTTTTGAGCAGTTCCCCAAGTTCAGCTTTCAGAATCTTTGAGGCTCTGGCAATGGTTAAGTCTGTTATAAAGTTTTTCTCTCTGAGAACTTTTATGTGTTTTACATTGGCCTTAAAGTCTGCAAACATTTCTTTATGACTGTGGAAAAGATTTGTAAATCTTGTTATCATCTTTGGAGTTTGAGAGTTGTAGACTCTTAACATCTGATCTTCTGTGAGAAGAAGAGGCAGGCCATTGAGGTCAGATACATGCTTTTGCTCATCAGTATTTGACAAGCAGAAGTCCAAAAGTTTGATACATCTTTTTTTGTCTTTGATGAGTGTCTGATTTATGGGCAAAGGTAAACTTTTAGTTGTTTGTGTGGGATCATTCTGTGATCTCTTCTTTAAGAAGTTAATCACTGTCGAAGGACTGATTTCAGACACGTTTACACCAGCTGCTTTGAAATTCTCTTTTAATTTACATGTTTGGGAAGAGTGTGGTACCAATTTCATTCCAGTGTCATCCAAAATTTCAAAAATTGTATAATGTTCCATAGTGAAATAAGGACAATCAGATGATTCTGGTTTAGACAAAGAACGCCAGTTAATGGTGTATTTTAGAGTTGGACATTGATGTGATGAGGAAATATTGTATGCAGAAGGTTTGATGGGAAGGTAATATTGGCCATGTACTGTTGGTATGACTGCAAGTTGTTGTTGGCTGATTGATCTATACACTTCATAGACCATCTCATGCCAGACTTTGTCCACTCCGTTTAAAATACATGGAAAGTACTGAAGACAGGTATTGTCCAGGTGGTCCTGCAGGACTCTAAGAGCAATTGGTGCATCTTTCTTCATGGCTGTACAGAGATGTAACAGAAGGTCAGCATAGAGTGGAGAGATGACGTTTACTTTCAATGACTGGTTCCATTTCATCTTCAGGCTATTGCTATCCTCCTTCCATAAGTCTCTTCTAGAAGAATCAACGTCAAAATTTGCATTCACATGAACTGGTAAACCTGTTTCTTCAGGTAAAGGCAGAGAGCAAAATGCTCTGCCAGTAAAACTTTTAGCAAATGTTCTACCCAAACAAGCTGCGAGGGCTGCCTGAGGAATCCTAAAAGGTTTCTGTCCATAGTCAACAAAATGCTCAGGTTTAGAGGAGCCAAAGCTCTCTGCAATAACCCAGTCACTTTTTTTGTTTCCATCTGAGATTTGCATTGTGTAGATGGTTTTGAAATGTTCCGCTTTTCCTGCCTTGAGGCAATTTTGAACATGTGTGTCAAAGTTTTCCTTGGTTTCCTTTTCCTTTGTACATTTCTTTTCAATTACAACAACACATTTTGGTTCTTTTTCATTTTTATTAATCTCAGAGAACTGTATTTTCATGATGTGTTTCAAGAAGAGAATGAGTCCCTCGGGATCCTCAGTCAGGGCTGATGATAATTCCCTCATGTCAAAATCGTTAACTGTACGTCTTGATATTTCAGATTTATCTGCCATCTTTTCAGTTCTGAGAGGAAGCCTGAAAATGGTTCCGGAAGCAAGTGCAAACATTTCTGGAAGAAAAGTCTGATAAACATGCTCAAAAGACTTTTTAAATTCATATTCCAGTGAAAACATGCAACCTGGAGATTCTTTTGTTACACCGTCTACATATTTCAGATTTGGATCAGAAATGCAGAGCCATTTGTCACCAGTCAGGATAGATGGGCAATCTGTCAGATGATACACAGAATTGAACCCCAATCCATATTTTCCAGTTCTGCCTAAACTTCCATGTTTTCCTCCCTCCCCGAGCTGCTGGATACCTTTAAGATCAGCATCTGAAAATGTTTTGTTGTTGTAAACGCAAAGTGCTGGGCCTTGAACCAGTTCCCATTTTTTTCCAAATATTTTCTGTGTGCCGTGTTGTCTTTTGTCCCACACGAAGTGAATTTCAGTTGCCTCCGCGTCATCTGCATTTTGAATGAGCTCCTTCAGAATGTCCTTTTTGGAAGGATACGCATCAATTATATTTTTAATTCTGACAGTTAGCTTCTCAGTTTGTCCAAACTCTTTGGCAAGAGGGGAAAACCCACTGACCAAACAGTTCTTTAGCGTATGGTGTCTTGTTGTCATCACACCCAATTGAACGGCAACGGTGCGAGATATCAGTTCATGTGAGAACCTGGTCCCAGATGAAATAGGCATCCATGGACTGTCATTATATCTGAGCTCTCTATAGCATGTCAACACACCTTGCTCATCAGGTATGAGACAGTTTTTAAGCTTTGAGTCCATAATTTGGTACCCTTTATTGAGTATTGTAATACATTTGTGAAGGTCTTCACCTGACAGAGGGCGAGATTCATATAAAGCCTTTAATTCCTCAAGGGCAGACACATAATGCTCTTGTGTAAACTTTTGTGCAATGCCAACACAGTCACAAAGCTTTTCAAATTTGGAGAAGATGGCTGGAAGTACATAAAGATACGGTTTTACCTCAAATTCTTCATTTCTGGCCACAGACCTCACATTTACAAAACGATCCTCAATGAAGATGAATGGATGTGATTTTGCATAAGTGATAATGGAATTGGGATCTTTCTGGTTTAACAAGTGTGTGTTAAGGTATTCATAGCTCATGCAAACAATACTTAGAATCATTTTATGATCATTTTTAAATGAAATGGAATGTTGATGGGCATTTAAAAGCTGCTGAAGCACCATCTCAACAGGTGGATTTGTCCGTACACACAATTTTTTGAGAACTGGATCACAACTGTGTATTTTCAGGTTTGTATGATCCACTGTGAATTCTGTCATGTTGACTAAATCGCGGCAACTGTTGCTGTAAACTTCACAAGGTTTCCTCAGAACAGTGGTGTTCTTGTTTTGGTGAAGTACAGGAGCTGTGGCAGGAAGGAACGGTATTTTAGACAGCATGCTCCATTTCAGAGAATTTGTATCTAATGCAAGGTCTTTCATCAACTCAACGAGACACTGAATACGCTTGCAACATTTAGAGCTGTCCTGTTGCCAAGCTCTGGGTATTTTCTCTGCTCTTTCAATGATGTCCTCTAAAGGCAGGGACTCATTCAGCATTCCTAGATATGATAGTCGCTGAATTCTTTCAGGTGAAAGAAAGTCATGTGCTGTTCCCTCCAGGAAGCGTCCTTCCTCAAGCTCATACAAACATGCCACTTTACCAGATGGATTGACAAGTTTCTTGACAGTTGAAAGCTGCTTACAACTCCGTGTTGGAAAGCATGGGTACATTTTTAAGAGGACATCAACATCTCTATCATTGAGGTCTATGGCATTTAAAACCAGAGACTTTCTGCTGTGTGTGTCCATGGTGCTCATGTTCTTGAATACAACATCATAAAACTCAGGCCAGCAGATTGTTTTTTGTTTTACTATTTCTTTAAAACCACATTGACTGAAACTTGCTCTTACCCACACTGGCAGAGAAACAACACAGGAATATGACTCTTCCATATTTAAGAACACTTTCTTGGCAATATCTCCTACTGCTGGGTTCTCCTCGATATCTGGATGCAGGAATTTGACCCTGTTTATACAACCCCAATTAAGTCCATTGCTGAAGACCTCCAGAGATTTACCCTTGACACTGTCCGCTATTGTAGAGTAGAAAGACTCAACCAAGGATAGAAATTCTCTGTGTACTCTATCTGTGTTAGGCCAGAATGTATAGAAGAGATAGTTATTGAGCTTTCCATTTTGGGCCATTTTCTTTAGCTCAAGCAGTGTAGTGATATAAGCAGATGTTAGAGCGTCTTTGAGCAAGGCTCTGTTCCAGTCAGATTTTACTCCTCTTTCACAAAGGCCTCTCCTATTTGATGTGACAGCAAAAGTCGCATTGACATGGAATGGAAGACCTGTCTCAATTGGAAGAGGAAGAAAACAAAAAGCCTGGCCACCCAGGTCTTCATCAGGAGACCAAGCATCAATTGGTCCATCTCGATGCAGAGGCACAGCAATTCCTCCAATTGGTAACGAAAATGCATGTTCATTTTCATTTCTTCTTTCGAACATTCGCATAGACTCCTGTGTTCCAAAACAAGAGTACAAAAGCCAGTACTGGGTCAGCTGCTTCACTGGGTGATCTTGAACTATTTCTACAATCTGTGCTTTTTCGTAATCAATAATGTTGTGGTTGGTGATGTTGCCGGTCTTCAAGTTGATCTTGAGCTCTTGCAGAAGTTTCTCATTTAAGACAGCAGTTGAATTTATTACAACTCTTGTCATTTTGAGAGGAGTCTGTATCTGATCGTTTTGTGGAGGACTGAATGCCTCTTCAGGCACTATTTGAAGTGACATTGATTTAATATTCTTCAGAAAAAGCAGGTAAGTTTCTGAGTTTTTAGTCAACTGATCCTTAAAGCTCTGAATGTGTTCGTCATTGAATACCTTTGAACTGATCTCTGACTTGTTTGCTTCTTCTTCAGTGCGAAACGGTAATTTAATCAAAGTTCCATTGTAGGCTTTGTTGATATTTTGAGCCGACAGATCACAATCAAAAATACCTTTATATGACCTGAACTGTCCTGGAAACACCTTGTATAGCTGTTGATTGAATAGGTCTAGTTTAATTCCAGGGTTTCCTTTGCTGCGTATGTGCTTCCCCAAATGAGTGATATTTGGATCAAGTATCAGAAGGCTTTTCCCACTCAAAATAGATGGAATATCACTGACATGGTAAACAGCATTAAATCCAAGTCCAAACTTCCCAATTTTCTCAACCTTGTTTTCCTTTGAAGCTGATCCCACTTTGAGAATGTTTTGCCAGTCTTCTTCAGAAAAGAGCTTATCATTAAAGCTCCAAAGGCATGGACCATTACAGAGGGCCATTCCTTCATCAATAAGAGTCTCTGGAGGGTCTCTGTGCTTTCTGAAGTCAATGAGGAATTTACAAGTACTTGCTTCAGCATCCTCCGCATTTTGTATGAGTTCTTTAAAAACATCGCTTTCCTCATCATACTCCTTAAGAATGTTCTTGATTCTTCGTGTAATAGGTTCGGATTGCCCACATTGTTCTATGCCAATACACTCTTGCTCTGAGTATATAATCTGTGGTTTAAGGATGCGAGTACTTAGGAATGGGACTTTCAACCACTTTGCAGTACTTGCCAGTACTTCTTCATGAATTACATAAAATTCTTCATTGTCTTGTTTCAGGTCATCTAAACCTTCAACACTGATGTCGCAAAAGACAGTTTTGGACAAAGACTGCAGAGTGAAATTTTGATTTTGTGCCATTACAGGCACTGGTGTACTGTCCTTCAAAAACTTCTCATTTTTTCGCATCCAGTCAAGGATGGCAACTGATACTTTGAGTTCTGTAGAATCTCCATAAGGTGGATTCTTATCATCAATCCTTTGCTTTAGATCATGGAGAACTTCTTCAATCTCATCATCTGACAATGTCTCCTTCACACCAAACTCTTTCAGCAGGTTTTCATATTGCAAAAACTCTTCAGGCACTTTTTTGATGTAGGGGCTCAAATCCAGCTTGGAGGGATACGCTAAAACTATGTCTCTGGGAGAGACAAACTCACTTTGATTCCATAGCCAAGGAATGCATTTCATGCTTATTGCTTTTCTAAATTCTTGAATGTTTTCAGACATGAATTTGTAGATATTGTGTAGCTTTGTTTTAAATTCAATGTCTGAATCTGGGTTGCTCGTGTTTGCTGCTATTGATGCCAGTACAGAGATGTTCTCTAGGACCTTTTCAGCTGGAGGTGGGTCATAAAAACCGAGATTTTCACAAACATTCTTTGTTATATTAGAGGTGAGTGGCATTACATATCCAACGATAGAAGAGTACTTTGAATGTCTTACTTCAACTGGCTTATAAAGTCCTCTCTTTTGATTTCTACTAAAGGTTTCACTGAGGCACTTTGGATTTTCACAAGGTACCCACTGCATTTGCATCAGCTCAGACTTTTGTGTCTGTGTGAGATTTGAAAGTAAATTATTACCATTCAACACTCTAACTAGAGTATCTGCCTTTTTGAACGCCTTACTTGGTGAGTGGATACGGAGCTTTTCGACCTGTTTAACAACCTGGACAATGTTGTAGGGAACAATATCTTTATCTTCTGTCTTCAGGCCAAGTCGTTGTAAGGACTGAAGCATTTCTTGGGTATTGGTATAAATGGTTGGGGGAAATAAATGGGCTTCAAAAAGGTCCTGGAATGTCTGGTTTCTTGGATCGTACATGTTTGAGGCTCGTTCGCGTTCTCCAAGAGTGGTCTCAATAAAGTATAGGTCCTTAGTTTTTGTTAGCAGTAGCTCACTTTGTGAAAGTAGAATATTCCCCTGATTCAGTATCCAGCTCATTATTGATTGTTCCTCTTCTTTTTTGAAAGAGGCTGTCTTAATGCCATCGACCAAAAGAATAGCCACCTCGGCTGCATCCAAGAACTTGATATTGAGCTGAGTCAAAAGTCTGCGCTCAGCTTCATTTGCACACAGCACAATGGTCTCAGGCATGGGCAGATTGTTTGGAATAGCTGGATTGGTGCTTAAAACGACTGCCTGCCTTGAATTGACAGCAACATATTTCTCAGACATCAATCTGAAGATTGGTAAGACAGACAACATGGTCTTTTCAGCCTTTGAGAGTGAATCCACTGATGAAAGGTAGACTTTAAACTCTTCTATTTCATGTCGTGAAGAGGTGGCAAAGGCTTTGATTAGCTGATCTATGTTTGAGTTCAAGAACACTTGGAGAATGTTTCTGGGTGAAGCTGGAAGAACGTAACTCTCAATGGCATGATGCCTGAGACACTCGTCTCTTTTTATGACTGTACATCCCACTCTTTTTACGACTTTTTGAACATGATCAGATATGCTGGATCCCCAGCTACTCTGAAAGATCAAAGTTGTATTCTTCTGAAGTTTTGCTAACTTTACAGAATTGCCTGAATTATGAAGAGGCTCCAGTGGTATCAAAGGCACACCAATTAAGTCACTTAAATCATTCCATTCTGTACTAAGAAATTTCCAGAATTCCACCAGCCAGCTCTTCGGTGGATGACGATCTGTTGTTGGTTTCCATGTCACATGACTTTGGGGCTCCTGCCAGTCCAGGGGTAAGTTCTTCTTGGTGAGTTCCACAATGTTTTTTGCATTCAGATGGATTATATTGTATGTGTCTGAAACAGAAATAAGTCAAATAAGGGTTTATTTATGCAATCTTCAAAAGTTGTGATAAAAGCTAAGGGTACAATACCTTTCCAGTGTCACATCCAAAATTTTATTGTACAAATTACATTTATTTTCAAAATTGTGTAAATATTATTATGAGTTTCCATATTAAGTATAAATCTGCTCTCTTACTGTCTGCTGCAAGTTTTCTTAGGTGCAAAGTGGATAGAGGACTCAGACCATTGAGTAGGAACCTTTCTTTACAAAATGGCAGCAATGTTCTAGAAAGAGATTAACAGAATATAAAAATCTAGAAATATAATATAGAGACAAACACAATCATGTTTCAATGGAATTACATATGAAACATCACCTTGGAAACTTCTCACTGTCAATCAGAAGAATGTTCTGCTTTGTGTTATTCAAGGATGTGAAGGTTCCATCACTGAGAGGGAGAAGTTGAAGTCCTTGTAGCTCTGCATACTTCTCATCACTGAGAACAAACTCAAGAAGACCGTATTTATCATCTTTACAGATGCTTTCAATTTTACTTCTGTGAAGGACATCTCTAACCAAAGATGGAGTCACACATTTCAAGTGACCTAGTTGAGGGAATGTTTCTTGAACATCCTTCAGAACATGTTGTGGGGCAGAGATGAGCTTTTCTCCTTGTGCAATCAACAATTGTGAAACTGCAGTCAATGAGTCACTACATATATAATTGACTGGAAAAACTGCATATGAAGCAGACACCCAGATAGTCGCATCAGCAGCAAGATGAAAGATCTTGTGATCAAACAGGCGCTTGATAATGTCTACTGCGATTTTGTGCCACCTGTCATGTTGTGCAGTCTTGATCAGGTCAGGCCAAAGATTGTAAACAGAGGCAGCAGGAAAGGCTGTGTTTCTGCATAACTGAATAGCATCAAGGATCATCATTACATACACAGAAGGAAGAACATTCTTTATCAGTAGCTCATTCCACACTGCAGCTTCGTCATTCTTCTGGTCCTCTTCTTGCCACTTGATGTACCTCCGATTGTCTGTCAGGCCAAAACAAGCGTTGATGTGAACAGGAAGTCCAGTTTTGTTCGATTCATTATTTGGAAGGGGCAGAAAGCAACTTAGTTGTCCATTGCAAAGTGATCTGTCTTCATCTAATTGAAATGCTACATCAACCTGAGGGTAGAAGCTTAGCTTGTTGGCTAGAATATCAATCTCAGTTCTATATCCTGTTTTTAGAAGACAATGTGTCACAAGCCACTGTGACCTTGTTTCTTCTTTTTGTGGGGACATGCGTGTTGCAGTTTTAAAGCAGGTTCTTCTGTCCAGGGAATCTTCCTTGATATCATAAAGATCCATGTCGTGAGGTGAAACTGGGTTAGTTGACACTGAAACTTTCAGTTTATTGTTGCAATTGCCTTTGGCGTCGATATGGAGCAAAGCAATGGATGACACGTTTCTCAGAAAAAGAAGACTGATGTCTGCATCAGAAATAAAACTTTCAAAAAGCTGTGAAACTTTCTTGACATCATATAAGTTGTCTGAGATTTTAGAAGCTTCATTACGCAGAGGGAAACGGAATAATGTTCCGTTGAAATACTGCTCCTCTTTGATAACTTTCTCCCATGAACAGTTGTTGACTAAACTGACAAGAGATTGAAAGGGGTGAAACTGATCTCTCCAGTTCATAAGACTCTGTCTGTCTTCATCATCATTCAAGGACCACCGATAGCCTTCCTGGTCGTCACCAAACATCATCTTTTGTGGATCAAAGAAGGCTAAGTGTCTGGAACTGAATACACAGGGCAAATCTGTGAACACAAAAATAATGGTCAGTACTGTTCCCAGCAACAATTGTAAACTTAAAACAGACTTATTTTTCAGATGTGGTGATCCATACTCGTTTAAGCTAGAAAGTATGCCCAGTTCTAGCATATACTACCCTTAAATGACATGACAGCTGTTTGAGTTTATAGTTGCACTCAGTTGCATTATGCCTATACTACCATCCCTGCCTAAAATATTCTCCTTTATCTGATATCAGTAACAAAACAATTCGGACCTAAACAGCTTCAAAATAATGTCAACGTTTATTAAAAACATTTACTCATGGATTTCTGAAATTGTTGAGTGCAACTGTAACTTGTCAGAGGAGAAATGGCTCTCCCATGTTTTTTTCTGTTCATTTATTCATTTATAGTTTTGGTTTCTTGCCACTGGGTCATTTTGACTTGCTCACCGGAAGAATTAAAAAAATAATGGTCTGGTAAGTTTCATTAAAATTGTTTTATTAGAATAGTCTTGCTTGTACTACACAACCATGCATACTACTTAATTCTCTCTCTTTTTTCCCCATTTCCTTCCCTCCTGTAATGCTGTAAAAAGTGTTATAG
The DNA here is from genome assembly GCA_033220385.1 of Triplophysa yarkandensis. Lineage (NCBI taxonomy): Eukaryota > Metazoa > Chordata > Actinopteri > Cypriniformes > Nemacheilidae > Triplophysa > Triplophysa yarkandensis. The sequence continues at coordinate 1,470,271 of CM065662.1, read as the reverse complement.
AAATAAAACTGAACTGAATTGAATACCTGAAATGTAACCTCTGCATTTAACCTACCTAGACTGTTGCTTTCACTGCCTTGCCAAGAAGGGAAAATGTGGGTAAGGTGCCTTGCCCAAGGGCATGTAAGGCCGAGGCACTGAGAATCAAGCCGACAACATTCTGATTACGAGTTTGACTCTCTAACCACATTGACTTAGAAGACTATTTGTGACTGCATAGTTCTATGAGGAACCTCAGTTGACAAGACACAGAAGTCTGTGGGATAGTGTAGCCAGGAGACGTGAAGTGACCGGTGGCCAAGTATGGTGTCCCGTACTTGGAATTTGTTCTCTGCAATTAACCCAGCCCAGTGAACACACTGTGAACACACACACACTGTGAACACACACAGCAGTGAACACAAACAAGGAGCAGCGGGCTGCCATGCTGCAGCGCCCGGAGAGCAGTTGGGGGAATGGTGCCTTGCTCCAGGGACTCACCGCAGTCGTGGAATCCCAGCTGGTACCGATTATCGAACCTGTGACCTTGGGCTCACGAGTCCAACACTCGAACCACCAGGCCATGACTGCTGCCATTTCATTTACTATTATCTCCTAACTTGCTCAGAGCTCCATATAAAATCCCAACTAAGTACAAACCAAATTTAAGTTCAGCAATATTTTTGGAATGTCTGCTATGATGTCGTTAGCCTAGGGTTTGACATAATTTTCCCACTCAGCAATGTGAATGTTGTGTTCATTAATAACTTGACAACCTAGAATGTTTTAGTGGAGTAACTTTCAGCACAATGTGTTTGTTTATTGTTGCGACTTCGATAAAGATCACAACAGAAACCTTAGTATCTAACAATCTCAAAAGGTTAAATACTCTTTCTTGCAAACTGTATAAAACCCAGGTAAGTGCACACACAGTAAGTGGTGAACACACACACACACACACACACACACACACACACACACACACGCACACAGTAAGTGAACACCCACACAGCAGTGGTCAGCCATGCTGTGGTTCAAGGGGATCAGTTAGAAGGAAAGGTGTCTTGCTAAGCTAGTCGTGGTAATGAAGGAGGTACAGATTTTCGAACCAGCAACCTTGGGATCAAGCATCAAACAGCAAGTGTTTTTTAAAAAGCTGCAAAACTTTTGTTTTAAGTATCACTTTGTTTATGTAGTAAACATTACCTGTAATATGATAAACAGAGTTAAAACCAATCCCGAATCTCCCGACTTTTGTTGGATCATCATGCTTAATGCTTCGGCCCACTCTCTGAATCCCCTCCCAGTCTTCATCTGTGAAGGCTGCATCATTGAAGGCATAGAGAGCAGGTCCTGTCAGAAAAGAAAAAACAGACATCTTTTAGGACTTTAAAAAGATCCCAGATTACAGATATATATGCCTAAATACATTATTATTGCCATCTACTACTAGAATTTGTCATTCGAAACACAATTATACTTTTATTGTAATATTTTCCCAAACCTAACCCAGTTTTTTATTTTGCTCTAAGATTTAGAAATATGTAATATGTATTAAGCAATGTAGTATTTCATTCAATAGGTGAAGCATTTTAGCATCAGTAGTGAACAGAACAGAAGTATATTTGATTATTGTTATTTATTCGCAACACATGCTTTGTTTGTTAACTACTGGCATGTCACGTATAGGCGAGGTCTCATTTAATTTGTGTAATGCGGTGACTTGAAGGCGTGTCCGGCTGTATTCAGACATGTGAATAAACAACTACCCTGACTCTCTTCAAAACTTTCTCTGCACTTCTCTGTCCACCTTCCCCTCCTCTGACTTGTTGGCTGACGATTTGCCTCTTTCTTTGTAAAGAAAACCATCAGTTGTCAGTTCTCTACCCCGCCTCCACTGGACCATGCTCTGACTCCTGAGACCATCTCCTTCCACTCTTTCTCTCTATTAACTTAGGTCGAAGTATCCAAGGCCTCTAGCCATCTGAAGACCTGCCCTCACCCACATCATCAAATCATCTATAAGCTGCCGTACATTTCCTACAACTTTCAAGAAGGCTCGCATCACTCCGCTGTTAAGAAAAACCCCACCCTGAGTCCTGATCCTGGAGAACTACAGGCTGATATCTCTTCTATCTCTTTAACCCTGGATGGGTTAAATGCAGAGCACAAATTCTTAGTATCAGTCACCATACTTGGCTGTATGTCAAGTCATTTTAACTTCAGGGTATAGGAGAGGTTAAGTCTTAAAATTGTAACATCTTAACATCTATGTACCTCTGGGCACAGTGCTTGTCACGTTGCTCTTCTAGATCTACATGACATCACTGGGATCAGTCATTTGGATGCATGGCTTTTCCTATCACAACTATGCAGATGACACGCAGCTTCCTAAGTGACATTGCTTTCTGAATAGGACCACCACTTTAAACTGAATCTTGCGATGGTGGTGCACAGGAACCTCAATGACTCTACTGAAGTCCCTGTGCATTTCATGATGGTGACTCGGAGTAGTGCAGAGTAGTTTCTCCTAAAGTCCACCGTCATCTCCACTATTTTGAGCGTGTTCAGCTCCAGCATAGAGCTCCATGGAGCCTTTCTTTATGCAGACTCGTGACTGTTCCAGATAAGTGAGCTTGATCGAGGGGTCTTTAGAGGTGCAGTTGTTGGTGTACAGACAGAGGATCAGTGTGGAGAGAATACATGTTCCTCGGAGTCCACCTTGCTCCATGTTCCTGAGTGCCCCGAGTTCCATGTTGCCGAGTACCCAGAGCTCCATGTTACTAGGTTCCCCAATCTCTGTGTCGAGTCCCCCAAGCTCCATGTTTCCAAGTCCAATGTTTCAGAGTCCCATGTTCCCTGGTCCACTGAGCTCCATGTTCCTGAGCTTTGTGTTCCCGAGTCCCCAGAGCTCCATGTTACCGAGTCCCCCAAGCTCGATGTTTCCAAGTCAAATGTTCCAGAGTCCCATGTTACTAGGTCCACTGTGCTCCATGTTCCTGAGCTCTGTGTTCCAGAGTCCTCTGAGCTACATGTTCCTGAGTCCCCAGAGCCTATGTTCCAGATTTTCGCATGCTCTTTTTCCAGGGCTCTGCTCCCTGGTCCCCTAGCTTGAGCCCTGTTCCCCGATTCCAATAACTGGCCCCCTTCTGGGACTCAACAGCAGTAGCTGTATATACCTTGGCGTTGACATGCGCCACTATAGTCCAGGAAAACCCTAAATATTTCTTTGGCAGGGATAATACTTGTTGAAGCGGCCACAACGGACTCATGGCTCAGAAGATCTGGTTGCTGCAATACCTGCACTTAGGCCGAGAAACCCAAGTCAGCCTGGGCCGAGGACCCCAAGTCAGCCTGAGCCGAGGACCCCAAATCAGCCTGGGCCGAGGACCCCAAGTCACCCTGGGCCGAGGACCCCAAGTCCCTCTGGGTCAAGGACCCAAGTCAGTCTGGGCTGAGGACCCCAAGTCTACTTAGGCCGAGTCAGAAGATGATGAAATCTATCCCATCATTTAAAGCAGTTCCACCCTATAGAACATACTGAGAGTCAGAAGATGATGAAATCTATCCCATCATTTAAAACAGTTACACCCTATAGAACACACTGAGAGTCAGAAGATGATGAAATCTATCCCATCATTTAAAACAGTTCCACCCTATAGAACATACTGAGAGTCAGAAGATGATGAAATCTATCCCATCATTTAAAGCAGTTACACCCTATAGAACATACTGAGAGTCAGAAGATGATGAAATCTATCCCATCATTTAAAACAGTTCCACCCTATAGAACATACTGAGAGTCAGAAGATGATGAAATCTATCCCATCATTTAAAGCAGTTACACCCTATAGAACATACTGAGAGTCAGAAGATGATGAAATCTATCCCATCATTTAAAACAGTTACACCCTATAGAACATACTGAGAGTCAGAAGATGATGAAATCTATCCCATCATTTAAAGCAGTTACACCCTATAGAACATACTGAGAGTCAGAAGATGATGAAATCTATCCCATCATTTAAAACAGTTCCACCCTATAGAACATACTGAGAGTCAGAAGATGATGAAATCTATCCCATCATTTAAAACAGTTCCACCCTATAGAACACACTGAGAGTCAGAAGATGACGAAATCTATCCCATCATTTAAAACAGTTACACCCTATAGAACACACTGAGAGTCAGAAGATGATGAAATCTATCCCATCATTTAAAACAGTTCCACCCTATAGAACAAACTGAGAGTCAGAATATGATGAAATCTATCCCATCATTTAAAGCAGTTCCACCCTATAGAACATACTGAGAGTCAGAAGATGATGAAATCTATCCCATCATTTAAAACAGTTCCACGCTATAGAACACACTGAGAGTCAGAAGATGATGAAATCTATCCCATCATTTAAAGCAGTTCCACCCTATAGAACATACTGAGAGTCAGAAGATGATGAAATCTATCCCATCATTTAAAACAGTTCCACCCTATAGAACAAACTGAGAGTCAGAAGATGATGAAATCTATCCCATCATTTAAAACAGTTACACCCTATAGAACATACTGAGAGTCAGAAGATGATGAAATCTATCCCATCATTTAAAACAGTTCCACCCTATAGAACATACTGAGAGTCAGAAGATGATGAAATCTATCCCATCATTTAAAACAGTTACACCCTATAGAACATAGTGAGAGTCAGAAGATGATGAAATCTATCCCATCATTTAAAACAGTTACACCCTATAGAACATACTGAGAGTCAGAAGATGATGAAATCTATCCCATCATTTAAAGCAGTTCCACCCTATAGAACACACTGAGAGTCAGAAGATGATGAAATCTATCCCATCATTTAAAACAGTTCCACCCTATAGAACATACTGAGAGTCAGAAGATGATGAAATCTATCCCATCATTTAAAACAGTTACACCCTATAGAACATACTGAGAGTCAGAAGATGAGACATCATTAGTGTTTAAGCCAACCTGTCCCCAAACCATCAGATTAATGTGTCGATATCGGAATTATATCACATCGACCGAAATTAAGAAATATATCGTGATATAAATTTTGGTCATATCGTCCAGCCCTAAAATATTGTTAACTGAATTTAAATAGAGCTTTAATCAATCGAATAATCAATGTGATTGCTTTCTTTTATAAAAAGGAATTCCAGTGAATTAAAGCTGACATTGTTTTATTCTGAAAAGTTGAGATATTGTATTTTTCATGGAAAAAAGAGCATGTCTACATTTGAAGTAACGAAATTGAGCGTGCAAAAGACATGTGAACGGCCCTTACACTAGAAGTGGACATGCTATGAGGTCAATAACTGCGCACATGCGTTGCAAACATGCCGGCCTTGACTTTGGCAGAATATCACACAGAATCATTAGATAAAGTGGTCATAACTGTGATTTATCGTGAATAAAAGTATTGAAACGTTATAATTGAGGACCGGAACCAACTGTTTTATAAGTAATAGGTTTCTTTCTAAGTAGGGATTCTTTAAAAGAAATTTTTGCCTTGAAATTTTCTTAACAAGTATTTCAGAGCAAACAAAATGTTGTTTATCTCACATTTATCTGTTGAGTCATACAAGTGTTGGTACACAAGGATTCCTTTAACCTAGTAAACACTGCTACGGCAGGGCCAAAAGATCTCCGAGCATTCGAAACTTTATGACCAGATTGCTCATTTGCATGAATTTAAATGGTTTTGTTTGTGTGTTTCCGTGACATTTGCTTTCATGACAGTGACATTCGTTTTAGAGGTAGGAGTTTGGAGAAAGTCTTCAACATTGCTTTTCTGTACCAATAATATGACATCATGAAATAGTTATAGATTTCAGTAAGTTAAGGTTAGTAGTGTGTATGTCAGATATTAGTGGTAAAGAAAAGAAAACACTCAAATCTAGAAGGATCATTGTTAACCATGACTTCTTTTTTAAGTTCTGGTGTAAGACGACCACTGTAGAAGATGCAATATGACTGTTTCTCTTTTTGTGCTCATTTTTAAAGGATGGAAATGTAATTGGATGTAACGATGATGTTGAAGTAAATACTCAAAGAATACCCTGATACTTTCTAAGCTCTTCAGTCCAAAGGCTCTGAGTCCCATAATGTCTCTCATCATGAACGAACACAACAGAGGAAGCTCCTGCATCATCTGCATTCTGGATCAGCTCCTGAAATGTTCCGCCACAGTTAAATCCATCAAACAGACCCAAAGTTCAACTCTTTGTTTCAGTGAGAGATGCTTAAGCTTTAAAGGTCTATGCCATGTTTACTACAAATATAAGGTGATGAATGCAAACGAAATCCAATTTTATTTTGTTCCAGTGCACATACCTTCAGGATTTGTCCGCCGTCCGGGTACCTTCTTAAAATCTCTTTCAGATAATCAATAAATGGGGGTGATGTTGCACCAAATCTATTTCTATATGAAATACACAGAAAACAGGCCATATATAAGGTTCTAGATGTACACGCAATTTATTTATTTAATGTAAGTTTTAACATGTCATTCTTATGTGAATCTTGAGTCACATCTCAGAAAAGTGTTTAGTTCCCTTTCAGTCGGTCTCTCAATGTTGTGACTGAAAGGGGGTTTGATCTTGAGAACCCATTGTCTCCGAGCCTATTAAAAAAGGCCAATTAATTGGCGAATGAATCAATTCATGTCCCCGCCCGTGATGACTGGTATAAAAGGGGACGGAAGAGATCATTCATCACCGTTTTGTTCTGCGGAACCATGGTATGCTCCTCGAGCGTCTCGAGTCTAACAGAATGCTGGAGAATTATAACGCGGTGCAGCGGAACGTTCCTGAGCGCGACTTCCCCTGGGCGTTTCAGCAACTGCTGGAGGTGTTTTAAAGCTTTAAAGCTAAAAGAGCAAATTTCTTACCTGGGCACAGTGCGTGGTTCTGTAATGGGACGCCGCTGTTCTCTTGGGTGCAACCTGCTTGTCGAGGACGGTGGTTCCCACGAGATCTGCCTCACGTGTTTGGGTCTCCAGCACGCTGGGGACGGTCTCGTGTGGGGTTGTGTTCTCTCCGTGAGTGCATGACGATAAAGAAGTTGGGGTCACGGTGTCTTTTTTCATCATGAAATCAGACACCACTTCGTTTGCTCCCCGTAACTCTGCAGCCGAGTTCCGGGCTCGGTCTGTATCTACCGCGAGCAGCGTTGGTGATTTGGGCATCAATATGGGCGTTTCTCCGTCAGTTTCACTCTCGCGGACCGCCCATACCCCAGCATGCTCTTCTTTCCCGTCTTCTCGAGACGACACAACGTCTCACTCCCGCAAACACGCGAGGAGGACGAGCTGTCAGTTGCAGCATCTGAGAGCGAGCTGCCAGGGTCGGACCCGGATGACGCGCTGCACCTGGCGCTTCCGGGCGGTCAGGGGGCGGGCGTATCCAGATCCGCCAATGGCGGCTGTGCTTTCCCGGGCCGCGAGTATTAGGCGAGTGTACGGCCCCGCCTACACCCCAGTGCTCGTGGTTGGATTCTTGGTATGTCGGGGGCGTCCGGAGCAATAAGCCCCGCCCCGATACCATATGTTTCCGGGAAGTGCAAAACGAGCTGTGTTGATCGGGAAGGCACCCCCTAGCGGCCCGCCTCCGTCATTACAGTTCATCCACTCTCACTTCCCCCGATAAGGGCGCAGCCCGGGGCTATACGGTATCCCACCAGCAGAGCGCGCTGTTGTGACACACCTGTGTCCTCAGAGCACATCTTCCTGGGGGGATAGACCGAAGCTCCCCCCCAAAAGCGTGCATATTTTCCCCGCCCTAAGAGGCGAGGGCCTATGCCGCCGCAGGGCCTGCTGTGTCTATTCTCCATGTAATAGACTTTTTGCACCAAGCAGGAAGCCATGCAGGACATCATCGAGGGGAGGCCTGACCAAGCCGCAGTACGTGAGCTCAGGACCGCAACTAGCCTCGCGCTGATAGCGTTGAAGGTTACCGCGGTCCCCTGGTTGGGCGATGTCCACCATAGTGGTCCAAGAGCACCACCTCTGGCTCACCCTTGCGTAATGTGGGATTCCGAGAAATCTAGGTTTTTCGATGTGCTCGTTGTGCAGGGAGGGGCTGTTTTGGAGACGCTACGTAATCCTGCCCATCATCTGCGGGCCAAGGAGGCATGTCGAGACCAGCTGTCCCCCCAGGGTCCCACCCTGGCCGGCCACTGGTCTCGACAGCCATGAACCACCCACCTCGGCTATGGTGAAGCAAATCGGCCCTCTGATGCCTCTGACGGGTAAGTTGCCAGCCTGGCCGGCTGTGCACTCCATCACGATGGCTGGAGTGTACGATCCGTCTCGGCTCCTCGATCCAGGTCGCCAGACGCCCGCCCAAGTTCCGGGGATCCTCTATACTTCGGTGAGAGCGAGGAGTCTTCCGTCCTTCGGGGCGAGGTCGCCACCCTTCTGGCAAGGCCGTGTTCGAGCCTGTCCCACGAGCCGAGATGTCCCCGGGATTCTAAGCCCCTACTTCATCGTGCCCAAGGAAGGCGGAGGTCTGCGCCCCATTCTAGGTCTACGTGTCCTGAACAGGTACCCCTTTTTAGGCTGCCCTTCCGGATGCTGACAGAGGCGCATCCTGGCGTCAGTCAGGTCCCTAGACTGGTTCGTGGCTATCGATCTGAAGGACGCGTACTTCCATGTCTCGGTTCCCCTCGACTCCAACCGCTTCTACGGTTCGCATTCGAGGCACGAGCGTACTAGTACAAGTTCCTACCCTTTGGGCCCTCCCTGTTCCCCCGGGTCTTTATGAAGATCACGGAGAGCACCATCGCCCCCCCTGGGAGCGAGGAGTGCAGATACTGAACTATCTCGACGAGACAGTCGGTATACACAGGGACCTGGTGCTACGGCACTCAGCCCAACTGGGTCTTTGGGTCTCCGAGAGAGGAGCCAACCCTCCCAAGTGTAGGGGATCTCCTGTCTCGGGATGGAACTGGACTCTGTCACTATGTCTACATGACTCTCAGATGGGCGTGCCCAGTCAGTGCTCGAGCGCTTGAAACATTTCAAGTGCCCCGCGGACCCCTGAAATTATTTCAGAGGCTCCTGGGACACATGGCATCCTCGGCCGGAGTAATTCCCCTCGGGTTGATGCACATGAGACCGCTACAGCACTGGCTACAGAGTCAGGTTCCGAGAACGGCATGCACAGGCACCAGGCGGATCGTTGTAACGCCTCTGTGCCATCACACTCTAGTCCTTGGACCTTTTCCAGTGGGAGTACCGCTCGGGCAGGTACGAGGCATGTTCTGGTACCTCAGACACCTCCCTGCAGGGCTGGTGTGCAGTGTGCAGCGGGCACGTAGCGTCGGGTCGATGGACAGGTCCCCGCCTACGCTGGCATATCAATGCCCTAGAGCTGTTGGCAGTCCTGCTGGCCAACAAGAGGTTCAGGCCTCTCATTCAGGACAAACACGTCCTTGCTCGGTCGGACAGTACAACAGCTGTTGCGTACATAAAATAACCAAGGTGGCATACGCTCCAGGCACATGTCTCAGCTCGCCCGCAGCCTCCTCATATGGAGTCAGCAGGGGGTGAAATCTCTGCAAGCCGTTCATCCCTGGTGCTCTGAACACGACAGCAGACATGCTCTCGCGCCGGCCAGGAGAATGGCGGCTCCATCCCCGCGCTGTCCAGCTCATTGGGAGCACTTCGGTCAGGCTCAGGTAGACCTGTTCGCCTCTCCGGACTCCTCCCACGCCCGCTCTGGCATGCCTTGACCGAGGGTCCCCTCGGCACAGATGCCTTAGCACACAGCTGGCCGCGGGACAAGCGGAAGTATGCCTTCCCCCAGTGAGCCTCGTTGCACAGGTCCTGTGCAAGGTCATGGAAGAGGAACACCAAGTGATTTTGGTTGCCCCCTACTGGCCCAACCACACTTGGTTCTCGGAGCACATGGCTCTGACAATCACTCCCCCCTGGCCGATTCCCCTGATGAAGGACCTTCTATCCCAGGGGAAGGGCACGTTGTTGCACCCCAGGCCAGACCTCTGGAACCTCCACGTCTGGCCCCTGGACGGGATGAGGAGCTTCTGAGCAGCCTGCCACCAGCGGTCGCAGGTTCCCCTGCTCAGGCTAGAGCCCCGACCACTCGGTGCCTGTACACCTTGAAGTGGCGGCGCTTCTCGTCATGGTGCGCCTCACACAGTGAGGATTCCCGGAGGTGCGGGATCAGTGTCGTGTTGTCCTTCTTCCAAGAGGGGCTCGAGCAAAAGCTCGAGCCCAAGATTCCCACCACTCCTTCTGGGAGCAGGTGGTGAGCCTGCAGGCGCTCCCTATTGGGGAGGAAGACCCAGCCTCTTCCGTGTTTTGTGCCGTACGCGCCCTGCGCCTCTACGTGGACTGCACGCAGAGCTTAGGAGCTCTGAGCAGCTGTTGTCTGTTGCTGAGATCAGCAGAAGGGGAGGGCTGTCTCTAAACAGAGAATGGCGCACTGGATGGTAGACGCAAAAACAACATCGTACCAATCTCAGGGGCGCCCGTGCCCGCTGGTGGTAAGAGCCCATTCCATAAGGAGTGTGGCCACCTCGTGGGCACTAGCGCGTGGCGTCTCTCTGGCAGACATCGTAAAGCTGCGGGCTGGGCTACACCCACCGCCTTGGGAGGTTCTACAACCTCCAGGTGGAGTTAGGTCTCTACTCGGGTCTTGTTAGGACTTGTGGGTGTATGCCTGCGAAAGCGCCGTCTCCCCTACGTAGGTGAGCAAGAGCGCTCCTCTTAGCCTCCCTACTCCCCCCCCCCTTCAGGGGCGAGTATAGTCAACCTATCCTTCAAGAAGCACACCCCACAGTAGCCGGCCAAACGGAGCGGCCGTGGCTGCTGCACCAGTTGGTGAAGTTGTGCCTCAGGGCTCCCGACACAGGGCGGCCCCACACGATGTAATATGTCACTTAAGGTCCTCACAAGCAGCGTACCGGGTGATCTCCCAGGTGAGCCTCCACCTATAGCTGCACCCCCCATATGTGGGCTTGCGCACTGTTTTTCCCATGACTTCTTCCCAGAAGGCGAGAATCATGAGGTAATCTCTACATAGTTACCCCCCAAGTGCGGGATGTGGTCTCCGTACGCAGACCCTCGATTAGAGGGATAGCGTTCCCCAGTGATCCCATGGTGACGGACGGCTCCTAGTTAAGGTAGGAGTAAGGCCAACGTCCGGGGCATCGTTGGCGAGAGTCTCTCAACTTCTAGCGAAGCTCTGATGACACCTTGCCAAGACTCACTGGAGGGTCGTGACTGGCGGAGAGTGAGTAAGTCGCTCCGTTGCATGTCAGGACGTGGCGGGATTGAATTGGTCCCCCTTTCAGTCACAAAGTTGAGAGACCGACTGAAAGGGAACGTCTCCGGTTACGTATGGTAACCTAGGTTCCCTGAAGGAGGGAACGAGACGTTGTGACTTCCCGTGCCAAGTTACCCGGCCACCGCTGCAGCGACCGGGAGAGGCTTCCCAGGTTCCTCAGCACAAAACGGTGATGAATGATCTCTTCCGTCCCCTTTTATACCCGTCATCACGGGCGGGGACATGAATTGATTCATTCGCCAATTAATTGGTCTTTTTTTTATAGGCTCGGAGACAATGGGTTCTCAAGATCAAACCCCCTTTCAGTCACAACGTCTCGTTCCCTCCTTCAGGGAACCTAGGTTACCATACGTAACCGGAGACGTTTCCTCACATGACCAGAAGACAGATAAAGCTTTATGAGATCAAGATCCCTCACGAGGACTTCTCCTGGAATATGAAGCTCTCTGATTGGTCAGTGGGCGGGATTTATGTGTGGGATGGCCAATAATTAAACAATACACTTTTTTAAACAATGTGATACCCCTCCTTTAATAATCTCTTAAATATATTGGCCTTTCAATTTTTTAATCTTCAACTCAAGTTTCAATATACTTAAGAAACAGCAATTTAAAATCACATCTTTATTGCCTTATTAAAATAAAATAAATAATAAAAACAATTGCTCACTTTTTCTTCTTTTTGTGTTTGGATTCAGAACTCATTCTTCTTCTTTACGGTCTCTCAAGTTTGCTAAAAGAAACTGAGAAAAAAAAACGATTAACTTCACAGTAAAAATGTATCTTTAGAAAAAGTTCATTTAAATAAAAGTGAATAAGATCAAACAAATGACATTTTTTATGAGCATTTATTATCCTAGCTTCCAGTCTCGATCACTTGTTATTTTCCTTATCAGTAAGATAAAGAAAGATCCAGTGACGTCATCATTCTCCATCAGAACACACAGTGGGTCTGAGAGATAAATGTGCACGTGTCTAAAGTTCTGTTCTATAAATGTGAGTGTCTGATCTAAAGACACGTTTTGTTAAAAAAAGTTAAATGCACTTAGATTTAAACCCCAAAATAAACCTCACATAAAAGAGTTAAAATGCTATAAAGGTAACATAACTATAACTCTGTATATATATATCTATATATATAATATTATATGAACGACTCTTACCTTGAGTGTGTGTGTGTGTGTGTGTGTGTGGGATCTCCTGAAGCTTCTCTCACTGAGTCTATGAAAGCTTTGAAGCTTTGATGGACAAACGGAATCAGTTTCTATTCTCTGGAAGAGATCTGAAGCTATGAGGAGGAAAAACGAAACTTAAACGCATTCTTCTTCTTCTTCTTCCTGTTCCTGTGCTCCATCTGTTCAGAATCAGAATCATGTGCCAGATTTTACTGCACAGAAGTTTAGAAGGGTTCAGAGTTCAGCTAGAACACGAAAGAAACACAACACACACACACACACACACACACACACACACATATATTGTATTTAACTTATTATATGTGCCATCATTTGAATAATCTCTGAGACACCCTCATTGAGAGTTTGAAAGATTAATCTTAGTATCTCTCATATGATTCAATAAGTTTCATGAAGTTTCGTTATAGCTCTTCCTCTTTATGATGCAGAACATTAAAGGGCATATCCTTCATATATTTATGGAAACCAACAAGACACACCAGCTCATCCTCACCCTCATCCTCACCCTCATACTCGCCCTCATCTGCACCCTAATCATCATCCTCACCCTCATCATTATCCTCACCCTCATCCTCACCCTCACCCTCATCCCCACCCTCATCTGCACCCTCATCCTCATCCCCACCCTCACCCTCATCCCCACCCTCATCTGCACCCTCATCCTCATCCCCACCCTCACCCTCATCCCCACCCTCATCTGCACCCTCATTCTCATCCCCACCCTCATCCCCACCCTCATCCCCACCCTCATCCTCATCCCCACCCTCACCCTCATCCCCACCCTCATCTGCACCCTCATTCTCATCCCCACCCTCATCCTCACCCTCATCTGCACCCTCACCCTCATCCCCACCCTCATCTGCACCCTCATTCTCATCCCCACCCTCATCCTCACCCTCATCTGCACCCTCACCCTCATCCCCACCCTCATCTGCACCCTCATTCTCATCCCCACCCTCATCCTCACCCTCATCCGCACCATCACTCTCATCTGCACCCTCATCCTCACCCTCATCCGCACCATCACTCTCATCTGCACCCTCATCCTCACCCTCATCTGCGCCCTCATCTGCACCCTAATCATCATCCTCACCCTCATCTGTACCCTCATCCTCATCCTCACCCTAATCATCATCCTCATCCTCACCCTAATCATCATCCTCACCCTCATCATCATCCTCACCCTCATCCTCAGCCCCAGCCCCATCCTCACCCTCATCCTCACCCTCATCATTATCCTCACCCTCATCATCATCCTCACCCTCATCATCATCCTCACCCTCATCATCATCCTCACCCTCATCCTCAGCCCCAGCCCCATCCTCACCCTCATCCTCACCCTCACCCTCATCCTCATCCTCATCCTCACCCTCATCCTCAGCCCCAGCCCCATCCTCACCCTCATCATCATCCTCACCCTCATCCTCATCCTCATCCTCACCCTAATCATCATCCTCACCCTCATCCTCAGCCCCAGCCCCATCCTCACCCTCATCCTCACCCTCACCCTCATCCTCACCCTCATCCTCAGCCCCAGCCCCATCCTCACCCTCATCATCATCCTCACCCTCATCCTCATCCTCATCCTCACCCTCATCATCATCCTCACCCTCATCCTCAGCCCCAGCCCCATCCTCACCCTCATCATCATCCTCACCCTCATCCTCATCCTCACCCTCACCCTCATCCTCATCCTCACCCTCATCATTATCCTCACCCTCATCATCATCCTCACCCTCATCATCATCCTCACCCTCATCCTCAGCCCCAGCCCCACCCTCACCCTCACCCTCACCCTCACCCTCATCCTTATCCTTATCCTTATCCTCATCCTCATCCTCATCCTCACCCTAATCATCATCCTCACCCTCACCCTCATCCTCACCCTAATCATCATCCTCACCCTCATCCTCAGCCCCAGCCCCATCCTCACCCTCACCCTCACCCTCACCCTCACCCTCACCCTCATCCCACATCGATCAGCTCCAGCTGCAGCGCATCACTAGAGCTGCATAGAAGCAGAGCAAAGCATCTTTAGTTCCTTTTCTGTGCATGTGTTTGCAGCTTAAGGAATGTTATATAACCTGTTCAAAATCTTACTGACTGTAATTCTCAAACCGGGGTTATTATATTACACATTTACAATCTGTACCACAGAAGTATTTAAACTCACTTCCCTGTTCCTTATTCTTTGATTTCACCAAACTGTTACAACATATAAGCCAAAAGGGGATGTTTTCTTACATTGAAATGAAAAACTGGCTCAACAGTTCTCAGTAGTTTTAATAGAATGACGCATGTAGAACACAGCAACACCACACATTTGCAAAACAAACTCTTTGTTCCATAAGTCATGTCAGACTGTCTTAACATTTGTTTTTACAATAGTGTTATGATAGTTTTTATGTTATTATGTATGTAATATTATTTCTGTATTTACCAGACTTACTTTATTTCATGAATTTCATTTGATTTTGACTATGTGCAATCCCTGGGAGGAAATGAATGTCTCTGGCTTAGCCAAAGGAAAGCATGATTATTCAGTTGAGTCTTCTCATCACAGGAGATTTGCTTTGTTTACTGCCCATTTTCAAACAGTATAAATGTCTGGTTTGGTATGATATTGAAATGTCATCTATAGAATGCTAACTTACTATAAGGCCCAGAAGTACTAACGTCTGCATTTACTAAAGACACTCAGTGAATTTTAAAACTGTACAGATGTGGACAGGACACAGCTGTTTTTATTGCATTTAACTGTATGAGTGGTTTATTTAGACACAAACTTTATGGAATGACGGTATGTAAAGGAATCACCTAACATGATTCACCGAGGTATGCACATATCAATGTTAAACGCCAGAAGAAATGCCCTTGTGCAGCTTGTGATAGATTCTGTTGTCATTATTGGAATGAGATATTGCGCTGTGCTTTTAATATGCGCCTTATAAATCTCTTATATTTAGACACAAACTTTATGGAATGACGGTATGTAAAGGAATCACCTAACATGATTCACCGAGGTATGCACATATCAATGTTAAACGCCAGAAGAAATGCCCTTGTGCAGCTTGTGATAGATTCTGTTGTCATTATTGGAATGAGATATTGCGCTGTGCTTTTAATATGCGCCTTATAAATCTCTTACTACTCTCCCCACACTTTTAGAACTGTACTCATGCAGACCGAGTAAAAGGTTTCATTCACATCCAGCACACTCTCTGTCTGACCTGTTACAGAACACAGAGCACAAGAACATCCAGACACAGCAAGAGCTTTGTTCCTCAGGCCATCTTCCTCATGAACAGTGAAATGTTCATCTTGTGCAATAAATGTGTGCTATAAAGAACTTTCCATCAGACTTGAAATTCTACATTTATAAAACATCTTTACATATTGCATTCCGTCCGGAGCTCTTCTGTCACATTGCATTTCCACCATAATGTGTTATCACCAAAAATGTAATCTTTTGTTTCTTCTTACTTTCTGTATCGAGTAGCTTGTCACAAGTTTGGATGTTTGGGATGGCAAGATAAACAGGAGGGACCACAATAGAGACCAGATTTTATTTTGCGTTCATCAGTTTTAGTATAGTTTTTGTAGTGCACACTATTTGATCTGAACAGCTGAATTAGACTTTCAACATTTTACATGTCAAATATAAAGTCTTTAGTTTATCACTGAAATGTGGTTGTGTCCCTTTAAACTTGTTCTGATTACATTCTCCATGCAATAGGTGATTTTAATTCTGCCATTGGTAATGTTGTCGAAAGGATTTTCTAGTTCCTGTATATGTCACTATGAGGGATCTTACTCCAACATGTGATGGCGAGCTTTTCTCATTATTGGAAGAGTTTAGTCACTAACATGATCTGTAGGAACATATCGTAACTAATGAAGTTAAAGAAAATACTGTATAATTCTACACAGTTAAGTCTTTTATTTCCCATAGAATTAAAAAAGATTTTTGTGCTTTTTGTTGCAGTTTTCCTGAAATATATTTTGGTCTGAATTCTGGTGTGATGTTAGTTTAATACAATAGTCCTCTTTCAAACTTTGCTTTTTCCTTTAACCGTATAGTTTTTTGTTTTCAAGATCATATCAAAGATCGCAAATGTGATAATATAATATAGTCTTTTATTTTAGCTTAATATTATATTCATGAATGCAAATACACAAACAATAAACCAGCGGCTTTTCATCTGTAAAATGAGAAAATATTTTCAGTCTATTAAAACATGTAAAGTTAAATGGGTAGTTCTGTGAATATGTCAACCTTAACACTAAAATATTATTTTTGGACCAAAGGTTTTTTGTAAACTTGTTGCACAGATTTCTATCTTAAAGTGGGGAGGGGGACACATAAAAATCCCATTATAGTAATATTTTATGTTCTATAAAGGTCTATCCTTTGGCAATTTGTTGGATAGTTTTGTTGTACTTTAGTCTTTTTAGATTTTAATTCACGTAAATCTTAAGAAGTTTGTTGTCTCCCAACACGTCCATAACGCTGATTTATTTAACTTTTTACAACTTTTGCATAGACTCATATTTTCTTATGTTTAAATAATATGAAGATTTCTTTATTTATTAATTACTTATCATTATTATTATTCTTCACTTATAGTTGTGCTCCAAACGACCCTATTCAGTAATGTTCTGTAAACTTTCTTCTGTCTGTCTGTATTTTGCAACTGTTATATCTCAATCAGGCGTGATCGGGGGAATAAACAAGTACAAAATGTACAAAAACAAAAAACCAAAATGGGGAAAACAGGACACTTTCCTGACATCTGGAGCCAAAGATATATTATACCACTACACAAGAGTGGAAATTAATTAAATCCAAATAATTTTATAGGCATTTGTGTTAGCAGTATTCTGGGGAAATTATTCTGTAGTATTTTAAATTACAGAAGTATAAACTTTTTAAATGAACACAATGTTTTGAGTCCATGTCAGATAGGCTTTCTTCCAAATCATAGAACTACCGATGACATATTTACACTTCAAACCCTCATTAATGAACATGTTAAAAATACCAAATATGGAAAAATATTTACTTGCTTTGTAAATTTAAAAAAAGCATTTGATTTTATTTGGCATGATGGATTATATTTTAAACTCTTACAATATGGTATAGGTGGTAAAGTATATGAAATCATTATAGATTAGAATAGAATAGAATAAAATAGAATAGAATAGAATAGAATAGAATAGAATAGAATAGAATATAACAGAACAGAATAAAACAGAACAGAATAGAATAGAATAGAATAGAATAGAATAGAATAGAATAGAATAGAATAGAATAGAATAGAATAGAATAGAACAGAACAGAACAGAACAGAACAGAATAGAATAGAATAGAATATAACAGAACAGAACAGAACAGAACAAAATATAATAGAATAGAATAAAATAGAATAGAATAGAATAGAATAGAATATAACAGAATAGAATAGAATAGAATAGAATAGAATAGAATAGAATAGAATAGAATAGAATAGAATAGAATAGAATAGAATATAACAGAACAGAACAGAACAGAACAGAACAGAACAAAATATAATAGAATAGAATAGAATAAAATAGAATAGAATAGAATAGAATAGAATAGAATAGAACAGAACAGAACAGAACAGAACAGAACAGAACAGAACAGAACAGAATAGAATAGAATAAAACAGAACAGAATAGAACAGAATAGAATAGAATAGAATAGAATAAAACAGAACAGAACAGAACAGAATAGATTAGAACAGAACAGAACAGAACAGAATAGAATAAAACAGAACAGAACAGAATAGAACAGAATAGAATAGAATAGAATAGAATAGAATAGAATAGAATAGAATAAAACAGAACAGAACAGAATAGAATAGAATAGAATAGAACAGAATAAAACAGAATAAATTAGAACAGAACATAACATAACAGAACAGAACAGAACAGAACAGAACAGAACAGAACAGAACAGAATAGAATAGAATAGAATAGAATAGAACAGAATAGAATAGAACAGAATAGAATAGAATAGAATAGAATAGAATAGAATAGAATAGAATAGAACAGAACAGAACAGAACAGAACAGAATAGAATAGAATAGAATAAAACAGAACAGAATAGAACAGAACAGAATAGAATAGAATAGAATAGAATAGAATAGAATAGAATAGAATAGAATAAAACAGAACAGAACAGAACAGAATAGATTAGAACAGAACAGAACAGAATAGAATAAAACAGAACAGAATAGAATAGAATAGAATAGAATAGAATAGAATAGAATAAAACAGAACAGAACAGAATAGAATAGAATAGAATAGAATAGAATAGAATAAAATAGAACAGAACAGAACAGAACAGAACAGAATAGATTAGAACAGAACAGAATAAAACAGAATAAATTAGAACAGAACATAACAGAACAGAACAGAACAGAACAGAACAGAACAGAACAGAACAGAATAGAATAGAATAGAATAGAATAGAATAGAATAGAATAAAATAGAACAGAACAGAACAGAACAGAACAGAATAGATTAGAACAGAACAGAATAAAACAGAATAAAACAGAATAAAATAGAACAGAACAGAACAGAACAGAACAGAACAGAACATAACATAACAGAACAGAACAGAACAGAACAGAACAGAACAGAATAAAATAGAATAGAGTAGAACAGAATAAAACAGAATAAAATAGAACAGAACAAAACAGAACATAACAGAACAGAATAGAACAGAACAGAACAGAATAGAACAGAACAGAACAGAACAGAACAGAACAGAATAGAATAGATTAGAACATAACAGAACAGAATAGAATAGAATAGATTAGAATAGAACAGAACAGAATAGAATAGAATAGAATAGAATAGAATAGAATAGAATAGAACAGAATAGAATAGAACAGAATAGAATAGAATAGATTATAACAGAATAGAATAGAATAAAACAGAACAGAACAGAACAGAACAGAACATAATAGAATAGAATAGAATAGAATAGAATAGAATAGAATAAAACAGAACAGAACAGAACAGAACAGAACAGAACAGAACAGAATAGAATAGATTAGAACATAACAGAACAGAATAGAATAGATTAGAATAGAACAGAATAGAATAGAATAGAATAGAATAGAATAGAATAGAATAGAATAGAATAGAACAGAATAGAATAGAACAGAATAGAATAGAATAGATTATAACAGAATAGAATAGAATAAAACAGAACAGAACAGAACAGAACAGAACAGAACATAATAGAATAGAATAGAATAGAATAGAATAGAATAGAATAGAATAGAATAGAATAGAATAGAATAAAACAGAACAGAACAGAACAGAACAGAACAGAACAGAACAGAATAGATTAGAACAGAACAGAACAGAACAGAACAGAATAGAATAAAATAGAATAAAATAGAATAGAATAGAACAGAATAGAATAGAATAGAATAGAATAGAATAGAATAAAACAGAACAGAACAGAACAGAACAGAACAGAACAGAATAGATTAGAACAGAACAGAATAAAACAGAATAAAACAGAATAAAATAGAACAGAACAGAACAGAACAGAACAGAATAGATTAGAACAGAACAGAACAGAACAGAACAGAACAGAACATAACAGAACAGAACAGAACAGAACAGAACAGAATAAAATAGAATAGAATAGAACAGAATAAAACAGAATAAAATAGAACAGAACAGAACAGAACATAACAGAACAGAACAGAACAGAACAGAATAAAACAGAATAGAACAGAACAGAATAAAACAGAATAAAACAGAACAGAACAGAACAGAACAGAATAGAATAGAATAGATTAGAACATAACAGAACAGAATAGAATAGAATAGAATAGATTAGAATAGAATAGAATAGAATAGATTAGAATAGAACAGAATAGAATAGAATAGAACAGAATAGAATAGAATAGATTATAACAGAACAGAACAGAACAGAACAGAACAGAATAGAATAAAACAGAACAGAATATAATAGAATAGATTAGAATAGAACAGAATAGAATAGAATAGAACAGAATAGAATAGAATAGATTATAACAGAACAGAACAGAACAGAACAGAACAGAACAGAATAGAATAGAATAAAACAGAACAGAATAGAACAGAATAGAATAGAATAGAATAGAATAGAATAGAATAAAACAGAACAGAACAGAACAGAACAGAACAGAATAGATTATAACAGAATAGAATAGAACAGAATAGAACAGAATAAATAGAATAGAATAGAATAGAATAGAATAGAATAGAATAGAATAGAACAGAATAGAATAGAATAGAATAGAATAGAACAGAATAGAATAGAATAGAATAGAATAGAATAAAACAGAACAGAATAGAACAGAATAGAATAGAATAGAATAGAATAGAATAGAATAGAATAGAATAGAATAAAACAGAACAGAACAGAACAGAACAGAACAGAATAGATTATAACAGAATAGAATAGAACAGAATAGAACAGAATAAATAGAATAGAATAGAATAGAATAGAACAGAATAGAATAGAATAGATTATAACAGAATAGAATAGAATAGAATAGAACAGAACAGAACAGAACAGAATAGAATAGAATAGAATAAAACAGAACAGAACAGAACAGAACAGAACAGAACAGAATAGGATAAAATAGAATAGATTATAACAGAATAGAATAGAACAGAATAGAATAGAATAAAATAGAATAGATTATAACAGAATAGAATAGAATAGAACAGAATAGAATAGAAAAGATTATAACAGAACAGAACAGAACAGAACAGAACAGAATAGAATAAAACAGAACAGAATAGAACAGAATAGAATAGAATAGAATAGAACAGAATAGAATAGAATAAAACAGAACAGAACAGAACAGAATAGATTATAACAGAATAGAATAGAACAGAATAGAATAGAATAGAATAGAACAGAATAGAATAGAATAAAACAGAACAGAACAGAACAGAATAGATTATAACAGAATAGAATAGAACAGAATAGAATAGAATAGAACAGAATAGAATAGAATAAAATAGAATAGATTATAACAGAATAGAATAGATTATAACAGAATAGAATAGAACAGAATAGAATAGAATAAAACAGAACAGAACAGAACAGAATAGATTATAACAGAATAGAATAGAACAGAATAGAATAGAATAGAACAGAATAGAATAGAATAAAATAGAATAGATTATAACAGAATAGAATAGATTATAACAGAATAGAATAGAACAGAATAGAATAGAATAGAACAGAATAGAATAGAATAAAATAGAATAGATTATAACAGAATAGAATAGATTATAACAGAATAGAATAGAACAGAATAGAATAGAATAAAACAGATCAGAACAGAACAGAATAGATTATAACAGAATAGAATAGAACAGAATAGAATAGAATAGAACAGAATAGAATAGAATAAAATAGAATAGATTATAACAGAATAGAATAGATTATAACAGAATAGAATAGAACAGAACAGAATAGATTATAACAGAATAGAATAGATTATAACAGAATAGAATAGATTATAACAGAATAGAATAGATTATAACAGAATAGAATAGATTATAACAGAATAGAATAGAACAGAACAGAATAGATTATAACAGAATAGAATAGATTATAACAGAATAGAATAGAACAGAACAGAATAGATTATAACAGAATAGAATAGATTATAACAGAATAGAATAGAATAGAACAGAATAGAATAGAACAGAATAGAATAGATTATAATAGAATAGAATAAAACAGAACAGAACAGAACAGAACAGAACAGAACAGAACAGAATAGATTATAACAGAACAGAATAGAATAGAATAGAATAGAGTTGAGTGTTTTGAAGCACACTGTACATTCAGAGACTTTACTTGCGCGCCCCCTGCTGGATAATAAAGAACTGATGAGCGGAAACCGGAAGTTGAAGTGATACAGAAAGTAAAAGAACACTGGGACAGAAGGAAGACTGAAAGCTCGACGGCAGAATGTGTGAGATTAATGTTAAAGAGTTTATGAGAGGAAATAAGAAGATTGTGTGAGGAGACATGAGGAAATGTTTCGTGTCAATCCCTCTCTATAATGTGTGTAATGCAGAGACATTCCTCTTAATATCTCTCTTTCACATGGGTGAGTATGGTTCTATATGTTCATCACATTGCTGGGTTAAATGGTTAGGAACATTTATATTAAAGACTTAAACCAACAGTTATTCCATACATCCACATGAAACACTTTAGTATAGTTTAGTATTAATAAACACATACTATTATAACACATTATGGGTGGTATAGCAATTCACGCAATAGTATTGTGGAACTTCTATCGAATATTCTATAGAATTGACTAAAGTACGGTTATAAAATCTCAATAGAAATGCAAGTATTTTCCATAGTATTGTGCAGTATTATTCATGCTATGGACATATGTGTAAGATTTAGCTCATTAATGGTTGAAGATTTATTCATTTATGATTATTCCTCTTGTCTTTATCGAAATGACTTTCTCTCTTGGTCGGAACACAAAAGCAGATATTTTCTGCATGAACACAAAACCAATTCAAGTCAGTGGGTGCAAGTTACCAACATTCTTCAAAATATCTTCTCATGTGTTCTGGCGTTTGAGTGAGCTGTCACTTTAGAGAAGGTGTTGATGTTTTGTTGATTTGTGAAGTAAGCGATTATCCCAAACTTCTCCCGCACAGACCCAACAGAAGACCTGCGAGGAAGAGAACATATGCTGATGTTTGCGTCTTGTTGTGTGTTTCTTGTAGTGTCATGCCTGGAAATACCAGCTCCTATCAATCTGAACATCTCCTCTGAACATTTGGTTCATTTGTTAACCTGGGAGATGGGTCCGGACTGTCCTGCTGGTGTTCACTACACAGTCAGGATGCGCACGCGCAGGTATAACACGACTGGCAGAAATGAGCTGTACCCACACATCTACCAGCTTTATTCTTCCATTGCTTGAGCCGTCACCCAAACATATTTAGAGCTTCTCATTTTCCTTCTCTTTGTGTCCGTTAGAGTTTTTCTTGCATTACATGAATACGTTTTAAACATTTCTCTAACAATCTTTCAGTTTCATATTTTATAAATGTTTGTTAACTTCGTTTTGATAGTATCGTCCACTGAAAACTGTGTTGTGAATAGCGTCGTAAGTGTATTGTTATACTTGTGAGGTTATAAATCGATGTTTATTGAAATCTCATATATTTTCTCATGATGTCATCAGAAGATTTATTTCACTGTTCTGGAATCATCCGTGTTGCTTATGTTATCGTATCAGACCGGTTCATGTGAACTTTGTGACCTACTGGATAGTGATAAACAATAGCAAGCAGTCATTTATAATCTATATTAAATAAGTAAAGGTCCTGGACATTTTATGAACTGAATGAGTTTTATTTGTGTATTTCAGCAGTAGAGGGGTGAAGCTGGTGAAGGGTTGTGAGACGGTGACATCTCCTCTGCATTGTAATCTCACAGAAGCCTTCTCTGATCCGTTTGAAACCTATTACACCAGCGTCTCTGCTGTCCTGAGGAACAACACGTCACCGCCCGCTCACTGCAGCCCGTTCAGACCCATCGTGAACAGTAAGAAACGCACACATTAAACATTCAGACACTACATATCACCACATGACAGGAGAAATACATCACACACATTATCAGAATAGTATCAAATACTATCGCTTGGAATATTTATTGGTTTTCTATTACTATAACCTCTTTTAATAATTCTTACATTTCTATAGTGTATTTCACAACTTTATGATTGCAAAGCAGCTTTATAATACATACATATTACAGACATTAGAGACATAAGAAAAAGTGTGTGTACTTGCGTGTCCTTTCAGCGCTCGGTACTTCTAGAGAGGTCTCTGCTCAAATATCTCATGAATGTTAGCCAATCAGATTTAAGAGGCGGAAAGAAGTGATGTATAAATGTTGTTAAAACTTCTTTGCTTCCATTTATTGTGAGATATTTTATAGCACTTGCTATAAACCTTACAGCACAGGTATTCAAGTGAAATTCCAACAGGTCCGGTTTTCCCATTTTCTTCCAGAGGTTTGGAGAATACCTTTTTTTCAGACCTTTTTTTTGGGAAGTGTTTGGCAGAAGCAATGTCTCGGAGAGAGTTGTTCTAGTGCTTTAACATGAATACAAAGATTGTTGTGCAAAGAGAACGGAATGATGTGTCAGTAGAGACTAGCTGTCATCTCAGATTTGAAATCAAGTAAAAAGATCAGTTAAATCTGTTCTGAATCTTCCGTTCTTTGCAGTGCATCACTCACTTCACATGACAAGATGTACGGCATCTACAGTTTAATGACCAATAAACGCCCTTGACACAAGTCGTGTCTCTCGTCTGGACATATTTATAGAAGAATAGATAAATACGAGTTGGACGGTCTGTGAATTCTAACATTATAAAACTCAGCAAAAAAAGAAACGTCCCTTTTTCAGGACTGTCTACTTCAACAATGATGTTGTAAAAATCCAAATAACTTTACAGATCTTCATTGTAAGGGTTTAAACAATGTTTTCCATGCATGCTTAACCACAATCACTTCATTCACATGCACCCGTGCAATGGCTGTTAAGATCTTAACAGCTTACAGAGAGTAGACATTAAAGGTCACAGTTCTGAAAGCTCAGGACACTGAAGAGAAATGGGGTAACATCTCACAGCAAGAACTAACAAGACTGGTGCAGTCCATGAGGAGGAGATGCACAGCGGTACTTCAAGCAGCCGGTGGCCAAGCCAGATACTGACTGGTACTCATGATTTTGAGCCTCCCTTCATTCATGGGCACATTATTCTATTTCTGTTAGTCACATGTCTGTGAAACATTTTAAGTTCATGTCTTATGGTGTTGACTCTTTTAGTTTTCTTACAAATATTTACACACATTAAGTTTACTGAAAGTAAAAACAATTGAAAGTCAAAGGACGTTTCTTTTTTTGCCGAGTTTATTATCCTTCTCATGAATCCAGTTTAGAATATATCCACAAAAACTCCAGACTCGAGAGGATTGATCGCCCAAATTCACCCTAAATAAACAGCAGATAAAATTGTTTAATAAAAGATCTTTATTAACAGGAACCTGGAACATCTGCTGAGAGAAACATCATTTACAGAGGTTTTGTGTTTTCCTGAAGGTACACTGGAGTCTCCGCTGGTGTCTGTCACTGTCTGTAACACATCTCTGTGTGTGAGCCTCCGTTCACCTTCTCCTGATCTTCAAGAGATGTATAACTCCTTCAGATTTCACTATAGACTGAACATCATGAGTGAAGATCTACCTGAGGTACTATCACACTATTGACATCTCTAAAGCATCGCTCCACACATTTAACACAAGCAACACCTGCCGATTATTTCAGTCATTTGTAGTGGATGCGCTGCAGAGGTCCTGAGGAGTGTCATACTGGATGAACCCCATACATTGAACATGTCAGATAAAAAACAGCACCTCTAAGTGTCTCTGTTCACACACTAGCCAGTTTACACTGCTGTATCCATATAATTATTTGACATGTGTTTAGAGAATAACAGACACAATCTGATGAGAGTTTGTCCGTATGGACTTTTATAATGATCTTATACAGAGTCATAAGGATGTTGAGGGCTTACAGAACGTGACGCTGAATGTTCTGACACCCGGCCGCAGATACTGTGTGACTGTCATCATTATTGATCACAAATACTCCAGCAGACCTGCAGTGTGTGTTTCCACCCCTGAAACCAACAACATCTCAGGTATTTCACACGCACGCACGCATGCACGCACGCACGCACGCACGCACACACACACACACACACACACACACACACACACACACACACACACACACAGTTCTATAAATAGTGTAAGATGATGATGATAATTATGATAATAAATGTGATAATATTGAGGATAAAGATGATGGTGATGATGATGATGATGATGATGATGATGATGATGATGATGATGATGATGATGACGATGACGATGATGATGATGTTTTGTACAGTCAAAGATGTACTGATCGCTGTGGTTCTCTGTCTGCTGATGGTGCTGTTAGTCATGTGTGCCATTCCAAGACTTCTTTCTCACTTCTTGTGTCAGAAAGTAAAGATGCCCCAAGTTCTGGTAAGTTTACTACATGCACAAACAGACAGTAGAGCATTAAGTACAGAATTATGAAACCGCTGTGTGAGGATGATTACATCAGCTGATTTTCTTCCTCTGCAGAAGTCTTTTCTTGATCACAAAGTTCACACGGTTCTTCTCATTCCTGAATCCGTCAGCATCCTGACAGTGGACATCCTAGAACATCAGATGCTGGAAAACACTGACGAACATGATGAAACACAAGAAGACACTGAAGAGGGAAGCGTAATGTATGAGAAACTAGCCGCACAACCTCTGAAAGCTCAAGACTCGTCTTCAAACTTAGGTTTTGTGTCAGAATCATCCTGTGGAATCCACTCGTCCCTGGCGGACGTCCAGAGCCGCGGCTCTAGTGTTGATGAGGGAGACAATGATTCTCATCATATCCTCATCGCAGAAACACAAGCTCTGTTAAAGTGTGCAGATGTGCAGGATGGAGCTGTTCTGGAGGATGAAGATGTAAATCTGTGTTCAGTCATCTTACTTCATAACTTGTGCAGTAACATAGATGACTTTGATTCTTTTGAGACGCATGGGAACATTCAAGCGTCTGAGTGTGAGCAAGAGAGTGAGGAGGAATATTCAGACTACTTGAGTCGATCTTAACCGTCAGTTCTGGAGATGGAGCGAGTCTTACACTTCAGTGTTCACTTGATGATGTGTTTTTGTGTACGGGGTTCTGTTGCATTATAGTCATTCCATACATTTCTTTTAGTCACAATATGTAAAGTTTGTTTTTTGTTACAGGTCATCGAATTGTGTGTGGATGTGTTCTGCTGTTGTTACTGACGGTGACACACAAAGTGTGTTACTATAAACACATCTACACACCGATGGTCATGAGCAATGTATGTTTCTGAACAAAAGTATTAACAGTTCATCTTCAGTATGTAAAGATTTTATACATGAACGTATATCAGACTGAAATAAAGCTGAGACATCGTGAATGTTTTGGTGTGTATGAGTTGTGTTGACAGTCACACAAGTGTTACCCGTCAGTTTGGAATATGTTGAAGCATTACTGTATATGACACATAATGTAGTATAAAGTGTGACTGATCATGTGTTGTTCAGGAAATATAACACTTGCTTTAATGTGTTTTATTGTTGTGCATTGCTCTATGTATCATTAGATCATGATATATATATTTCTATATGATGTATTTTATATATCATTTCTCCTATTGTATGTCATGTGTGTGTCATGTGTGTGTCATGTGTGTGTCATGTGTGTGTCATGTGTGTGTCATGTGTGTGTCATGTGTGTGTCATGTGTGTGTCATGTGTGTGTCATGTGTGTGTCATGTGTGTGTCATGTGTGTGTCATGTGTGTGTCATGTGTGTGTCATGCAGGATTTCTTTGGATGATGATGACATCTGGTGGAAGTGTTGTGCCAATAAACCATAAGACAGAAGAAGAAGAATGTGTTGTGTGTTAATAAAGTGTAGTCCTGAGGAACACAACAACACAAAAACCTGAAAGTTAAACACACTAGAAACACACACTTCTATTGTCCGTGTGTGTGTGTGTGTGTGTGTGTGTGTGTGTGTGTGTGTGTGCGCACACACGGAGTTTCCTGTAAAAGAAAATGTTTCGCTTTTCTTCTTTGACTCCTCCTACACACACACACACACACACACACACAGATCTAGACGGAAACACACACAGACACACACACAGACACACACTGAGTTTACACTTGAACAGGAGAATAACAGAAATAATGTTCCGCGTTTTCTCTCGTCTGTGTTCAACTTTACTTTCTCTAACTTTCATCAGCAGCACAGGTGAGAGTCACTCTAACACAACACACACAAAACACACACAAAACACACTATACACTATACACACTATACACTATACACACTATACACTATACACACTATACACTATACACACTATACACTATACACACTATACACACTATACACTATACACTATACACACTATACACTATACACACTATACACACTATACACACTATACACTATACACACTATACACTATACACACTATACACTATACACACTATACACTATACACACTATACACACTATACACTATACACTATACACACTATACACTATACACACTATACACTATACACACTATACACTATACACTATACACACTATACACTATACACACTATACACTATACACACTATACACTATACACACTATACACTATACACACTATACACACTATACACTATACACACTATACACTATACACACTATACACTACACACAAAACACACAACACACACTATACACTATACACACTATACACTATACACACTATACACTACACACAAAACACACAACACACACTATACACACTACACACAAAACACACAACACACACTATACACACTATACACACTACACACTATACACACTACACACAAAACACACAACACACACTATACACACTACACACAAAACACACAACACACACTATACACACTACACACAAAACACACTATACACACTACACACAAAACACACAACACACACTATACACACTACACACAAAACACACTATACACACTACACACTATACACTATACACACTACACACTATACACTATACACTATACACACTATACACTATACACTATACACTATACACTATACACACTATACACTATACACACTATACACACTATACACTATACACACTATACACTATACACTATACACACTATACACACTATACACACTATACACTATACACACTACACACTACACACTATACACACTATACACTATACACACTATACACTATACACACTATACACACTATACACACTATACACACTATACACTATACACACTATACACACTATACACACTATACACTATACACACTATACACTATACACACTATACACTATACACTATACACACTATACACTATACACACTATACACACTATACACACTATACACTATACACACTATACACACTACACACTATACACACTACACACTATACACTATACACACTATACACTATACACACTATACACTATACACTATACACACTATACACTATACACACTATACACACTATACACACTATACACTATACACACTATACACTATACACACTATACACTATACACACTACACACTATACACTATACACACTATACACTACACACTATACACACTATACACTATACACACTATACACTATACACACTATACACACTATACACTATACACACTACACACTATACACACTATACACTATACACACTATACACACTATACACACTATACACACTATACACTATACACACTACACACTATACACACTATACACTATACACACTATACACTATACACACTATACACACTACACACTATACACTATACACTATACACACTATACACACTATACACTATACACACTACACACTATACACACTATACACACTATACACTATACACACTATACACACTATACACACTACACACTATACACACTATACACTATACACTATACACACTATACACTATACACACTATACACTATACACACTATACACTATACACTATACACACTATACACACTATACACTATACACACTATACACTATACACACTATACACACTATACACACTATACACTATACACTATACACTATACACACTATACACTATACACACTATACACACTATACACTATACACACTATACACTATACACTATACACACTATACACACTATACACTATACACACTATACACTATACACACTATACACTATACACACTATACACACTATACACACTATACACTATACACTATACACTATACACACTATACACTATACACACTATACACACTATACACTATACACACTATACACTATACACTATACACACTACACACTATACACACTACACACTATACACTATACACACTATACACACTATACACTATACACACTACACACTATACACTATACACACTATACACACTATACACACTATACACACTATACACTATACACACTATACACTATACACACTATACACTATACACACTATACACACTATACACACTATACACACTACACACTATACACTATACACACTATACACACTATACACTATACACTATACACACTACACACACAAAACACACACTATACACTATACACACTATACACACTATACACACTATTCACTATACACACTATACACTATACACACTATTCACTATACACACTATACACACTATACACACTATACACACTATACACACTATTCACTATACACACTATTCACTATACACACTATACACACTATACACACTATACACTATACACACTATACACTATACACACTATACACTATACACACTATACACACTATACACACTATACACACTATACACTATACACACTATACACTATACACACTATACACACTATACACACTATACACACTATACACTATACACACTACACACACAAAACACACACTATACACACTATACACACTATACACACTATACACTATACACACTATACACTATACACACTATACACACTACACACTATACACTATACACTATACACACTATACACACTATACACTATACACACTATACACTACACACTATACACTATACACACTATACACTATACACACTATACACACTATACACTATACACACTATACACTATACACACTATACACTATACACACTATACACTATACACACTATACACTATACACACTATATACACTATACACACTATACACACTATACACTATACACACTATACACACTATACACACTATACACTATACACACTATACACACTATACACTATACACACTATACACTATACACACTATACACACTATACACTATACACACTATACACTATACACACTATACACACTATACACTATACACACTATACACTATACACACTATACACACTATACACTATACACACTATACACACTATACACTATACACACTATACACTATACACACTATACACACTATACACTATACACACTATACACTATACACACTATACACTATACACACTATACACACTATACACTATACACACTATACACTATACACACTATACACTATACACTATACACTATACACACTATACACTACACACTATACACACTATACACACTATACACTATACACTATACACACTATACACTATACACTATACACACTATACACACTATACACTATACACACTATACACACTATACACACTATACACTATACACACTATACACTATACACACTATACACTATACACTATACACTATACACACTATACACTATACACACTATACACACTATACACACTATACACTATACACACTATACACACTACACACTATACACACTACACACTATACACTATACACACTATACACTATACACACTATACACTATACACTATACACACTATACACTATACACTATACACTATACACACTATACACTATACACACTATACACACTATACACACTATACACTATACACACTATACACACTATACACTATACACACTATACACTATACACACTACACACTATACACTATACACACTATACACTACACACTATACACACTATACACTATACACACTATACACTATACACACTATACACACTATACACTATACACACTACACACTATACACACTATACACTATACACACTATACACACTATACACACTATACACACTATACACTATACACACTACACACTATACACACTATACACTATACACACTATACACTATACACACTATACACACTACACACTATACACTATACACTATACACACTATACACACTATACACTATACACACTACACACTACACACTATACACACTATACACACTATACACTATACACACTATACACACTATACACTATACACACTACACACTATACACACTATACACTATACACTATACACACTATACACTATACACACTATACACTATACACCCTATACACTATACACTATACACACTATACACACTATACACTATACACACTATACACTATACACACTATACACTATACACACTATACACACTATACACACTATACACTATACACTATACACTATACACACTATACACTATACACACTATACACACTATACACTATACACACTATACACTATACACTATACACACTATACACACTATACACTATACACACTATACACTATACACACTATACACTATACACACTATACACACTATACACACTATACACACTATACACTATACACTATACACACTATACACTATACACACTATACACACTATACACTATACACACTATACACTATACACTATACACACTACACACTATACACACTATACACTATACACTATACACACTATACACACTATACACTATACACACTACACACTATACACTATACACACTATACACACTATACACACTATACACACTATACACTATACACACTATACACTATACACACTATACACTATACACACTATACACACTATACACACTATACACACTACACACTATACACTATACACACTATACACACTATACACTATACACTATACACACTACACACACAAAACACACACTATACACTATACACACTATACACACTATACACACTATTCACTATACACACTATACACACTATACACACTATACACACTATACACACTATACACTATACACACTATACACTATACACACTATACACTATACACACTATACACACTATACACACTATACACTATACACACTATACACTATACACACTATACACACTATACACACTATACACACTATACACTATACACACTACACACACAAAACACACACTATACACACTATACACACTATACACACTATACACTATACACACTATACACTATACACACTATACACACTACACACTATACACTATACACTATACACACTATACACACTATACACTATACACACTATACACTACACACTATACACTATACACACTATACACTATACACACTATACACACTATACACTATACACACTATACACTATACACACTATACACTATACACACTATACACTATACACACTATACACTATACACACTATACACACTATACACTATACACACTATACACACTATACACTATACACACTATACACACTATACACACTATACACTATACACACTATACACTATACACACTATACACTATACACACTATACACACTATACACTATACACACTATACACTATACACACTATACACACTATACACTATACACACTATACACTATACACACTATACACACTATACACTATACACACTATACACACTATACACTATACACACTATACACTATACACACTATACACACTATACACTATACACACTATACACTATACACACTATACACTATACACACTATACACACTATACACTATACACACTATACACTATACACACTATACACTATACACTATACACTATACACACTATACACTACACACTATACACACTATACACACTATACACTATACACTATACACACTATACACTATACACTATACACACTATACACACTATACACTATACACACTATACACACTATACACACTATACACTATACACACTATACACTATACACACTATACACTATACACTATACACACTATACACACTATACACACTATACACACTACACACTATACACTATACACTATACACACTATACACTATACACACTATACACTATACACTATACACACTATACACACTATACACTATACACTATACACACTATACACACTATACACACTATACACACTATACACTATACACACTATACACTATACACTATACACACTATACACTATACACACTATACACACTATACACACTATACACACTATACACTATACACACTATACACTATACACACTATACACTATACACACTACACACTATACACTATACACACTATACACTATACACACTATACACACTATACACTATACACACTATACACTATACACACTATACACACTATACACTATACACACTATACACTATACACTATACACTATACACACTATACACTATACACACTATACACTATACACACTATACACACTATACACTATACACACTATACGCTATACACTATACACACTATACACTATACACACTATACACTATACACACTATACACACTATACACTATACACACTATACACTATACACTATACACACTATACACTACACACACAACACACACTATACACTACACACACAACACACACTATACACTACACACACTACACAACTCCATTACACTTCCTTACACACACAACACACTATATACACTATACACACAACACACTATACACTATACACACTTTAACACAACTCCATTACACTTCCTTACACACACAACACACACTATACACTCTACACACTATACACACTTTAACACAACTCCATTACACTTCCCTACACACACAACACACACTATACACACTACACACTATACACACTACACACTTTAACACAACTCCATTACACTTCCTTACACACACTATACTCTATACACACTATACACTATGCACACTACACACTTTAACACAACTCCATTACACTTCCCTACACACACAACACACACTATACACACTACACACTATACACTATACACACTACACACTATACACTATACACTACACACTATACACTACACACTATACACACTACACACTATACACACTACACACTATACACACTACACACTATACACACTATACACTATACAAACTATACACTATACACACTATACACACTACACACTATACACACTATACACACTACACACTATACAAACTATACACTATACACACTTTACACACTATACACTATACACACTTTAACAAACTCCATTACACTTCCCTACACACACTATACACAGTTCACATACTATACACTATACACACTACATATTATACACACACTACACACTATACACACTTTTACACAACTCCATTACACTTCCCTACACACACTATACACAGTTCACACACTATACACTATACACACTACATATTATACACACACTACACACTATACACACTATACACACTACACACTATACAAACTATACACTATACACACTTTACACACTATACACTATACACACTATACACTATACAAACTATACACTATACACACTTTACACACTATACACTATACACACTTT
>CM065662.1:1424266-1429266 GCA_033220385.1 Triplophysa yarkandensis | reverse complement strand
CCTCCTATGAAGAAAAAGAACCTGAGAGATGTGTTCAGCACCGTCTCATACATCATCCGGTACTGGAAAGAAGGAGAAGACACCCAGGTAAAAGATCATTCAGAATCATATCAACATGTTAAAGTTACATGGAAAATAATGACATGGAGAGAGATATCTCGTGTTCCCTCCTTTGCTTTCATTCACAGAGGAATAGAAAGGTCAAACAGATTCCTGGTTAAGGCAGGACTGGGGGGGTTAGAGGGGTTTCACAGATCATCAGCAGAAAAGAAAAGAAAGGGATGTAATGATTCACCAAAATCATACTTGTGTGTTTTTAAGCTTTGATTGTGTTCACAGTGTGAAATATAACATATGTGTTAATATTCGCTTGTAAAAAATAACCCGTATTTTTCTCATAATTCCCTTTGGTATTTACCATAAATTATTTATCAAACTTTGCCTTCCTTCCTGGAATAAGATGGTTTTTGGGGGATTGATAGGATTCACATATTCAAGTTATTGTGGAAAAATATATTTCTAAAAAATATATTAAAAAAATAAGATGATTTCATTTATGAAGATTTGAAACATAAGCTGATCTTCCTTCACTTTACTATAAACACATTTGGATGTTTTCTGGAAAATGTCTATGTATTTAAATTAAAACACTATGGACCATTTTCAGTAGGTTTTATACTAGATAGATGGATGTAAAGTCGACACACCAGCATTTCAATTATGGATGAAAAATTCTTTATTTAAGGCCACGAACAAGAAGAAAGCATAGACGTTGGTTTTATGGGAAAATGGAATGATTTGAGCTGTACCATATGGACTTGAAATCCTTGTTGTACATTCTTTCTGTAATGTGTATGTTTGCTGTATTTTAAAAAGGAGGAAGTCATAAGGGAACAGAACAGAATTATGTTACCGGGTCTGGAGCCTCTGGTGAGATACTGTGTTCAGGTCTCAGTTTTGTATTCCGTCAACAAATCCAGTGACTTCAGTAATGTGACCTGTGTCGCCAACACAGCCAGCAGTAAGTCTTCTTTTCATATGTGTACTAGTATCAGATTGATTCATTTTCATTCATTCATAAATCAGGAATAATCTGATCTGGGAAAGTCATTCAGTTTAGATGGTTTGTGGTGTAAATACATGAGATGTGGAAGCGGGAGAGTGTTCTGCAGTGTTGCCAGGGATTATTTGCATCTTTTTATCATTTTAGACATGGAATGAGACACTTTTCATGTAGTTTTTTTTAAACTTCAGGGTTTTAAATTAAAAATAATGCAAGTCTGTGCCTGCAGCCCTATAGGACTACTAAACTACAAAAATATACAATTAATTATAAAATAATGTAATGTCTAACAGGGCACTTTGTTGATGATGAATCTGAAAACAATTTTATTTATTAATGCTAAAATAACCCACATGTTGGTTTTTGTATTAGCTGTATTTTGTATTTATAATCGGAAGCTAACCCCTGAACAGACAGCATAATCCGCTGGTAATCTGAACAGAATATCAAAGACTTTTTCATGTTATTTGACATGACAGAAAGCATTAATAAATAATCCTCTTACCTCTCAAAGCAGATATTTTCGTTCACATTTTTATAAACTCTTGACTTATTTTTACACATTTGGATTGCAGAGGTTGGCCCAGCATGGGTTAAATCCTCATGGTCTTGATGGTCTGAAAAGATTGGATTTTTAGTGGTGGTTTTGTAGAAGCACATGTGTGAAGTGTACATGTATGTGTGTCTTAGATGAGGTGGAGAGCTGGTTTATAGCAGTGGTGTTGTTGGTGAGTTTCGTGGTGGTGTCAGTGGCTGTTCTTCTCCTCTTTCTGGCTGTGTGGTACAGTTATAAGGTGTGCAGAATCATTTACCCTGACACTAAACTACCTGAACACTTAAAACAGGTACTTTGCTCTACACCAAAATACTGAATCTTATAATCCTGACACAGTCAACATTGATGCCACTAAACTTGGTTTTCTTTCTCTGTATGTTTGTGCAGTATTTGTGTGAACGTCCTCAGTCCTCTGTGCTGTTGAGTGTCCCACCGAAGGAGAATGTCTATGAGGTGAAGATCCTTCACGAGGAGACGCCAAACACACAGCAGTCGGCTCAAGATAATCCGAAAAACTGTTGGACAAGAGCAGATACAAAACACAGAGATGAAGAACAAAGATTACTGTAGGAATCACACATCATAAACTTTATTCATTTTATAAATGTTAAGACTTGTGATTTAAAACCACCTCAGTGTGTCTGCATCTGTGCCATCCCTGAGATCAAACCCAAATGCTCTTACCACTGAAGTACAGGAGAACATCATGTTTCTCGTTAGATAAATGTCCTCAGTATCTTTGCTTAAGTTAAATATCCGAATAATTTTTTTGTATAAAAAAAAGGGCTCGCAGATGGTGTTTCAGTTTAGTGTTGTAAATTGTGACGTGCTTTATAGTTTTCAGAATGTCTTTTATGCTGGAATAAAAAACTGTTTATTAACTCACGCATGGGTTCTTTTCGTACACAGATATTTTCTAACTGTCCTAAGGTCTCAAACTCTTCACATGTGACAATTCTTAACTGTGATTTCAATCCCTAAGTTGCCAGGGTAAACTTCAGAGTTTCTCAAGAGCAGGTTCTGAGTGCTCAGTCTGTGGGGGGTCAGCTAAAAAACATGTTAAGTTTCTCTTCAGACCTGTGAAGAGATGCCAATGCAGGTGTTAAATTCATCGTCATCAGTTGAACTCTTTCTTCATCTCTGAGGGCTTTCAGTGGTGCTTTCGGAATATAGTGAGGAAACATAAAAGTTAATGCTTGGAAGCCGGTGAATGTGTCCAGGCAGAGATTCTATGATATCCATTAGCCTTCTCTCAAATGGTTCTAATACTATGCTTTAAATATATGAAGAATGTGCAGTTGCAGACTTTTACATTGTTTTAATTATTTTATACATAAAAAGTTGATAGTAATAAAGAATAAAATGTAATAATTTGAATTTTTGCATTATCAAATGCACATACAAAATACAAGCTGTCTCTTCATGGATCATGTGTCAAATTCAAAAGCCTTCACTGATGTAACTATAAGGTGTAGTAGAGTATAGTGGGGTGTAATGAAGCAGAGTACAGAGGGGTGTAGTTTTGTAGAGTATGGTGAGGTGTAGTGTAGTAGAGTATACTAGGGTTTAATGTAGAAGAGTATAGTGGGGTGGAGTGCAGTGTTGTAGAATATGGTGAGGTGTTGTGTAGTAGAGTATACTAGGGTTTAATGTAGAAGAGTATAGTGGTGTGGAGTGCAGTGTTGTAGAATATGGTGAGGTGTAGTACAGTACAGAGGGTGTGATAAGGTGGAGTATAATGAGGTGGAGTGAATAAGAATATGGTGAGGTGCTGGTGGGGTGTAGTGAAGTGGTGTGGTGTTGTGTAGTATAGTAATGTGAAGTGTCGGAGATGTCTAGTGTAGTGAAGTCGTGTAAAGTGAGATGTTTAAAATGTGCAGTGTAGTACAGTGTAGTGGGGTGTTGATAAATTGTAGTGCAGCAGAGTTTGGTGAAGAGGTGCTGAGGTGTGGTGTAGTAGAGATAAGTGAGGTGTTTAGCAGGTGTAATGTAGTGTTGTAGAGTATAGTGAGGTGTAGTGTAGTGTAGTAAAGTAAAGAGGGGTGTTGGAGAGGTGTAGGGTAGTGTAGTGGAGTAAATTATAGCAAGGTGTAGTGTAGTGTAGTGTAGTGTAGTGTAGTGTAGGAGAGTAAAGCTGGTTGAGGTTAGGTGTTGGAGAGGTGTAGTGTAGTTTTGTCTAGTCTTATCTATTAAAGTGAGTAGTTGGATATGTGTTGTGTAGTTTAGTGTAGTGTAGTAGAGTAAAGTGAGCTGCAGTGTAGATAAGTAAAATATAATGAGGTGTTGGAGAGGTGTAATGTAGTCTAGTCTAATCTAGAAGAGTAAATTGGGATGTTGGAGATGTGTTGTGTTGTGTAGTTTGTTGTAGTAGAGCAAAGTGAGCTGCAGTGTAGATAAGTAAAATATAATGAGGTGTTGGAGAGGTGTAATGTAGTCTAGTCTAATCTAGAAGAGTAAATTGGGATGTTGGAGATGTGTTGTGTAGTGTAGTGTGTTGTAGTAGAGCAAAGTGGGGTTGGAGAGGGGTAGTGTGGTGTAGTAGGGTTAAGTGAGTTTTTGGAGAGGTGTAATCTAGTGTAGTGAAGTAGATTATAGTGAGTTGTAGTGTAGTGTAATAGAATAAAGTGGTTTGAGGTGAGGTTTTGGAG
Source organism: Triplophysa yarkandensis (assembly GCA_033220385.1). Lineage (NCBI taxonomy): Eukaryota > Metazoa > Chordata > Actinopteri > Cypriniformes > Nemacheilidae > Triplophysa > Triplophysa yarkandensis. The sequence goes on along the minus strand of CM065662.1, from coordinate 1,424,999 downwards.
AAGTGTAGTGTAGTTTTGTCTAGTCTTGTAGAGTATAGTGAGGTGTTGGAGAATTGCAGTGTAATCTAGTCTAATCTAGTAAAGTTAAGTGAGGTGTTGGAGATGTGTAGTGTAGTGTAGTGTAGTGTAGTGAAGGGTAATAGAGTTAAGTGAGGTGTAGAAAAGAAGTAGAGCTTCATGAAGTAGAGTGTAGAGGTGTAGTATAGTAGTGTGTATTGAGGTGTTGGTAAGGTGTAGTGTAGTAGACTTTTCGGAAGAGTTGACGAGATGTGGTGTAGTAGAGTTAAGTGAGTGGTTGGAGAGGTGTAATACAGTGTAGTGAAGTCGAGTATAGTGAGTTGTAGTGTAATGTAGTAGAGTAAAGTGGGTTGAGGTGAGGTGTGGTGTTGGAGAGGTATAGTGTAATTTAGTCTAGTCTAGCAGACTGTAGTGAGGTTTTGGATTTGTGTAGTCTAGAGTAGTAGAGTAAAGTGGGGTATTGGAGAGGTGTAGTGAAGAAAGATACAGTGAGGTGTAGTGTGGTGCATTAGAGTAAAGTAAGGTGATGGAGAGGTGTAGTGTAGTACTCTATAGTGCAGGGTAGGGAGGTTTACTAGTATAGTGGAGTAGGTGTAGAGATGACGTGGTGTTCAGCAGAGATTCATATGCCGTGTTTGCTGTTAATCACCAGCACATAATTCCAAGTGTGTCTGGATGAAAGATGTCAGGAGACATCAGAGTGGATTTGTGTTTT
>CM065662.1:1384266-1419266 GCA_033220385.1 Triplophysa yarkandensis | reverse complement strand
TAACCCCGAATAAGAGCCGTATTTTTTAAGTAGGGATATTAATGTTGTCGAACTAATATCAGGTTTGATGAGAGTCAACAGAATGTCGTCTGCATACAAACAAATTTTGTATTGTGTATTGTATAAAGTGACTCCAATAATATTTTCTGATTCTCTGATGGCTTGTGCCAATGGTTCAATTTAGGGAAACACCATCTGATAAATCTCCATTAATTTTGATTCTTTCTGCAGGTGATTTGTAAAGGGATTTTAGACAATTGATAACCTGGCAATTAAATCCAAATCATTTTAGAGACATATAAAGAAACTCCCATCTCACAGAATCAAATGCCTTTTGCATCAAGGCTAAGGACGACAGATTCTGTAAGTTTCATATGATTTATGATTTTAAATGCTCTTCGGTAGCGTTGTTCTATTTTTAACAAATCCTGTCTGATCTGTATCTATCAGATCTTATAGTATGTTTTCAAAACGTTTGGGCATTATTGTGGTAAATATTCTATAATCTATGTTCAATACTAATACCGGTCTATAAGAGCTACATTCAGTTGCATCCTTCTCTGGTTTAAGTATTACTGAGATAAGTGCTTGATTCCAGGATATTGGGATATCCCCGCCTTCCAAAACCTGATTAAAACAACTTTTCAAAGTTGGTACTATCATTTGCTTGAATCACTTGTACCATTCCGATGGAAACCCATCCAGACCTGGCACTTTATTCACCTTTAAATTTGATATCGCTTTTCCTATTTCTTCCTCTGTTATTTGTTGTGTGAGTTTTTTTATTTTGTTCTGTGCCTATAGACGGTAAATCAATGAGTCCAAGAAACTTTCCACTATATTTATGTCTACCGCTGGAGGCTGGGAATATAAATTTGAATGATAATATACAAAAGACTCTTGTATATCTTCTAGAATATGTCGTACCCAATTAGTCTGTGGATTTTTTATTTTATGTATGTAACGACTAGCTTCTTGTTTGCGTGCTCTCTACGCAAGTAATCTCCTGGCTTTAGGTCCATTCTCATAATAGGTTTGTTTGATAAATTTAGCTTTTTTGGTCACTTGATTTTCATAAAGTTCATTTAAAGTCTTTCGAGCCAAATTTAATTGTTCTGAACTATTTATGTCAATGTCAACGTCACCTTTATTTATATAGCGATTTAGACAAAATACATTGCATCAAAGCAGCTTAACAACAATAATTAATAAAACAGTGTGTCATAATGCATAATGTTAAAAGGCAATACATTATTGAATTTTGGGACGTTATCTCTGTTCAGTTAAATGGTGTCTGTGCATTCATTTTCAATTCGTTGATGTCTTCTTTGTTTACTTAAAAAGTGTCTGTGCATTCAAATTCAATCAAATCAACGATATCGTTGTAAATGAGGTGACCCCAACTAAGCAAGCCAGAGGCGACAGTGGCAAGGAAGCCAAAACTCCATCGGTGACAGAAATGGAGAAAAAAACCTTGGGAGAAACCAGACTCAGTTTGGGGGCCAGTTCTCCTCTGACCAGACAAATTCAGCAGTTCAAGTCCAGGCTTCAGCAGAATGAAGAAGAAACATCTGTGTCGTATTCTGATAATTGTCACAGACGAGGTCTTTGCAGGGGATTGGTATCCGTTGTGTTCTTGTCCTGGACTTCGCTTTGTTCGAGGGCTGAAGAGGGCTTTTCTAGTTCCGGACCCACCATCTGGCCCAGAGAAGAATCATCTGTCTCCTGTGGTCCCATCCTGATGGTAATCTGAGGCTAGGTCTTGCGAGGGGTCCAATCGTCCTGGTCTTCACTGTCCTTCCGGGCCCTAGGGGTCCTTTCTCCACAATCTTGTGTGGATACGCACTGGATCCTGGTGACTGCAATGCCATCTGATCTGGATACAGACTGGATCCGGTGGCTCCGAAGAGCTCGGAAGGAGAAACAGACCAATATAGGCGTAGATGCCATTCTTCTAAAGTTATAGCAAATATATTGTGTGTTGTGGAGAGTGTTCTCGGTTCCAATTTTCTTAAATAAATGCAGCCTAAAAATCCTTTAACGGATTTAAATATTGGAAGCATGTAAGTATTTATGTGTAAGCCAGGTTAAAGAGATGGGTTTTTAATCTAGATTTAAACAGCAAGGGTGTATCTGCCTCCCGAACACTATTAGGTAAATTATTCCATAGTTTAGGCGCCAAGTAGGAAAGGGATCTGCCGCCGGTAGTTCATTTTGATATTCTAGGTATTATCAAATTGCAGGAGTTTTGAGAACGTAGCGAACGCAGAGGATTATAATGTACCAGGAGCTCTTTTAAATATTGAGGTGCTAAACCATTCAAGGCTTTGTAAATAATAAGCAAGATTTTAAAATCCATACGATGTTTGATAGGGAGCCAGTGCAATGTTGACAGGACAAGAGTAATGTGGTCATACCTCCTGGTTCTTGAAAGAACTCTTGCCGTAATTTGTTTACTATGCGTGCAGAACAACCACCTAATAAGGCATTGCAATAATCCAACCTTGAGGTCATAAATGCATGGATTAACATTTCTGCATTTGATATTGAGAGCAGAGGCCGTAATATAGATATATTTTTGAGGCAAAAAAATGCGGTTTTACAATTGCTCGATACGTGGCTTTCTAAGGAAAGATTTTTATCGAATAGCACACCCAAGTTACTAACCGATGACGAAGAGCTGACAGAGCAGCCATCAAATTTTAAACATTTTTCTAGATTGTTGCAGGCAGAGTGTTAAGGTCGTATAATTAACACCTCTGTTTTTCCAGAGTTTAGCAGCACAAAATTACTCTTCATTCAGTTTTTTATTTCAACTATGCATTGCATAAGTTTTTCGAATTTGTGTGCCTCACCGGATGGTAAGGAAATATAGAGCTGAGTATCATCACCATGTTGCCTGATGATAGCTCCCAAAGGTAACATGTATAGCGTGAAGAGTAGCGGGCCAAGAACTGAGCCTTGAGGTACTCCATACTGAACTTGTGATCGATATGATAGCTCTTCATTTACTGCTACGAATTGATAGCGGTCAGTTAAGTATGACTTAAACCATGCTAATGCACTTCCATTTATGCCCACAACGTGTTTAAGTCTATGCAGAAGAATGTTGTGGTCCATAGTATCAAAGGCAGCGCTAAGATCCAGTTACACTAATAAGGAAATACAGCCACGGTCGGACGAGAGGAGAAGGTCATTTGTATCTCTAAAGAGAGCAGTCTCGGTGCTATGATGTGGTCTAAAACCTGACAGGAATTTCTCACATATATCATTTTTCTTTAGAAATGAGTAAAATTGTGAGGATACTACCTTTTCTAGTATCTTGGAAAGGAATGGGAGATTTGAGATTGGTCTATAATTAACTAGATCTTTGGGGTCAAGTTGTGTTTTTAATTAGAGGCTTAATAATAGCCAGTTTGAAAGATTTAGGGATATCCTAACGACAAAGAGGAGTTAATAATAGTCAGAAGAGGATCTATGACTTCTGGAAGCATCTCTTTTAGTAGATTAGATGGAATAGGGTCTAACATACATGTTGTTGCTTTTGATGATTTTACAAGTTTACACAATTCTTTCTATCCTATTGTAGAGATGAATGGAACTGTTCCTCTGGGGGATTAAAAATCTTATGCGATACAGTAGCTGACGGCTCTATGGTTACGATTTTATCTCGAAAAGTGTCAATTTTAGTAATGAAGTAGGTCATAAAGTCATTACTGCTGTGGTGCTGGGAAATGTCAGCACTTGTTGAGGCTATATTTTTCCTTAGTTTAGACACAGTGTTGAATAAATACTTGGAGTTATGTTTGTTTTCTTCTAAAAGATTAGAAAAGTAATCGGATCTAGCAGTTTTTAATGCCTTTCTGAAGGATAGGTTACTTTCCTGCCAAGCAATATGAAATATCTCTAGTTTTGTTTTCCTCAAACTGCGTTCCATTGTTCGGGCTGTCTCTTTAGAGTGCGAGTATGCTCATTATACCAAGGAGTCAAACTTTTTTCCTCGACATTCCTTAAGCTTAAGGGGGCAACGGAATTTAAAATGCTTGAAAAGAGCGAGTCTGTGGTTTTGATTACATTATCGAGTTGTTCTGGTGTGCTGGAAATGCTATGGAATTCGGATACATCAGGAAGATTACTTACAAAGTCGTGTTTTTTGGTAGAAGTGATGGTTCTACAATACTTTTAACAAGAAGTTGAATTTACAACTCTGGCAATATTTAGTTTGCACAACACTAAATAGTGATCTGAGATATCATCACTTTGCTGCAAAACTTCAACATCATCGAGATCAATTCCATGTGACAATATTAAATCTAGGGTATGGTTTCGGCAGTGGGTGGGTCCTGAAACATGTTGTCTAACCCCAATAGAGTTCAGAATATCTATAAAGGCTGATCCTAATGCATCATTTTCATTATCAACATGGATATTAAAATCGCCAACTATTAAAACTTTGTCTGTAGCCAGAACTAACTCAGATATAAAATCACCAAACTCTTTAATAAAGTCTGTATGGTGCCCTGGTGCCCTGTATACAGTATTTATCATTCACATTTGTTTCTCTGGGTAGTGTTATATGAAGCACCATTACTTCAAACGAGTTATACTTGAATCCTGCCCTCTGAGAAGTTTTAGAAATATTGTTCTATATTGAAGCAACACCTCCCATTTCCTCATGTTTAAAACAGTAATCCTGTGGGGTGGACTCGTTTAAAATGATGTCATCATCAGGTTTTAACCAGGTCTCTGTCAAACAAAGAACATCTAAATTATGATCAGTGATCATATTATTTACAAAAAGTGATTTCTTAGAAAGGGATCTGATATTCAATAAACCAAGCTTTATCATTTGTTCATAGGAAGTGGAGCTGTTTTTTTTTTATCAGGTTTTAATTTTTTTACTTTTAAGCACGTTTGTACGTTTTTTGTATTTTCTAGTTCGGGGAACAGACACAGTATTGATGGAGTGATATCTAGGTGTTAGTATTTCTATGTGCTGAGAATGAACTGACCTCTGTGATGTGAGACAGCAGACAGCGGGTTAAGCCAGTTTGTCTGCTGCATGACCTGGGCTCCAGTTAGTCGAGGATAAACTCTCAGACTATGTTCCATATTTCTAGACAGAAGAGGAGGGATGGAGACCATCTCGTTTCAGCAGGTCAGGTCTGCCCCAAAAACTTGTCCAGTTATCAATATAACCTACATTATTCTGTGGGCTACACTTAGACATCCAGCCATTGAGTGATGATGATCTGCTATGAATCTCATCACCACGGTGAGCAGGGAGAGGACCAGAACATATCACAGTGTCTGACATCATGCTTGTAAGTTCAAACACCTCTGTAAAGTTATTTTTAGTGATCTCTGACTGGCGCAGTCGAACATCATTAGTGCCAGCATGAATCATAATCTTACTGTATTAACGTTTATCATTAACCAGCACTTTAAGATTTGATAAGATGTCAGGCGCTCTGGCTCCCGGTAAACATTTGACTATGGTGGCTGGTGTCTCTATATTCACATTCCGTACAATAGAATCCCCAATAACTAGAGCACTTTCATCAGCTCTCTCAGTGGGTGTATCACTGAGAGTGGAGAACCTGTTTAATGTTTTCATCGGAACAGAAGAGCGGTGTTTTGACCCACGACTATGCCCTCTCACAGTCACCCAGTTGCCCTGCTGCACGGCTCTGTTACCGGAATCGAACAATGTGTATTAAACCAAGAGTTAGACTCATCTAAAGCTGTGTCTTTAACAATCTTACTATCCTCAATTAAAGTTTGGATGCGTGTCTGTAATTCTGAAAGCTTCTCTGTCAGTCTTACTATTTCCCTGCATTTATCACATGTGAATCCCTCATCAGCGACAGAGTCACTCTACATGTGACAACAAGAGCAAATAACAAGAGCAGGAGAAGCCGTTACTCCCCGTGTTTGATGAAGTAATATATCCACAGGTGTTTGATGGACTTATGAAAAAGCGAGCGAGTGAGAGAAAAATTTAGCGATCGAATCAATAACGAAAGAAGAGGAAGAAAAAAAATATATATATTTATATATGGAGTGTAAGTTTTGGCGGAAAAAAGATCTACATTATTATTTCTTTGATGGTCCTCCTCCAAAATCTTAAGTTCCCTAGTCTTATCAGCAATTCTTTTCTGAGGTTCAAGTGAGTGGGTGCTCATCCCTTGCATCCGTGTTTAAGGCCTCCACTTGATTGATTCTGTCCTCAGCCGCCTGCACTCTAGTCGTTACGTCTTTTCTGTCGGCCTCAATAGCGTTCAGTTTGGTGTTCATTTCTCCTCTAAAATCACCAAGCTCCCTTTTGAGTTGGTCCGTTGCTTCGTGAATCTCACTAGAGATGTCCGTGTGTATTTGTTTTATTTCTTTAATGACGCTGACCTTCATATCCTCCATGTTATCGGCGCTTGTCAGCACACGAGGTGCTGTCCTCGCTGTCACTCGGTGATAAAAAGTTCTCTTCTGAATTAACCGAAGTCTTTCCTTTGTTTCTTGATTTCCGTCCCCCTGGCATTATCTCTAGTAACTTTTATATCAATAATATAACGTTCAGCCTTGACGGGGATTCAACCCCGCCGGGAGCTTTACAAAATCCAACATCGCTAAACAAACATCGTCTACATTATCTAAAGAGGGCGAGAGATAGAGAAATATATGCTGACATTATCATCAACAATTTATCTGTAATGCGAAACATTAAACCATACTGAACAACTATTCATCTGTTTTTAAAGGTGTTCAATCATGTGATATTTGCATGACTTTACTCGACTTCCGGTCATGTAATTTGATGACAAACAAAGTGATATAGATTATGCAAGCTTGCAGTTCAGCATTCTTATAATCAGAACGGTTTATCGTCTACTCGTACTGTCCTCCAGAACTATTCCTCCTGCTATTGGACTGCTTTTACCTGTGACGCTTCCAAATAATTATAATCTTCCATATGTATGTGTGTGTCTGTGTGTGTGTCTGTAGGTAAGAGTGTGAGATTTCTTCACACTGTTTGTTCTACAGCTGCGATGTTTCTGGCCCTGCAGTGTGGAATGCAAATCCCCTTCACTTACATCCCTAAACATGGTGAGATCACATGGTTTTTAATCGCTATATGATGATAATATATTATCAGTTTATGCAGATTAAAATGTTCTGGGATTTAAATACACACACACACACACACACACACACACACACACACACACACACACACACACACACACACACACACACACACACACACACACACACACACACGCGCGCACTGATATCTTTAATATGAATGATTTTTCTTCTTCAGTGAGTGGACAATGGGACGGTGTATTCTATCATCTCGGTATTGTCAGGTATGAAACATTTTAATCCGTCAATATTTTACTGACAGATTAAAATAATATTCTTTGATTTCAAGAATCAAGTGAGAATATTAGCTATATCATTAAAGTAAGAGAGATTTTTTCTTTTTGAATATTTACCAAGATAGTCAGTTGTGTTCTGCTGGTTAGAGAGTTGTGAACAGAAGGTTGTTGGTTCAAATCTCAGTGTCAGATAATAACTGAAGTGTTCTTGAAGACATCTTACATCTGTTTACTCTTCAGTGATAGATGTATATATACACTGTATAATACTGTAAGACACTTTGGATAAAAGCATCTGCCAAATAAATAAATAAATGTAAATGTAAACAGGGACACCATTGTGTGAAATACAAAAACTATGAAAAGTACTTATGCAAAGGTTTTATCAAGTTCTTATTTGTAAATCGAAAAAGAGACTTTAAAGTAGATACAATGAGGACAACTACGTCCAAGTAAACCTTTTAAAATCGATGGGTATGTAAAGTATGATTTTATCTCAGTTAATTTAACCCTGCCTTAGACGACAAATGGATTATATTTACAATGACATTTATTCAATTGGCAGACACTTTTATCTAAAGTTACTCACAGTATTTTACAACGCACGTCTAGAGTAAACAAGGATAAGATGTCTTACTCAAGAACACTGACACTGAGATTCAAACCAACAACCTTCTGATTACAAGTCCAACTCTCTAACCACCAGAACACAACTGACCCTGGATCAACGATAAAATCAGTTCACTGTTTTATCTCTGATGCTTATGAAAGACATGTTTATGAATGAGCTTAATGTTTACAACGGGGACAGTCTGAAATGGTTGTTAGAAATGTTAACTGAGCCTCCTAATGTCAGTCATATAAAAACATTAGTTGTCAGGCTCCTTCGAGATTTCATTTGTGAAGGTTGGCTGGTTTTTATCCTTATCCTTATTAAAGACAGAAATCGCAGTGATTACACCTTAAAGAAATTAGATGCTGAGTGTTTAGTGCTTGCTTTTCTGAAACAAGACCACGTTGGATGGACGCTCAGCTGCGACGGCAAAACCGGTCTATATAGTTTTATATTAGAAATCTAATGCACAGAAATGTTTTGGCTTAATGTGTAAAAGGCATATCCAGTCACTTCATTATTCATCAGTTAAAGACTTTTCATTTGTAAGTTGCTATTGATAAAAGACAAAATGCAGCTTCATGAAGAAAATCACAAAAATGTTCTGCTGGAGCCTCGTTTGTGCCCCAGAGAGTCAGTAAAAACACTCTTCTCCATCACATCTTCTTACTCTTAAAACAACTTATAAATCACTGATTTATTTTCCATATTAGCAAGAATCCTTGGAAGAATAGTTGGTTTTGTAAATGTAAATGCATGTGCGTTGTAGCTTATTAGAACCATATGCATATCTGTAAATTCGGTATTGATTCATTAATATATTTAAATCAAACATGTTAAACTATGAAACTCATTTCTTCGTTTTTCTTAAACTGCTCTCAGAAAATGAACAAATCCAAAAACTAAATGGGACTTAGACTTGACATACAGTATTCTTGGGATATTCATTTTTTTCACTGCACTCATGTATGAGACGATAAAATATACAATGATTAATGCGTCGTTTTTCCTATCAGTCTCTTGATTTCTTTTTGAAGTTGCCTCTTTTCTCTTTAGGTTCAGCGATGTAAACGCACGTAACATCATACGTATGCTGATGCCAGATGTCACCGTTTTCTTGTCTACACTCTTTATTTTGCGTTTGTGTTCATACAAACCGTCTCAGAAAGTGAAAAGCCCTGAACAGCAGATCTCTGAAGGGGAGGTGAGAAATCTGCTCAAAAATGATCTGCTGATATTATTGAAAACACACAGGACTGACTCTTCTAATGTTTGCAGAATTCAGATGAAAACACATCTGACTCAGAATCTGAGGATGAGAGCACAACATCAGAGAGTTCATCAGATGACAAGAATGATCCAGCAAGCTCTTCTCCAGCTCTTCTGCAGAAGATCTCTTTGTTTATAACTGGTCTGACACTTCTCATGTCTTCTCTCATGAACACGGCTGGAAAAGTGTTAGTCACGTTTCTGCTGGGATTGTCAGGTACTGTTTTATCCCATCTCTAGGAATGGGGTAGATGTTACTCAATTTTTTATATTTTTATAGTCACAAAGCAGCTGGACATGACAAATGTTCACTTTAATCACATATATTCAATAAACATATAATATTTATATATAGAAAAAATTTAGAAAAAAAACACTCTGATTTACACATGACACACAATAGATATATACAATAAACAAAAGGTACATTTAAAGTAAGCCTTTATGACTATTTGTAATGGGATTTTTGTGGTGAAATGGGGACATCACAGCCTGCCTCATTCAGCTTCACCATCTTGAAGGGTTACGAACCTTGCAGCAAAGAGAATAGAATACGTGAGAGCAGAATATGATTCAACAAACTTTGATGCACACTGTGTATGCAAGGTTGAAAAGATGAGTTTATTAAATCTTCATTATGTGCGTTTGCATGTGAGTGTGTGCGTTTATGTGTGTGTATGTTGGTTATACGTGTGTGTGTGTGTGCGTGCGTGCGTGTGTGTGTGTGTGTGTGGGTGTAACTTCTGAAGTTCTGCGTGCGTTCCAAAAAGGGCAGAGCGCGTACTACACGGAGCCCCAAAGGGGTTGGGTCTTCATCCCCATTGGGGAGCACCTGCATATTCACTACCTGATCCTAGAAGCGAGTGCCAGCAACTTTGGGCACGTAGCCGGGCCGGGGTCTCACGATAACGTGAGAGTAGGCCGGTCCAAGCTTTAGGCACTCGTTGGACATGGAGAGTGCTTGAAGTTCCCCTGCCCTCTTGACTAAAGCGAGCTCCATCAGGAGGTCCGTCTTCGTCATGAGACGAGGAAGATCACCCTCTCAGTGGGACTCGAAGGGGGGCTTTTAAAGACCCTTAAGGACCATATTGAGTTCAGAAGACCCATCATTGCCCTCCTGTAGTGCCTTGACTTGGTCAACATGCAGGATGGCAATATCGTCGAGGCAAGGAAGCAGCCTAAGACTAACCCTTCGACTCACAAGCCTTTGAGAGGAGACTTGGCCGATATCTCCAGCTGATAGTGGTCGCGGGCACAGATACACTGCGACGCCACGTATTAACCTGGGGATAATTTGAAATAGGAAGTAAGAGCTGCAGAGCCCGTCTGCTGGGAAATAAGCCGAGAAGGGGTTCCAAAGAAAAAGCTGATAAATGAGCATGCCATCTTTCTTTTTACACCCATATGCATAAGTTGGGAAAAAACATGAATATTTCATTCACCAATTTCATTGGCCTATACATTCTATTTCATAGGTGATAGGTTCTATGATCAAACCACATACTGTCGATTCCACACAACATCGAGACAGAGAGATAGGAAATGTTTTATCAGAAGCAACGGCGTTTGCATTATATTATAATTATTTGATTTGTGGTGGGGGATGGTGTTGAGGGGTTTTAGAGGGCAGAGTTCAGTAAAGAGACAGCTATAGGGAAAAAGCTGTCCCTTAATCTACTGGTTCTTGTCTGGAGGCTCTTGAAGCGCCTCCCGGAGGGCAGAAGTTTAAACATTCTGTGGTCAGGGTGAGATGCGTGCTTGAGAATGCTGCGAGCTGGATGTAGACAGCGTTTTCTTTGGATGTCCTCAATAGCTGGAAGTGTTGTACCTGTGTTGAAGTTTTTGTCCAGAAATATTTTTCACTGTATACCGCTTTCATAAAAACGGCTGATGACTTTCTTATTCTATGAAGTCCCTCCTTCAGAAATACGTAACGAGTCCTGAAAGGGCCATTAGTTCCTGTGTTGTGATTCCACAGAAGCTAAGCACGTGTTGCCTGGAAAGATCACGCCTCTTTCCATAACATGGAGATGGATGCGTTCAGTGTTATTGCAAACATTTCTATAATGTTATCAATTTGAGCCCGAATCAGAACCACAGAACATAGATGAAGAGGATCGAGAAGAACCTGTCCAAGCACGACTTAACAACTGCAAACAACTAAACATACAACAATGATTGATGTGTCTGCAGCAAAACTTTATCAAGATCTAAACCGGCATGTGATTAAACAATAAACAATAGATATAATCCACAAATAATTTAAACTGATCATTATAAACACCCACAATCGATGGTGTCTAGTTGAATTATTACACTTTTTTGTATGGGGATGTTGTCCAAAACTGATTTTTTTTCTCAGAGAGTTCAATTAAATAAGATAATTATTTTACTTTAACAACAACATTATACACCAACTAAAGTTCGAAACATGGAATTGAGAAGAACGGCACCTTTTATATATTTGGAGGAAGGCGCAAAGCATTGAACAAGAACTTTATATATTAAAGGTAATTCCATATGGGTCTATTCTTTACAAGGGGCTTAATAAAAGCCACCTTATATGCTTTAGATGTATATACTAAAGACAGAGATGAGTTAACAATATGAACAGAGCATCTATAATTTCAGGAAGCATTTCAATAAATAGAATGTATTAAATAGAATTTAGCATGCATAATTTAGATGATCCAGGGATTTTAAGTTCTTCTTTGTTGTCAAAGAGACAGATCATGCAGAATTCAGGCAGTTACAGGAAATGATGTTGAAGTCATGAGTTTCTGTTAGGTATCACACATGTCTGAATGTGTTTGGTATTGATCTGTTAGACGTTATGGATGATTTAAATGATAGGATGTTGTGTGTTGTTTGTCTGTCAGGTGTTATTTTGCCCTCTCTGACATCAGCGGTGTATTTCGTGGTGTTCGTGTGTCTGGTGTGGTCTTGGGTTCTGGGTTTCAGTGTTCCATTGCTCTACTTCAGTTCTCTGTGTGTGATGATAACCATCTTCAGCGGAGGACACGTTCTCATCCTCTACCTGTATCAGCTGCCCCTCATCCAGCAGACTGTTCCTCCTCAAGATGTATTTGCCAGGTCTCAGATCAACAATAAAGGATTTTGAGTCATTTCCTATGTTCAGTTATAATTCTTGTAAGATTTAATCTGTGTGTGTGTTTGTTAAACAGATTGTTTGGTTTGAGTGCCGTCATCCAAACAAACGCGTCTGATCCGTATGTTCTGACTCTACATGAGGCTGGCAGCTGGCCAGCGATGGTTAATCCTCTTCTGCTCCTAATTCTGTATTTCACGCTCATAGCTTTACTACACAGATGGACTTCAGCCGAGGTACCTCACATTTCTACCATATACAACTTCTCCGTTAAAGTTTTGTCTTTTTATAATTTACTCAATAAACGTGAAACTATAAACAGTTACTTGTGTCGTGCACAAACAGATGACCTCATAAACTCTTCGGATTGACATTTCTTGCTCCTGCTGCTGTCTCTGATTTTTGTCTAGGCTGTTGTGATAATGTGGAGGACCACATGGGAAGATGGAGACTCTCTCAGCTCACTGATGTCCGAAGATCACGACTCACACTGCTTATCTTTTGGTACATCTCAAATCTAAAATAAACAAGAGAAATATTCTCCTTGTTTTAGTTTCATGTGTGTGTTCTCTTGTGTGCTTCCTCGGTTTGTTTTAGTGGAAGTGAAGGAAAACATAGCAGATGATGGCGATAAAAACGACTCCAGTGCTGGGATTCTGCTCGGACACTTCATCTTGAAACACAGTTACATCATCGCTCTCATCATCATGATGGTAAACTTGTGTCTCACGCAACCACATGTCCCATATCTGTATTAAAAATATATGTTGTGCTAAGGAACCTGAAATCTTGGAAGTCTTACACACCGTAAGTGATTCCTTCGATTATTGTGACAGTCTCGGTTTGGAGAAAGCCATCCCTGTTCTGCCTTCAAAGCAGACGAATAGCTGCTCATAGTTGCTGAAGCCCTGTGTGGGGTCAAAGGACTGGACACAACACTGAAGAGATTTGGTCTTCCTACTGTACCACAATCATGTTGGTGTATGTGTGTGTGCAGGTGTGGAGCATTACATATAACTCATGGCTGACGTTAGTGTTGTTGGTGTGGTCGTGTGTGATCTGGATGTTGAGGAATCGTCGACGGTTCGCAATGCTCAGCGCTCCTTTCCTGGCTGTGTACACTACATTTCTGCTGGTCATCGCTTTCATCAGTGAACTTCATCTCAACCAGAATCACATTTTTCCTGACTTACCAAAACTGGTTCTGATGGACTTTGATGTGTATGGTTATCCAGTACCCTGCGTGCATCTCATTGCAAAGGTAAAAACTATTTTCTCAAAACAAAAGACTTTTATATTATACTGGAACCAGTATCAAAATGTCTTGTGTCATTTTACTGTTAGGAGTTCTTTTTTTCCTTTTCAGGGGTTTTATGCATTTAGTTTCTGGATGTTACTTCATCAACAGTTAAAAGAGAAAAACGAAGAACAGAAGCAGAATGACGAAAGTTTGACAGAGATCAAAGTTCAGTCATGTACGCATAAATACATCTGTCCTCTATATGCCAGCTTATAATATACAATTAACATAATAATTTCAAAAAATGAACTTCACATTAAGTCATTAAACCATCGATAATGTGTCTTTGTTTCAGGTAACAATAATCACTCCTCAGATGTGATGACAGTGTTTGGATTGTTAATAAAAGGAATGTTGGTGAAGTACTGGATCTTCTGCTGTTGCTTCATGTTCTTCATCATCAGTTTTTCAGATAAAGTGGCAGTCTATAAAATCCTCTACATCTGTTTATTTCTCTTCTGTGTGGTTTTATATGAGGTCAGTTTTACTCAATATGTTTAGATGGATAAGTTGTATTTTGATTTTATGTAAATGTGTATGTGTATGATGTGTTGTGTTTGTGTTCAGATACAGTATGAGGTGTGGAGAAGAATGTTGAAGCGTTTCTGGATGGTTGTGGTGGCATATTCAATGATAGTGTTGATCCTAATCTACATCTATCAGTTTAAAAGTGTTTCTAGTCTTTTCCAGCAGATTTTAGGAGTAACAGAAGAGAGGTGACTCTCTCTCACTCTCTCTCTCTCTCTCTCTCTCTCTCTGTCTCTCTCTCTTTCTCTCTCTCTCTTTCTCTCTCTCTCTCTCTCTCTCTCTCTCTGTCTCTCTCTCTTTCTCTCTGTCTCTCTCTCTCTCTCTCTGGTCTCTCTCTCTCTCTCTCTCTCTCTGGTATCTCTCTCTCTCTCTGGTATCTCTCTCTCTCTCTGGTATCTCTCTCTCTCTCTGGTCTCTCTCTCTGTCTCTCTCTCTCTCTCTCTGGTCTCTCTCTCTCTCTCTCTCTCTCTCTCTGGTCTCTCTCTGGTCTCTCTCTCTCTCTCTCTCTCTCTGGTCTCTCTCTCTCTGGTCTCTCTCTCTGGTCTCTCTCTCTCTCTCTCTCTCTCTGGTCTCTCTCTCTCTCTGGTCTGTCTCTCTCTCTCTGGTCTCTCTCTCTCTCTCTCTCTGGTCTCTCTCTGGTCTCTCTCTCTCTGGTCTCTCTCTCTCTCTCTCTGGTCTCTCTCTGTCTCTCTCTCTCTGGTCTCTCTCTGGTCTCTCTCTCTCTCTCTCTGTCTCTCTCTGGTCTCTCTCTCTCTGTCTCTCTCTTGTCTCTCTCTCTCTGGTCTCTCTCTGGTCTCTCTCTCTCTCTGGTCTCTCTCTGGTCTCTCTCTCTCTCTGGTCTGTCTCTCTCTCTCTGGTCTCTCTCTCTCTCTCTCTCTGGTCTCTCTCTCTCTGGTCTCTCTCTCTCTCTGGTCTGTCTCTCTCTCTCTGGTCTCTCTCTGGTCTCTCTCTCTCTGGTCTCTCTCTGGTCTCTCTCTCTGGTCTCTCTCTGTTAGATTCGTGTGTGATTGTTTTCTCTGTGTGTCAGGTTGAGAGATTTTGGTTTGGAACAGTATGATGTGGTTGAACTCTTCGCTCGTATTTTACTGCCGGCTTCATTTCTTCTGGCCTGCATCCTTCAGCTGCATTACTTTAACAGTGACTTTCTCATTCTAACTGATCTAAAGACAGTACCATCAGTCAACCACACAAACAGGTGATGAGTGTTAAGATTATACTTTAAACCTGATCTTTTCTTAAACTGTAGATTTATTGACTGATATCTGAACTTTATTGTTGTTATAAAAGTTGATTTTTTATATGATATGTGTGTGATTTCAGAGAAGATGAGCTGAGGGAAACACTGAGAAGTATTTTTGATGTGTGAGTATTTTTTAAGTTTTGTAAAAGATTGATTTTGTAAAAGGCTGATACTCGCTATAACCAGCACTCTCCTTGACCAAAAATACCCCGACTGAAGTGAATCCCTTGAGCAAGGCACCCCTCCACAACTTCCGTGACCACACACGCTCCAAGTGTGTGTTCGCAGTGTGTGTGTGTTCACTTACTGTGTGTGTGTTCACTTACTGTGTGTGTGTTCACTTACTGTGTGTGTGTGTGTGTGTGTGTGTGTGTGTGTGTGTGTGTGTGTGTGTGTGTGTGTGTGTGTGTGTGTGTGTGTGTGTGTGTGTGTGTGTGTGTGTGTGTGTGTTGACTTATTGTGTGTGAGCACACTTTATATTACAGTGACAACATTAGTAAACTGTGTTTTTATATTTTACTGCAGCATAAACAAAAACATCGAGAAACTACAAAACCGGTAAGTGAGTTTTCACTCTTTAAAAGGTTTTATTCATGTCATTCACTTCTTATCCTAAAACAGATAGAAGAACCCCTGAAGACCTGTTTTCTGTATTATACTGAAGATCATTTAAACTACACATTTTCAAGGAGTTTGATATTTCTGACGGATATATAGGATGAACAATTATTGTACAGAAAAGTGCTGAATAAATTATAAAGCCAGAGCTAGACCGCTACAGGTTAATTTACTACGATATAGAGCATTTAAAATAACAAGAAAGGTACAAGGGCAACTGTTGATGAACTACATCCTATAATAAA
Source organism: Triplophysa yarkandensis (assembly GCA_033220385.1). Taxonomy (NCBI): domain Eukaryota; kingdom Metazoa; phylum Chordata; class Actinopteri; order Cypriniformes; family Nemacheilidae; genus Triplophysa; species Triplophysa yarkandensis. The sequence goes on along the minus strand of CM065662.1, from coordinate 1,402,968 downwards.
GAACTGGTCAAATAAATTGAAAGAGGCCAGTTTCACATTAAAAATAAAAAGCCATTTTTTCTTCTGTCTTTGTCTCAAGTAATCCCTGTTGGAGGGAACGAGATGTGTCAAACCGACAGTGTGGGGTTTGACCTTCAGATTGATTGAACTTGAATTTTAAAGGCCAATAAAATTGGCCAATTAAATTTGCATGCCATTCCCTGCCCATTGCATATGAGTATAAAGGTGAAGGTGGCATACTCATTCATTCACCTACCCTTTGTGCTGAGGAACCTGAGTGATATGAAAGGACACAATGTCTCATTCCATTTATCAGGGAACTGAGGTTACAGACGTAACCTAGACCTTCCCTTTCTGTCAGTCTCTTGACTATGTGTTGAACTGACAGTGTTGGGTTTCTATATGACACGCCATTGCGCTGCGCCGCCTCACAATCTCCAAGGGAGTGACACTGACATGCCAGGGCGGCTCATGGTGAACGCTTCTCACGAAATCTTAACCCCCCTGTTGAAAAATTATAAGATGTCATAAGAGATTAAAAAGGTGAGACGTCTTACCACTGGTCATCATAGGCGGTGGCCTCCTGATCCAGAAAGCTGCCTGGCACTGTGAACGAACCTGGGAAATGCGACCCCTCAAAGCGGGAATGTGCTAGGTTGGCCACATCCTGCCAAAGGAAGGTTGATAGGGGCTGGGAGCCCAGCTGGAGAGGAAGGTTACAGATTCAACTGAGGGGGAATCAAGAGTGTGGAAATCATAATGCGGGACCAATCGTGATGGACGATTCCCTGAGCATTGAGCAGTAGTTTGAATTAATGGGTTTACCTGAATAGAGAACCGCTTCGATTTCCAGTTTGGTAAACAGCTTACTGAAAGATGTGGTGCATATATAACATATAACAGGAAGTGTTGCCTAGTGGTCAGAGTCCCCTGCCTGAGCAAATGCGTCTGCCACCGTCGTTCAAAGTAGGTCGTTCAGGATCTCCTATCCCGTGTAGGAGCCATGCATGGAGGTTCCAGAGGTCTGGTTTGGGTGCACAACGGTCCTTTCTCAGGGGAATCACCTAGTTTTTGTCAGGCCTGTAAGATGAGACTCAGATGAGACTCGGGGCCAGCTATGCGCCAGGGCATTCGTACCAAAGTGGTCAATAAGAGGTGTCCGGCAAGGCAAACTAGTTTACCTGGGGCTGCCCAAACTGCTCCCATACGAGCTGAACACCCTACGAGGCGTTATCTGAGGAGAAAGCACATCGGCTGTCTGGTTCAGGTAGCCTGGGAGAAAAAATGCCTGCAGAGATGTTATCTACTGCTGATTCTACAGGAGGTAGCCTGGGGCGAGTTGTGCATCATGGCAAAAATTCTGTCGGAGCAATTTGAACCCGCAATCTTATGTTTATTCTCTAACCATCAGACCACAACTGACCCACATAGTATAGTCCCCTTGTACTGTAGGTGCAGAGGAATCCCCGGAACTTGGGCAGATGTTTGGCAAACTGAATTGCATAGACGAGACTGGCTGTATGTTTTTGACCAGTGAGGAAGATAGCTCTTTCTGAGAGGATGGGGACCCCAGGCCCTTTTCCAGGGGCGATGGTGCAGGAACTGTCCCACTCCGGCCATGTGGAGAACAAATGTCAAGGGCAAGGCTTGGTTTTCTTTTCATACTTCAAGGGACGTTCCTCTGGCTGTTCTTGCGAGGTGGCTGCTGATCAGATGGAGTCGCTCACCTCCATGTCATTTACTGAGGAGGTGGCGATACAATTGGATCGGGTGACTGGGAAGGGCAGAGCTGTCTGGGTGAGATGGCGCTTCAGACTTCAACAGCATGAAGGGGGCCGGGTCGAGACGGGGGAGGTTATGTTTAACAGCCTACGTCTGCTTTTGCACCATAGAGAACTGCTTTGAACTGCTTTCCCAAACAGCCCACCCTGCAAGAAAGGAAACCTTCTTGACTTCCATAATGTGGACATTGCCTGACTCAGAGCACGCACAAAGTGAATGGTCGGGCGGGTAAAGGCATGCAAATTTTATCGTCACTCATTTTATTTGTTCCATTTTTTGTCATTTCTTTCAAGGAACGTCAAATTGTTAAATAAAAGAGTCTTAGCTGTTTTCTAAAGGCTGTCATTTATAACACACTCATGTTTTATTTATAAATTGTGTGTTTGTGTAGATGATTTAATGTTGTCTTGTGTGTTACAGATTGATGCAGGAGAATCAGAATCCAAACGAATCTGATGAACACACGAACACTTCATCTTCAAGTTTGGATAGAAATAATGCCATGGATTCAAGTGATGATGATGGTGATGATGATGGTGATGATGATGGTAAATTAAGTTCTGTATCTGCACTCTTAAAATGTTCATTGATCTGACGGACTGAATGAGACACATGAACATGTGATGGTGTGTGTGTGTGTGTGTGTGTGTGTGTGTGCATTTCAGTGTCGGTGACACAGTGGTTGGTGGTGGTGGAGCGGCTTCATGATGGTGTTTTGCAAGCCATTCTGTGTTTGTGGAGATGTCAGGAACTATGTTGGAGAATACTTGAGATCCACAGCTTTAAACTGGTGTCTGCTGGTGTCATGTGGGTGTGTGTGCAGGAGGTGAGACCCAATCCATAACATCACATTCCATACTAACATTCCACCACATCACAATTCATAACCTCAAAACCAGTGGTGTAGTGTAGTTTTTTGTAGTGAGTATAATGTGTTTTTCCAAGAAGAAAAAGGAAGGAACTCCCACCCAACGCCCTTCCTTATCAAATAATTGTAAGCAAAAATTCCGAAACATGGAGAAGGGGAAGCTGTAACTAAAGATTTTATCGAAATAAATATTTTACATTTATGTATTAAACATGTCTTTAATCACACAATTCAGTTTGAATCAGATTTAAGTTATTTAGCTGTTTATTTGATTTAATCAAACAATGTCGAATAAGCTTAACACTTTGAGTAAAGTTAATATTCCGGTGACTTTAAATATAATAAATAATAACAACTGGCATTTCTTTTCTTCTTTGCATTATCAATAATTTATATAATGATTAACAGCCATAAGATGGAGCATCCATATCTAGCAATCTACAGTGCGCTCTCCTGTGTGGTTAATTCATTGTGTAAATAATCATGTCATAATGTTGTTACGTTTCTTAAAACTTATCAAAGCTGGTATATGCCAGGTCTTGTCCTTCTCTCGTGGGTATACGGCGTATACCAGCGTATCATGTAGACTACACCACTGCTCACAACATAAACCATCAAATTCTTCCCAATCCTTCAGAATCATCTCATAATATCATCACAATACATAGCATAACTAAACAAACCTTCAAATTCACACACAATCCATCACATTCTATCACATAACATTTCATCACATCCACTAAGCCCAATCCATTAAGACTACATCCCATCATCACGTGGCTTCAGTCCAAGTGCACACGTAGTGACTGTCATGTCATGTGTTTCTGCAGGTGTGTCTGATGAACTTCTTGTTTTTGGTGTTATGGGCGTTTGCTCTGCCGTTTCCGAAGCTGCGACCTTTGACCTTCAGCGTGTCATCTGTATGGGCGTGTGTGATGGTAGTGTGTAAGATGATGTACCAGCTGAAATTCATCAAACCTTCAGTTTACTCCTCAAACTGCACAGCTGTAAGAATGCATCGTGTCCTCTTACAAACTCTTTTCATACTGCTATGAGCAGATATTGTATGAATTAACTTCCTCTTCTAGTGACACGATACTAAAGTGTTCAAGGATGATTTGGTGTTTTTTTCTGAAGACTCTTCAGTTGTCTAATGTGAGTTGGATTGATGGGAAGACAGCTGAGCTCTTGAGAATGTCACGTCTGTATACAGCACCTGTAGATCCAGGACTGTGGATCGGTGGATTGAGAAAGTGTGAGGATCGGGTCCTGCCATGTCTCTGGGTATTTACAATCAATCATCACACACGGAACACTGTTTCGGCATATATCTTCACAAAGATCATAAAGCTTACATTACAATAACATCTACATAAAGCATTTATTGTTATAAGACTGCATCATGAATTCTTTAACATTCACCTCTCAGCTGACATGAGTATCAATCTTAATTTCTACTTTATATTTAGAAACTGTCAAAGAGTTCTCCTGATCTTTTAGAAAACTCAAGTCACTTCTTGAGTAAATAAGCTCTTATGTAAGAGATCAATGAAGTTCTTCAGACTTTAGAGATCCTTCAGGAAATCAAAGAATACACCAAATGATTTCTATGGTAACTGGAGAGTAATGTTTGTCTGTTCTCTTTCTTTATGTGATTCTCTGCTATTAGAATCACCTGTTTATTTTAGGCCTTCTTGTGTTCGAGGTTACCGTCCATCGTCATCAGTTACATCATCATCTTCAGAATGGCTTTAAAACATCACACAGGAGTATTATATTCCAGGGTGTTACACGACTACATCTGGACCGTGGCATTCTGTTTTGTCTCAAATACTTCACAAACTACTTCTTCTACAAATTTGGTCTGGAGGTTTGAGAATATCCCATAAGTATTTCTGTGTGCTGTCATTACATCAGTGTAGTGTTTAAATGAAATGTTAGCTTTAACATCAGAATGTCTGAGAAACGTGATCAAAGATGTCATGCTGGATTGTGTTTTTCAGGTGTGTTTTGTGGTGGCTGTGTTTGTGATTGGTCAGAGGATGGACGTATGTGCTCTTCTTCACTCGTTGGCTCTCATCGTTGTTCTAGCACGTCGTCGCAGGAAGGCTATTGGAGAAGTGTGGAGATCATACTGTTGTTTCATTGCAGGCTTTATTGTTCTGCAGTATCTGTTCTGTATCGGACTGCCACCAGCGCTCTGTGTGGGTTAGTTCATCTAACACTTCTGTCAATGAAGAACCCATCAAACATAAATGATCTAGTCTTATGTGCTCTTCTATTGCTGCTCCGCTACATTACCATTAAACTTCAGAGTATTAATCATTTCGCTGTTCTACACAATCATATATCAACATTCAGTAATAAAGCAGAAATTCTGACTGTGTGTCTTAGATTATCTCTGGAGGACATCATCTTCTGCTTTAACTTCTAACCTCATCAAGTGGTTGTATCTTCCAGACTATGCCATGAGACCAGACTCGACCTTTATCTTCTGTGAGGTTCTTCATCACAGCACATCTGTTCTGAACACATCATGATGGGGGTCTGGAGAAATAATGGTGTGTCTCTCTAATCCTTGTCTTCAGATGACTTTCAGCTGTTGTTGGTGGCCTCTCTACAGTTACAGGTGTTTCAGGATGAAAATCAAGCCAGTTTTAGACTCCTGGCGGGAGAGAACGTGGAGATCAGTAGAAGTTTGAATCCATCAGCTCTCAGCAGGTTCTCTGCACTACAGAACTTTCTGCACTGCAGGTGTGTATGGATGATATGCATATATATATATATATATATATATATACAATCGAAAAGACCGAGTGACATGTGGCCGATCTGTTTTGATAATGTGTGTTCAGGTCGTATCTAGACATGATGAAGGTGTTTCTCTTCAGTCATTTCTTCTGGCTGGTGTTATGTCTCATCTTCATCACGGGCACGACCAGGATTAATATCTTCTGTTTGGGTTATCTGGTGGCTTGCTTTTACTTCATGTTGTTTGGAGGTATATTACTGCTTCAGCCGGTGAGATATGTGCTCAGACTATGGGATTGTCTGATAGCATACACGTGTATTGTCATCAGTCTGAAGAATCTGCTCTCAGTAAGCACAAGTGTCTTTACTCTTAAATCACGCACACATCATGTTCTGTTTAAAGAAGCTTCTTATTCAATTATTCAAAACAAACTGTGTTTATTATACTCGCTCTGTGTGTGTGTGTGTGTGTGTGTGTGTGTGTGTGTGTGTGTGTGTGTGTGTGTGTGTGTGTGTGTCTGTGTGTGTGTGTGTGTGTGTGTGTGTGTGTGTGTGTGTGTGTGTGTGTGTGTGTGTGTGTGTGTGTGTGTGTGTGTGTGTGTGTGTGCGTGTGTGTGTGTGTCTGTGTGTCTGTGTGTGTGCGTGCGTGTGTGCGTGCGTGTGTCAGCTGGGTTCTTGTGCGTATCTGGATGGATAACAGATTCGAGGCTGTTGGCTCATTCAGGCCTTCAGTATGTTCTGCACCATAAACGGCTATACTTTACGTGAGTAACATATCATCGCTTACACTACCTGTGTTATTATTGACAAGTTTATTATTCTTTATGCGTCCAGTCTTTCATCCCAACCAGGCCTGGTTCATTGCAGTTGTGTAACATATAATAAACATATAGTAATAAAATTATATTTACATTAAGTGAACTTCACTTGAAAAAATTTGATCAACAAAGCAGAAGTGCTAAAGAAAGTCGAGCTCAGAAAACCTGTAACTGAGTCTTTTCCTAAAGGCCATGTTCGCATTTAGCAGATGTTTTTCCTTAAAGTGATTTACCAGTCACAGAATATCAAAGAGAAGGAAAAAACTGTCTTCAATTGTTTCAAATATCACAATGTAAATGATGAAATGTCTTCACGATTCTTTATGTGAAATCGTTTGCCAGACACAACATATTGTGTTGTATAGATACTCACCTCGACACATGCTCATCATTTCCCTGATAGTCTCACAGCTGATTTCACCTGTAGGATTCAAAGCCCTGATGGCCTGTACAACATTACAGTCATAAACATCAATCTGGTGCCAGCAGTGTGATAAATTAACTGATTGTTTCGTTTATTTAAACTGGGATCAAGGACATCACGAATGTTGTGTCAGAGATTTTCATCTGCGGTCACTACACTTGCTTTTAATGACATATGCTTCATTTCATTCTCAATGTACGCATGTGATGTGTAAAGTCTTAAAGCTTTATGTTGTGTATGTGTTGTGTGCAGCTGAAGCTGATGATAAGTGTGAACTGCCGGAGGGTGAAGCAGGAATCATCTGGGATGCCATCTGTTTTACTGTCTTATTGATTCAGAGGAGAGTTTTTCTCAGTTACTATTTCCTGTATGTGGTGTCTGACCTTCAGATCTCAAAGATTCTTGCCTCCAGGTCAGTGTTTTATGATTCAAACGTCTGTTTATAACCCTTTGCTTCAGAACTTTACATAACTTTTCTGATGTCTGAACAAAATCTACATGTATTGCGACATGATCTCTGTAAAACTGTCACTGTTACACAAACACGTAGAACCGGACTGTACTCATCACATGTTCTTCATAAAAATAAAATAAACCCATCCACTAGATTGTCAGGAATTGTGAGGACCGAACCCAAGTGCAGACAGCTCTTAACAGAAATACTTTGATACAAAACAAACACAACATAAAATCCCTAAACGGGGCAAACAATCACTAGACTAGATCAGACTAGATCAGATTAAACAAGGCTAGACAAACTAGACTAGACCAGACCAGACCAGACTAGAGACTAGAGACGAGAAGAGACGAGACGAGACGAGACGAGAAAGGACAGGACAGGACGGGACAGGACAGGACAGGACTAGAATAGACTTCATTGCCAGGTGTGCTTACACATACAAGGTATTTCTTTTAGTTACAGTGACAAGACAAGAAACAAGTTACATAGGGAGTGAAGAAGTTAAAAATCTAAATATATATGTAAGTTAAACAAACAGTGGTGGAAATGCAATATTACAGTAGAGCTATGGATGAAATAGAATATTCAATTCACTTTTATTGTCACATCACCACAGCATATATACCCTGGGGAGTGAAATTCTTGGGAGCGTGCTCCAGAAATATTGCCGTACAGATAACATGTAACATACTGTAAAGACTTTAACATAGGACAGTGTTTAATATGCACATACATATAATCAGTACACACAGTGTACTATTGGACAAACACAGTCGAAACATTCAACACAGTGTGTATATACATACATTTAACACTAGACACTAAACACTAAACACACAGTGTGCACGTTCTGCATAATGTAAACAAGATGTGCATAAAGATATGTTAAGGTGCAGCACAGTGGACGTAGTCCTAATACAATTAGTAGTTGTGCATAGGATGAAGGTAGACTGTTGTATAAAGTGCAGTGTGTAGATATTGTCCAGTGTTAAACTTTGGCGTTAAAGTGCAGTGTGTGACATATTGTGTGTGGGAGTGTATCAGTTCTGATTGTTGATGAGTCGGATAGCCTGAGGGAAAAAGCTGTCCTTCAGTTGACTCGTGCGGGAGCGGATGCTGCGGAGACGTCTTCCTGAGTGCAGCATAGAGAGCAGTCTGTGAGATGGGTGGCTGGAGTCCCTGATGATCTTCCGGGATTTCCTCAAGCACCTCCTGGTGTAGATGTCCTGGAGGGAGGGAAGCTCACCTCCGACAATGTGGCTGGTAGTTCGCACGACCCTTTTCAGAGCTTTGCGGTTGCCAGCAGTGCTGTTACCAAACCAGGCAGTGATGCAGCTCGTCAGGATGCTCTCTATGGTGCAGGTGTAGAAGGTTCTATGGATGCTGGGGCTCATGCCAAACTTCCTCAGCCTTTTCAGGAAGAAGAGGCGCTGTTGTGCCTTCTTCAGCACTGCGTCGGTGTGAATGGACCAGGTGAGATCCTCGCTGATGTTGACGCCGAGGAACTTGAAACTGCTCACCCGCTCCACAGGTGTCCTGTCGATAGTGATGGGTGTGTGTTCTCTGCTCTGTCTCCTGAAGTATACCACCAGCTCCTTGGTCTTGTCAGTGTTGAGTGAGAGGTTGTTCTCCTGACACCATTTAGTCAGGGTGCTCACCTCCTCTCTGTAGGCCGTCTCATCGTTGTCGGTGATAAGGCCTGTGGCTGTCGTGTTGTCAGCAAACTTGACGATCACATTTGAGCTGTGCTTGGCTGTACAGTCGTGCGTGTACAGGGAGTACAGGAGTGGGCTGAGAACACAGCCCTGAGGAGCACCAGTGTTGAGGGTCAGCGGGGATGAGGTGTTGCTGCCCATTCTGACCACCTGACTTCTGCCTGTCAGGAAGTCCAGGATCCAGCTGCACAGAGATCTGTTTAGTCCAAGATCCTGGAGCTTCGAAACAAGTGTGGAAGGCACTATGGTGTTGAATGCCGAGCTGTAGTCCACAAACAGCATCCTCACATAGGAGTTCTTGTTTTCCAGGTGGGAGAGAGCAGTGTGTAGGGTGAAAGCAATGGCATCGTCTGTGGAGCGATTGCTGCGGTATGCAAACTTTAGAGGGTCCAGTGAGGCGGGCAGCACAGAGCAGATGTAATCTCTGATCAGTCTCTCAAAACACTTACTGAAGATTGGTGTAAGAGCAACAGGCCTCCAGTCATTTAAGCATGTGGTTTTTGTTTTCTTTGGTATGGACACAATGGTGGAAGTTTTGAAGCATGAAGGGACCACAGGCAGACAGAGGGAGAGGTTGAAAATATCTGTGAAAACATTGGCTAGCTGGTATGGGCATGCTCGGATGGGATGCCATCAGGACCCGCAGCTTTACGGATATTTACCCGTCTGAAGGGTCCGGTTGCATCCGCAACAGATCTTCTGCAGAAGCTGCGGAAACTCTCTCTGTGTGGGCAGGGTTATGAATATGTATAGATATGATATGAATATAAAAATTATAAGGTGCTATATGTGAAATGTAGAGGTAGAATATTGCACACAACCGTATTGCTATAGGATACGTTTACATATTATATAAATTAAGGTGCAATTTATGAAAATCTGATGAAAAATATTTATTGCACACATTTATTGCTCAAGATGAACATTTAGCTGTTCATGAGGTAGATGGTCTGAGGAAAGAAGCTTTTCCTGTGTCTGGATGTTCTTGTGCTCTGTAGCACCGACCAGACAGTAACAGTTCAGACAGAGAGTGTGCTGGGTGTGCTGGTCCAGAGGGATTTTACCAGCCCTTTTACTCACTCTGGATGAGTACAGGATGGATTAGATGACAGCTCAGTAGAACTGTTCGAGCAGCTCCTGTGTCCCGGTGAACTTCCTCAGCTGGTGGAGAAAGTACAGTCTCTGCTGAGATTTCTTCACAATAGAGTCAATGTGAGTGTCCCACCTCAGATCCTGAGAGATGTTGGTGCCCAAGAACCTCGATGACTCTACTGCAGCCACAGTGCTGTGGCTCATGATGGTGTGTGGGGGGATTGCAGGGGGGTTTCTGCTAAAGTCCCCTGTCAAACTGTATCTGCACACACTGCAAACTTCAGAAGCTTGATGGAGGAGTCTTTGATCATAAGCAGAGCACAGGTGTATGGAGGTAAACCTATGAATCAAAGTGTGAAGGTAGGAGCATGCTGAATCTGTGGTGCTGTTGTAGGCTATAAGTAGAGATTCAATTCAAGCTGCTATGGGGAGCCAATGTAGCTTGAGAAAGACAGGTGTAACATGCGCTCTTTTCGGTTCCACGAAAACCACTCTTGCTGCCATGTTCATTATCATCTGCAGAGGTTTGAATAGGCAGACCGGGAGTCCAGAAGGTAGAGCATTGTAGTAATCCAGCCTGGACAAGACCGGAGCCTGATAATAGTTCTCTGAAAACTTCATCTGTATGGTGTGAAAACATGTCCTATGATCAACAATTAAAACCTAAAACATCTGACCTGAACACTTTCATCTCTCTGATCTTCACCAAAAATTTATTTTAAACACTCTATATGGTCATCAAAAAATAATTCAAACACACTGTCTTCATCCAGACGTCAGAAAATTAGAAGCATACCGATATCACAAAACTTTAAAAACATCTCTTCATTAAAGAGGTGCAGAGCTGTTTGAAGCCAAGGTGAAGAAACGTGTGGAGGCCCGATTAGAGATGGAGAAAAAATCTGTGGAGATACTCAAGAAACAGTGAGTGTGCATTTGCCTGTTTTCCTATTAAGACTTATATTATATCTGTGTAAAAACTGTTTCATTGATTTGACAGAATGGAAAAAATCAAGTTGAAACAGAGGAAGTCTTTTGACGAGTCTTCACTTAAGCCGATGGAAAACGGTAACACAAAAAAAAGCCATTATGATATTATACAGTTGTGTAAATATGCTTATGAAATCAATCTTTAGTGATTATTAACAACTGAATTAACCTGAAAAGCAAACAAGATCCAAAAATCAGATGTATAAATTATACAGATATAAATTATTTATATATTATTTATAAATTATATAGATTGATGTGATGGTGATGATGATGATGGTGGTGATGATGATGGTGATGATGATGATGATGATGATGATGATGATGATAATGATGAGGATGAGGATGATGATGATGATGATGATGATGATGATGATGATGATGATGATGATGATGATGATGATGATGATGATGATAATGATGAGGATGAGGATGATGATGATGATGATGATGATGATGATGATGATGATGATGATGATGATGATGATGATGATGATGATGATGATGATGATGATGATGATGATGAGGATGAGGATGAGGATGAGGATGAGGATGATGATGATGATGATGATAATGATGATGATGATGATGATGATGATGATGATGATGATGATGATGATGATGATGATGATGATGATGATAATGATGATGATGATGATGATGATGATGATGATGATGATGATAATAATGATGATGATGATAAGATCCGATCATAGATACATCACTTCACTCTGTGTGCGTGCGTGTGCGTGTGCGTGTGTGTCTGTAGACGTTGGAGACTGTGGTTATCATCTCTTTCAGTCTGACAGTGAGGAGGAGGAGGAGGAAACACCAGAGCAGACACATGAAGACACTTCACCTAAGAAAAAAACTGCTTTTCAGGTATGGAGAGAAATTTTTTTATATATTTTGCATTAAATAGTATATTTCAGGGTGAAAATCAGTTTTGTGCTTTTGTTGTGTTTTGATGTCATTTTTTTTGTCCTATTTGATTTTGAGTTTAATTCAGGGGTTAAAAGTGTTCAAGCCCTGTTTTTAGCTCAGTTCATTTGTCTTTAACGTTGTGTGTTGTTTGTGTTTGTTTGTGTTCTTCTGCAGTTTATTGTTGAATCCCTATTAAGCACTGATGGTTTTAGATTCAATTCTAACAATAAGACATTTGGGAATTCAGACTGATATATTCTGATGTTTAAACACTATTAACTAGGGTGTTGTTATTGGTAAAAATTATATTCTAAGAGCCTTTTTACAGTATGTCACGTTCATAATGCTGGAATTACCCACTTGATCAAAGTACACATTATTATTTGGCTTTCAAGCGTTCTGCATACCACCAGCTTGGAACAGAGTTTGAAGTATTTTTCAAAAGTTCACAAAAATGATTGTAAGTGTAATAATGCTGTAAAGAAGTCCGAATGTGGGGTGTGTTTGGGGTGTTTTGATGTCATCAGTTGGCGTATCAAGCGTGGGTGGCTGGATCTAAAGCAGCTCTCAGAGATCATCAGCTTCAAGAACAAACACAAACACAGGAGAAACCTCAGGAAATCAAAAGACAGTTACACAGACAGAAAGGTAACTCATAAAACAGTATGATATAATATGATATCAGTAAACATGTGCTCAGAGATTGATTTACTTCTATTTACTTTAAAGGATGTGAGAAAGAAGATTCTGATGAGGATGACGATGAGGAGCAGGTTAAGGAAGCGCTCAGTCTTTATGATAAAGAAGAGGAAGAGCAAGAAAGAGGTTGAGCTTGTTTTCTTGTGGTTTTATTATATTTGACCTTTTTCCTTAATGTCACGGGAACACGTGAGCTTAAATGTCACTCTTCAAACCTCAAAGAGTTCTCGGCAATATAAAATCATGATCATATTTGATCAAACAGTGTTATTAGATGCGTCTTTATAGCAGAAAAAACACTTAATTTTAATACTATCTTCATGTAGATTCAAAAAGTAGATCTAGTTCTGTGGAATACTCACTTCTGTAGTGTAATATGGCTCTTTATCTTCAAGACTCAATGAGAGAGAGAGAGAGAGAGAGAGAGAATGTCTTATTTCTAAAGTAAATACACAATGAAAAAGAGACAAATATAGTTAAGAAGTAAACATAAACTTATGGTGACATTTATTAAGTGCAACAATATAATAAAGTATATTATAAATCAGACAAAAAAGAGTTTGGTTGAAGTTTGTGTTTTTCATGTTTTTTGCAAGCTTTTATTGTGTGTACAGTGTGAAATATATCATGTGTTAATGTTTCGCATGTAAAAAAGGTTTTCTTTTAAACTGATCATTATAAACACAAACAATGGATGGTGTCAGGTTGAATTACAACACGTTTCAATTTTTCGTCGGCTTGATTATCATCTAGTTAACAAAGTTAAACAGCGATGCCCTTTGTGTAATAAGAAACTAAAAATACACTTAAAGGTTATGGTCCATAAACAACACCTTGTCCATACAGAGAGGAAACTTCTCCATCCTTCAAGAATAATCTTTGTGTAAATCATTAAAGAGATTGAGATTGAGGAAACTGTCCTCAGTAAAATGTGCTGCAGATAGTTTTATGTGTGAAGATTCAGGAACTGAGTTAAACATAAATTATAATAGATGATCTCTAAGTACAGCTACCATTGGAAAGCCAAACATAGATGATTGGACTCCGAGATGACATGATAACATGGCGACAAACAAATAAAACACGTCAAACTCAACTCTTCCTCTTCTCCATTGGAGCACAACGAGACCACTCCCCTTTTTTGAGTGATCCTGTGGGCGGAGGTTAACGGTGATTGTGATGTCATTAAAGAAGGAACTAGATTAATGTAGTCCAAACCAGCCTTTTAATGTACAGGATTTCTGTTTATTATAATATCCCGCTTGACATTGAACTTTGAGCTTTATAATGTGACAGATATTACTTTTAATCGAACTGTATGTTCAGACCCCCGCAGGCGAGAGCGTCGTGAGACAGAATGCTTCTTGTTTCTCTGACGCCCTACCGCCGGGTCATGTATATTTTATTTAAAGGAACCGCAGAGCAAACAAATTGATCTTGCAGACTTAATACTAATTATACAGTACAATATTGCTCATTAATTAAAATATTCTGCACCAGCAACACTCTTTTTTGTGTTCTTGCACACACACACACACATGCAAACACACACACACACATGCAAACACACACACACACAATGTAGATACACATCATAAACTCAAGATTTCGGGCACTTTGATTCAAATATCATTCCTGTGATTCGTTTCCGTGTTCATGTTTATGTATAACAGAAAATATGAATAAATTAAACAATCAATAATGAGTTTCTGCTCGATTCTGTATGGGAACTGATGTGATGGGAAGTAAAGTTTTACATGACCGTGTCTCTTGACTCCTCTGAAGCGGATCCCTTCTTCTTTTTCATTCATTGCCGCTCTAGCGCGTTATGGCTCATTACCATCAAGTTAAACTGATTTTAACTTTCCTTGACGCTCTCGACTCCTTCTCCCGCCGGCTCACATTGAAAATGAATGACTTCCGGAAGATCTTGACACTCTCGCCGGCATTGGTCTTAGCACACAGCAACAAATACATTACACACTATCTAAAGTTTGAAACATGGCACCACAAAGAACAGGACCTTTAAAGACCATCAAACTGTCTGTTTATATGGCTGATCTTGTTAAGGTGTGTACCTAGTCGCAAATGGACTTTGCAATTTCAAGTTATGTAAATGGTATCTCGAGATTCTTTTCGCCCTGATTTGTTTTTAGGTTCAGTGTAGGTAATAGCGTGATACACACGGTGAAGCGGTTCTCCCGATGATTCTATTGAAAGTCAGATTCAAGAATTCGAACTAACTGTCGTATAAATTATAAACATTTTGTATAAGTATTACAATTCTTTGTTACAGTATATTGGATAGAATGTTCCTTTGAGTTTGATGATGTCATTCTTTCATCATCTCTTTTAGATCACATATTAAAGCGGATAGTCGATGTTGTCAAGTTTCTCTGGGTGTTTCTTATTTCTCTGATGGAGGATATAATATCAGGTCTTAAGTCGCTGTGTAAAGACAGTCTTGATATCTCCAAGGTGCTTCGCTTTGAGAGAGCACTGCTGAGTCAACAACAGAGAAAGGTAAATGATCACATTCGCATTATACCATGTGTAGGTGTATGTAAGCATATAGATATGAAATATACGAGCAAAGGTCATGTGAAATGTGTGCTTGTTTAGGGTAAAGATGTAACTCATGACAGCATTCATCAGTTCTACAAGAACTGGCTGTGCAGACAAAACACAGAGTCAGTGAACTCCGTCAAAGATGACAAAACCTCATGTTCCTCGCCTCCAGCGCTGAACGATTACATTAAACTCAACGATGTTTATTTATGGCACAGCAGCAGCGTATCCAGGTACTTTTATAAATGTTCACATACACATCCATTTCAATCCCATTACGATCAGAAAAACACATTGATAGAAATATAATATAATAATCATTTATTGGCATTTTCGTTGATGTGTTTCAGTTGTCAGACGGATGAAACTCCTTTAATGACACGTGAATCCACTCTTGATGACGTGGACGCTTCTGATGTAACCGTTGTCATGACATCTACTGATGACATATCACACACAGATCCGACTCTTGAGGACGCAGACGTCGTGTCAGAGTAAACACTTGTCTTTGTGTCTGTCTCAGAATGAGCTCTGAACTAGGGAACCAATCTCTTCTAAGAGGATTTTCAAAACCATGATGTGCATGTCAATCTATGCCATTTACACACGGTTATAACTGAAGATGGCGTGACCATTTATTTAGCTTTTGTTCTTTGGAAATCCAAGATTTATCTTGTTTCGAGCTTACCTTATTGCTGGATTTAAGGCTCGTACAGAGCATTTCCCCGGGTGTCTAGGGCCTGAAACACACATGTTAAAGAGCAAATTTCTATGGCCCACAGTGCACAGTCTTCTGACATGTCTGTTTGATGGGTCCTTTAATGCGTCATCCATTTGCCAAGTTAACGGGCCTTTTTAAAATCCTCTCAAAGAAATTGGTTCTTAAGTTCAAACCTCATTGTATATATACAACATCTTTTTACGTACATCTCACACAACCAAACCGTTTTAATCTGCTTCGGTTTGGGAGTGTAACATGGTGTGATTTCTGTGCAGAGATCCTAATGACACACACAAGCACATAAATGATGACATTATGAGAGAAGAGTGGAGAAATGAAGATGATAATGATCTGCAAGAGACGAGAGCCCTCGGACAAGAGACCAGAGCGCTTACTGCTAGTGAACTACTGCTTAACAAGTGACGTATACACACGCACGCACACACACAGAAACACACACACTCACACTTACTGTCGTGTCTCTTCTGTTGTCTTTTCTTCAGCGTATTTGATATTCCAGAGATGGAGGAGTCGGAAAGTTTCTACTCGTCTTTGCCGTCTAGCATGCGTCTCCTATTTGCTCTTTATAACACGATGGAGTCTCAGTCAGAGATGTTCTGTTATTTTGTGATCATCATCAATCACATGGTGTCAGCATCTCTTCTGTCACTCTTCTTACCCATCCTCATCTTTCTGTGGGCCATGCTGTCTGTTCCCCGACCCACCAAACGCTTCTGGATGACCGCTATCATCTACACTCAGGTGACACATCATCATCCAAACACTCACTTCACCGTCTTCTGCTTAAAACTAAATATGAAAGAAAAGTTGTAAATTGCGAGGATTTATATAGGATCATAAATCAGATATATGAGCGGAAACCTCACGGAACCACTTTGCTGTTGGTGTTACTCAGCACTGACACACAGATACACAAACGCTGGCATTGAAACTCTAAATGTGCTTTACAAAACAGGAATTATCAAGTCTATTTGCTACTTTTAACTTTTTTAAGTTGATGGCGATCCACCACATTAAAAGATGAGCAACAGAACATGCACAATAACATGAGAACAATGGAAAGTGGAAGAGTGTTCTCTTTACTTGTTTTTACTGTCTCCGTCTTTAGTTCACAAGTATATCACACATTCAAGCAACACCGATGAAAAACGTCCATCTATGTTCCGCTGAGGACAAGGTGTTAATATTAGCTTTTATCACTGGTCAAATAAAAGAAATTCAAGGGGTAAATGTGGAGGACGTGTCCTGTCCGAATACATTTTAAATTGAGAAATTGCTATATGAATGAAACTCAAGTGTTAACCATCTTACTGTAACTTAAAATACTGACTTCTTTTAATATTTCATTTGGATGATAAGTTTTACATTACAAACTATCTGTTCATCTAAAGAGAATGGTAAAGAGGGATTGTGGTTTAATAACTCCACTGATGTGTCACGTTCTTGAACAACACATTTATAAAGAAAATAAAGCTTTATGGTTTATAAAATAGATTAATAAAATACATTTGTTGCTTGATCCCTCAGTAAAAGTGATTTCTTGTGCTGAAATTAACCTTAAGATGGAAAAGGTTTATTGGTTTAACCTCTCTCTCTCTCTCTCTGGTCTCTCTGGTCTCTATCTCTCTGGTCTCCTCTCTCTCTCTCTCTCTCTCTGGTCTCTCTGGTCTCTCTCTCTCTCCTCTCTTCTCTCCTCTGGTCTCTCTGGTCTCTATCTCTCTGTCTCTCTCCTCTCTCTCTCTCTCTCTCTCTGGTCTCTCTGTCTCTCTTGGTCTCTATTCTCTGGTCTCTCTCTCTCTGGTCTCTATATCTCTGGTCTCTCTCTCTCTAGGTCTCTCTCTCTGGTCTCTCTCTCTCTGGTCTCTCTGGTCTCTATCTCTCTCTCTCTCTCTCTCGGTCTCTCTCTCTCTCTCTCTCTCTCTCTCTCTGGTCTCTCTGGTCTCTCTGGTCTCTATATCTCTGGTCTCTCTCTCTCTGGTCTCTATATCTCTGGTCTCTCTCTCTCTGGTCTCTCTCTCTGTCTCTCTCTCTGGTCTCTCTCTGGTCTCTATCTCTCTGGTCTCTCTCTCTCTCTCTCTCTCTCTCTCTCTGGTCTCTCTGGTCTCTCTGGTCTCTATATCTCTGGTCTCTCTCCTCTCTCTGGTCTCTCTGGTCTCTATCTCTCTGGTCTCTCTCTCTCTGGTCTCTCTGGTCTCTATCTCTCTCTCTCTCTCTCTAGGCTCTCTGGTCTCTCTCTCTCTCTCTCTTCTCTCTCTCTCTCTCTCTCTCTCGGTCTCTCTCTCTCTCTCTCTCTCTGGTCTCTCCTGGTCTCTATCTCTCTGGTCTTCTCTCTCTGGTCTCTCTTGGTCCTCTCTTGTCTCTCTCTCCTCTCTCTCTCTCTGGTCTCTCTGTCTCTCTCTCTCGCTCTCTCTCTGGTCTCTCTGGTCTCTCTCTCTCTCTCCTCTCTGTCTCTCTGGTCTCTCTCTCTCGGGTCTCTCTCTCTCTCTCTCTGGTCTCTATCTCTCTCTCTCTCTCTCTGGTCTCTCTCTCTCTCTCTCTCTCTCTGGTCTCTCCGTCTCTCTCTCTCTCTGGTCTCTCTCTCTCTCTCTCTCACTCTCTGGTCTCTCTCTCTCTCTCTCTCTCTCTCTCTGGTCTCTCTCTCTCTCTCTCTCTCTCTGGTCTCTCTCTCTCTCTCTCTCATCTGGTCTCTCTCTCTCGTCTCTCTCTCTGGTCTCTCTCTCTCTCTCTCTCTCTGGTCTCTCTCTCTCTCTTCTCTCTCTCTGTCTCTCTCTCTCTCTCTCTCTCTCTGGTCTCTCTCTCTCTCTCTCTCTCTCTGTCTCTCTCCTCGTCTCTCTCTCTCTCTCTCTCTCTCTGGTCTCTCTCGTCTGCT
>CM065662.1:1314722-1383766 GCA_033220385.1 Triplophysa yarkandensis | reverse complement strand
TGGGTGTGCAATAACAAAACGAATCCTCAAAATACAACTTGCCTAATACTTGTGCACAAAATGTATTTCTTACATCCTTTTGCATTATACTTGTTCATAAAATAACCAAATAATGGCATGGATTTTGTAACTGAGATATATCTATATTGTCCAGCCCTAGTTTGAACAGGTTTGGTGTGTATGGGCTATACTTTTGCAGTTTTTAAAATGAGTCTTTACTATTTGACAGGCCAATAAATCAACCATATCATGTTTTGCTCTAAATCTAATCATGTCAGCAGGCTTGTGTGAGGGTTGTGTTCATGGGTAGATGCAACATATCTATTGCATAGTATAAAATGTGTGTGCGTTTATATTTGTGTGTGTGTGTGTGTGTGTGTGTGCGTGTGCGTTTGCGTGCGTGTGTGTGTGTGTGTGTGTATGCGTGTGCGTGTGTGTATGCATGTGCGTGTGTGTGTGTGTGTGTGGGCATGTGCCTGTGTGTGTGTGTGCTGTATAAACACATGCTGTCCCCAATCTGGCAACTGATAGAGGTTATTTCCTTCCCAGTGTTGCCAGTTTTCCTGTTCTTTTCCAACACACAATTCAACAACTGGACACTACACACATTCACAGACAGCTCAAAAACACACAAATCATACACATAAACAGCTAATTTATCCACAGACACGCTTCAACACCAACTCATGAAAATCTCTACGTTTTTAGGCCTCTGCCGCACGTTTGCTCCCAGCTCTGATAATGAGAGATGCTGTGCCAGCAACCGAGCAATAACAGAGACAAAAGAAAACAAGAAGAACATTCCCGCAGACGCTGAGAAGATCAGATAGACTTAACATTCACAACCCCACGTCGCAATGCAATGAAAACGAAGCTGACAGGATGGGGATTTAATGAAACTGAGAATTTGTGTGATCATCATTGTGCTTTTTACATGGAACAATGTGCATAGATTCAATAGAATTATGCTGACAGAACAATATTCTTTAGATAAATGAACCCGACTTCACCACCAACCCTTGAAACATAAGCCAGCTGTGACGTGTTAGTTGAGCATTTATGTCTTACCTTGAGAAGAACAGATTCAGTGTTTGGTTTTGAGGTCCATCGTAGTCAGCGAGCGGCCTGTCACATTGCTCCTTCAGGTCTCGAATCTTCTCTCGGGTTCTCTGCCTTTATCTGATCCTCATAGGAAAGAGAACACTTCCGAAATGGTGGGTTTTTCTTTCTCACTTTCTTTTAGTCTCTAACAGGAACAGGTGCGGAACTCATACCTGGAAAGAAAGAGAGAATTAGGTTAGATGTTTATTTAGGTAATTGCCTCTTTCTTTACCCGAGATAATAAAATGATAATGTAGTGCGTTCCGGGTTCCCTGTTGAACAAATTATGTTAAATAAAGCCTTTTATAGATTCTCTATATAGGATTTGCTGAACCCAATATTTGTAATATAATTATTCTTCAAACTCGCTATTGAAGGTTACATTTCGAATAGGATGACCTAGGATAGCTTTTTAAGTTATTCATTTTAAAATAAATTTCGTATTAAAATTACAGTTAGTCAAACAATAAAATCATGTCTTGATTCACTCCATGACTTGTTTAACAGTATCGTTTTCAGTAAGGCTCTAACAACATTTTTGTAAATCTGCAAAATGAATCCAGGCCGAAATGTTATCAGAAATCACATGTTTGCGTGAATGGTACGTCAATGACATATTTAACATCTTCTAATTGTTCTCAAGCAAATCACTGTCTGGGAAAGATCCGGTTTATATCCACCAGCCACCAGTCCATCACATTTACGATGCGTTTGTTATATTTAAACAGCTCTCAGCACTGGAACGCCCGGAGCCCAGAACGTAAATGCAAAGATGCTTTCAGTGTGTAATATAATCCCAGCATCCCCTCGGGGGAACACCATACATGCATATAAATGAGACAGAAAGAGATCAGATACAGTGTCAAGAGGGTTTGAAACTGTAAAGAAACGGAAAATCTCATAAAGAATAAAAAGTGGATAAAGAGACCGAATTATTACATATCTTTCTGAAATAGAGATGCAAGCACTGTAGAATCCCCCGTCTGGCATGCCAAGCTGTCGCTATGGTGACCGTCTAGTATAGCATACAGACTGAGCGGGGGTTTCTATGTAGGTTATCACGTTTGTTATCTCCCACGTGCAAGGGATTGTGGGTAAAGTCAGCGAACCAGATAGAATGCAATAACTTTTCTTGCGTTCCTTAATGTTTAAAGCTGATATCTATTTTACTTAGTTGTTTTCTTCTTGACATTATTGAAAGTAAAAGCGATGTAAGAGGTCTCAACAATGTCAGAACAGAAATATGACAGAGAGGCTCATGTGACATGTTTAATGTAAGTCATAACATCAATAATTCATCTCTCTCTCTCTCTTCCCCTCTGCACCTGTAACTCTGTAAAAAGGAAATGATCCGCGTGTTGTATCCGACAAAAGGAGCGAATCTCAGGCCATGGTGATTCCCGGTCTACTGGATGTGGCTTTTGAAAGCAAACGGAGTTCTACGGAGCGAATGAATCTGATGCAGAGTAAAACCACAGATCTGAGAGATACATGGAAAGGTTGACCGATGATTTTCATTAAAGTGAGAGTTTTAAAGATTCAATCCGACACTGGTTTTCCAGCAAACATAAAAAGGGTCTGATGTCAAATTTAGCAGCGGGATCTCATAAAAATGAATGTATGAATGAATCTGAAAATGAATTTCTTCTGACAATGGAACAAGTAAAAACCGCAGATACAATCCCATGTTTAAGCATTGAGAAACTGTAAGTATTCAGCGACGGGACGCTGCACGCAAGTCTGTTCCCTGTTGGGAGGACTCAAAATATCGCAATTATGTGTCAATTCCTGTCCCGAAGAAGCTAATGATGGCCTGAATTCAGTGCCCTGATTCACTGTCACATAAACAAGGCCGATGATTCAAATATTCATGGCAATAGCCTGGTTGTCCACTTTTAACATCATCCATAAAAGAAGACACGCAAACAGAGCGCACACACAAAAGTGTCAACACAAAAATCAAGATAAGAAAATGCAGAACAGAAATCTGATGTTTTCTTTCCACCTCAGCGTATTTTCTTACCCTGGTGTGTTTCCCGTCAGTTAAATATCAGGTTATAAAAGTATATCTCTGGAGATCTGTTGGTGATGATGGAACTGTTCTGATCATGTATCTGAGAGACAGCCGGACACACACATCCCAAGTTCTGCTCCAGCAGGCAGATGTGCTCATTACTGAATATTGTGTGTCAGACAATCAATCTCTGATGATACCCAAATCTTTGTGAGAGAGAAGACCAGGGGTGAGACGACACTTATCTGAATCTATATGGAATAATAAAAATCACAAATAAGGTCTTACTTTTCATGCAAGTATGGAACTGGGGTTCTAAAATGTGTTGCTAGTCTCTGTTTTGTTTTTATAGATAAAATATTTTAGTAAATTGAAAAATGAACAGCTTAATAAATAACTAAAGAAATAAATTAATAAATATAAACAAATAAACATGATGTAAATTAAATATACTACAGAATACAAAGGTTTAATCACTATTCAATAAAAATAAAAATAAACTAAATTGTATTAAATATAATATTACATAATATCAATATGTTATAAAATAAATAAATATATATATATATATATATATATATATATATATATATATACAAATAAATATAATAAAACAAATGAAAGATTAATAGACACAATATCACTAGTTGCTACTTGTTTAGTAGGGTGGTTGAAACATTTATGCTCCATGCCATTTCTAACAAAATATGCAAAGAAAATCACAAAATATTTTCATTTTATGTGGGACTAAAATATATTAAAACAACTGATTTGTAAAATAAAGTACTGAGACGTGTCTTTAACCTAACTAAATAGAAAATGAAATATACTTCTTACTTCACTACATTTAAATGAATGTCCAAAAGTAAAAGCAGGTTTTATGTAGCGGATTATTCGATGTGTGCACATTTTCTGGTTTGTTACCCGGCGGGACCTTTTACTGTTGCCAGATCTTTCAATTTGATTGACAATAAAAATGATTGATATCCACAAATTAATACCAAATACACCTCTGGTAGTCAACACTGACATTCGAAATCTCCAAAACAAACTCGGCCCTACACCAAAAGGGTCTCGCCCTCTTTGTGAACGCTTCGCCCCTCACACATATCATCTACATTCTACATTTACATTTATTCATTTGGCAGACGCTCTTATCCAAAGTGACTTACGGTGTTATGCAGTGGTCAATCATCACTGCAGAGTAAACAGGGGTAAGACGTCTTACTCAAGGACACTTCTGTCACTGTCTGTTGTCCCTGGGATTCGAACCCACAACCTTCTGCCTACAAGTCCAACTCTCTCACCACCAGACCACAACTTGCCCCAATCTGTCGCTCTCGGCTAATCTTCCTCTCAACATTCGAACCACCAGGCCACAACTTATTGGATGATTTCTTAAATAAAGCTCTTGCGAAATGTATGTGACAATAAACCAATGCTTGAGTTCTTTTAAAAGTGTGCACTTCTGCACTTTTACTTCAGTAAGATCTTTCTTCACAACCTTTACATGTAGTGGAGAAAAGTTTGACCACTCGTATCCGTACTTTTACTCCAGAAATGAAGTTGTCTACTTCCTTCATCTCTGATGGTCAATACTGCAGTCCGTGCCGGAGTCGCCGCTCATTTCCTCTGTCTCCCTATCCAGCGATTTCTCTTCCTTTCTCTGCCTTCTTTCCTCAGCTCTTCCTCTCAGATGCGAGCTGGTCGTGTTCCACATAAACAGGCTGAGTGGAAGAAAGGCCTGCATTGTGTTTGCTGCACCTGGGCCTGTGTGGGTTTTGGACTCTGGGTCGGGTCCAATCTCTGAGTCAGAGCGTCTCGGAACTAAAGCCACCAAAAAAGTCTGAATCTCTTTGATAAAACATCCCACATGTGCTCGGAAAGCCAGGATGTCTTCTGAATGATGGAACCAAAAAAGAAATATTCTGCCAAGGTATACTCAATCTTGTGCCAAACCTTTATTATTCTCTCTATTTAGTGAAACGCAAAAGGATTTGACCTTTCAACTGCACAAAATAAACTGAACTATAAAAGTCTGTGACATCGATGAGATTTAATGGAATAAAAATGACACATTTTGCAGGTCTCTAGCGAGAACCTAACACAAAAATCGAATTTACTAAAATAATCATAGAAATTGTTCCTCTACAACATGTTTGAATTTTTCATAAGCAATAACTTAAACAACCGAGAACTCTTGGATCTTGATCTTGCGCCAGACTTTATCTTGTCCTGATCTTGACTCTACTTCAGTTTTTCTTAAGGTGTTTCACAGGTTAAGGTAGGTCATATTATAAATGTAACAGTTTTTAATATTTGAGTGAACTTCCCTCCAACAGTAGCAATGGTTTGTGTTGCAGATGCACCTCACAGAGGTTTAGATTTCTGCTGTGGTGTGATCATCCTGCACTGCGGTGTGTACCGCGGTGAGCGAGGTAAAATGCTGCGTCTCATTAATCACCTGCAGTCCGCCTCGTGTCGAGTTTCGTATTTTAGGTGAAGCTAAAAAAAGATATCCTTGGCAAATGGTGTGAGAACACACACACACCTGTCACCTGTGATTCATTTCGTGATGCACACACACAGGGACACGGTCACAAGACAACCCTAGAGGTCCAAAAATCATACTTATTAAACACCGAATGTGCGTAAACTTTGAATTTTTTATTAAATTAAGGCAGCACCTCTACAGCGATTCTATATCAGATCCCAAAAATGGAGAGAATAAAAACAAATAAATATTTACATATTGTCTCCTGAAAAAATGTAAACAAACAAACAATGCTTTTGTCCAACACAATAAACTATTCGGAAGATAAATGAATGGTCATTCTTAATGCTGGCATCATGAGGAAAAATCTCGAATCATGCGAACACAGCAATTGTTCTTAAGGGAATCTCAAGAGTCCAGCCAATAAGATTAGAGCGCTGGTGGAAATCTAAAGATTGCTAAAAATCCAGACATGGGGATAATCACTTGTCTGTGCATTCATGAGCCGTACGTCTGTTTGCCTGAGCTAATGAAATGCTGCATGTGTTTGTCACAAAACAGGAAACCGCAAAAACAACGGCACATAAAAAACCCCTGGCTCCCATCTGCACACTTTATCTCTTCCTTTTCCCTCTTTCTATTTGTCTAAATCAGTCAGTCCTGTTCAGGTCAGATGCATGTGTCCGGGGCCGTTAAATCACCAGCAAACACCGAAAATCTCTTACCTGGTTTCTCTCTGAACGCTTCAAGAAACTGATAATCTGGAAGAAGAAAATCTCATTTTGAGAGGGAGATGTCTTCTGTTATCATGTAAGAAAGTGTTTCACCTGAACACTTGAGATCTTTTATCAAATAATAAATCTGATGCTGAGGAATTTGGGTATACAGGGATGTGCAAGACTCAAATACTCAGTCAACCGAAAGTGACTCACTGTTTACTGGAAAAGAAAGTCAATTATAAATCTCCAATAGCCTGTAATACTTCAAATAAAGTTAGGTTGCCTTTTCAAAATAAAATCTTTCCAAGGATAGAAGATCTTGTGTTAGCAGCCACTATATAAAGAAATGTTACTAATGGTATTCAACCAGTGTTCGGTTATCACCAAAATCAATCCTTTAATGATGTTTCTAAAACCTTGTGATGTGAAAAACAAAGTTGTAAAGAATTGACATCTACTAACCAAGCAGCACAAAAAAGGCTCTAGAGCCGAAGACCGCGGGTGCTGATGTTTAAAGAACATAAGAGAATGAGAGACAGAGAGAGATCATGTCACACAAAACAACCTCGGGCAAGGTGAAATGATATTTCTCATTATTAAAACTCCCTGCCTCAATTTCAATTTTTGAGGGTTTACTGAGTTTCAGAATGTTTCAGCTTTAATAACCTTTCAAAACATTTCTGATGAATAAATATAGGCATTTAAACGTTACACCAAGAGCAATTGCAGGCCAGCATGGCAATAGATCACGCAATAATTAATTAAAAAGAAATTATTTAAGCAAACAACCCATTTGTAAGCTTGCATCTCTATGGCTCGGAAGCCACAACAAAAGCTAAAAAGTCATTCTGAACATACATAAGAGTTTAACAATTCTTGATTCATAATCAGCAAGAACTGTTAAACAGGACAAAGCTGGAACAACTTGGACTTAATGTTCCAATAGTGATGATAAACCGACAGAAGATCTTATAATGTGACTAACTCTTCAGTAAGAACACACCACCCTCTCTTTTACTTTCTATCATTCATTTCTTTGAAAGCAAGACCTGATCTGCAAGCTTCACATTAGTCTGATTGCTTCAGACGTCAGTAAAATAACAAAGTGAATAGAACAAACATCCGAAACAAGATAATCTGTGTCTTTCTCTAGAAGTATGAACAGAATGAGTAAATCAGAAACTGAAACAATGAGGGAATACCGGCCTCAAAAACGTCAATGGCATTTATGTCAGATCTAGTATAACATTGAAATATAACACATTTAATATTAAACAAATGATTAAAAAACTATTGGGCATTCTGTGAAAATGTCAACCTTCTCATAAAAATATAATGTTTTTACCAAAGATCTTTACTATCAGCACACTTATAGAACATATGTTAACAGTCCATGGTTCAAATGCCCATGTGAGCTTTCTCTTTAAGTTTTTATGGCATTTGTTTTATTTGAAGTACGTGTTTTTTTAAGTCGAGTAAGGAATATTTTAAGGTTTTCTCATCCATAACACTACATTTTGCTCATAGACACACTCATGAAAATAAAAATCTGGTAATTACTTCATGTTCTATAAGGAGTTATTCCATCTTAAGAAGTTTGTTGTCAGTGTATAACGCAGGTTTACTTATATATTTTATTAATAGAAAACTTGAGCATGGACTGATATTTTACTGATGTTTAGACACTACCAACAATGGTTTTGTATCATATAGACAGTGGTTCGGTTTACTGATAACAATTATATTCTCAAAGTGTTTTCATATCATGTTTATAACTCAATATTTCATGTCCATAATGCCCAAAGCAAACAAAATAAACCTGAAGCTTATCGCCTACCTGAAGCAGATAACTTTATTAACTTTTAAGGTGGTCCAAGTTTGTCGGCTGTGTTCACATACAAACCCTATTTTTCTTTTTAATAAATCTGAGATAGCGGAAGTGAATCACCCAGACGCAAGAAGACGCTTACAGACAGTTCATGTAATATCTGAAAATGAAACTTCTGTTTATTTGTACCATTCATTGGCGTGATAACACTCAGTATATTTACAGGAAATGCAAACATGGATGAGTAGATAAATGAAGTGCATCCCAGCGCTGAAAAACAGTCCTCAACCCAAGGCCTGTTCTCAGTTCAGTCTGTTCTCAGATCAGTCATTGTCAAAGCTGACGCAAAGTTCAAAAGCGGAAGGAAAGGAGACCCATTGCATCACAGTGAGCAAGCTAGCAATTGTGGTCAAATAGAAGAATGTGTAAAATTTGCTGTATTGAGAAGACAATTCTCACGCATGTTAACTATCAACCACATGCCAAAAACTCAACAGAAATTTTTTTTAAATGATAAGAGATTAAACAGACTTTAAAGTGTCTGTGAGTGTCAACATGCATATGTTTCCTACCATAAATATCTGTTCCAGTTTTTAAGATTGTTTGAGAGAATGCTGTTCATGCGGTAAATAAAATCACATGCAGAAGAGTCATGGAGACGGATGGGTTGCCTTGGATACGTCTTGGCCCTGTGATGAGAACCAAACATTAGAAAGTATGGAAATAAAAGCTACACACTTTCATATAAATGTATCCTAAATGTTTTGGTGAACGTAAGGCTTAAAATGATAAATAAAATGTGCGTCATCATTCCCTTCCCATCTTGTCATTTCAGATCTGTAAGACTTACTGTCTTTTGCACAACACTATAGAACATATTTTGAAGAAAGTTTGTCACATGAACTACAGTGGTACCTATTGATTGTATCGCTTTTCTGTCTGTACAAAAGAATAAATGGGTACTGCTGTATCATTCTTCAAAATATCTTCTTTTTGTTCTGCGAAAAGATTTGTCCGGGGTGTGATACCGAGGTGTTGTGAAATTTTAATGCATGACAAACTAGTTTATATGAACAAATCATGTGGTTGGGCAAGTGAGAATGTTGGTGCTGGAGATAACCAGTTTTGTTCTGCTTTTAATCTATAAAAAACGTTCCCGGTGCAGCTGTATGTGTTTGACTGCCAGAAACAAGAAGATAGGAAGAGAAGACAAGAGAGGAGAGCTAAAAGAGTCATGAAGAGATGAGAAACAAAGTACTGCACACAAACAATCATACATTTCCTTATCATCTTGATCAATCTCTCTCTCTCTCTCTCTCTCTGGTCTCTCTCTCTCTCTGGTCTCTCTCTCTCTCTCTGGTCTCTCTCTGGTCTCTCTCTGGTCTCTCTCTCTCTCTGGTCTCTCTCTCTCTCTCTCTCTCTCTCTCTGGTCTCTCTCTCTCTCTCTCTGGTCTCTCTCTCTCTCTCTCTGGTCTCTCTCTCTCTCTCTCTCTCTCTCTCTCTCTTTCTCTCTGGTCTCTCTCTCTCTCTCTCCACCTCTCATCAAGAACTGTTAAATGGTAATCTTTTGCTTAGCTGGTTGGCATGGAGACCGGGAACAGACCTTTATGCACCCTACTGCACGAGTCTTGACCTATGCGCGTTCACTCGCAGCACAGCAACACAAAGGACAGAGAATAATGCAACACAATAACTGTCCTCTGATATCACAATGTTGTATGTTTTAAAAGCACTTGAGCCATTTATTTATGCGAATGATGCTCGGCTGTGGAAAACTGGAATAAGGCTATTACAAAAACACCCAAATATTTATTCCACCACTTTTATTTTTGTAAAGTTATAAACAACATGTTAACACTTTCATTTTAATACGCTTTTGGACCGTTGTTAAACAAGATCCAGATTTTCTTTTGAAAAGCTCAAAAGTTAATCCATAACATGCGGTTGTTGGTTTTCGGTCATATCCTTCGCCCGTAGGCCTGATGTTAAAATCTTAAAACGTTCTAGGCCCATGGTTGTTTTTGTTCTGTTCATATTTCCTTCATCCTGGAAGGACACTTCCTCCATCAGATCCGGTCAGAGCTTTATCTGATGTTGTGTACCGCAGCGAAATCCAGCATTGTGCAGTCGTGCAGCCCTGCATTCAAATGCAAGCAGTCAATCGGGACGCAATGTAATTGCATTCTTCAGCCGCTCCTCTGCATGGTTCTTATACGCTTGATTTCACCGTGTTCCACATTTACATTAACGTTAGTGAGCCTTCAGAGCAACTGTAGAATCTTACAGTACTGCGTGTTGTGTATCAGGTGTGATTATTCCATGAAAGCAATCTACGTGTTAATGAATGCCCAGACACTATTTAAACATTCTGTCGCCGATGGAGTTTTGGTTCCTTGCCGCTGTCGTCTCTGGCTTTCTTGGTCGAGGTCACTTCCGAAGCGCTATATAAATAAAGGTGGCTTGTTGGATTAAAATGCTCAAAAAACATGAAAGGTTCTGTTAGTATATATAAGGTCTGATGACAGTTAACTTCATTTAAGTAAGTTAACCCTAACATCATTGCACATGCTGTTTGTGAAAAGGATTCTTTGTCTTATTACAGTATCATTTTTCTACAGTAAGACCAAACAAGAGGTCTTTTTTGAGTGGGGGTCAAAAATGGATTGGGCATTCATTTATTCAGGAGCGGGATTATGGAAATCCTGGGTCGGCTCTGACGACAGTCACGGGAGAGTGGCAGAAACAATGAGGATTTTTGTTGCATTGCACGGACAGAAGCAGCCAAAACAATAGGCCTCACATTCCTGACATGGTCAACAGAGATTAGAGGAGATGCAGGCGGAAAACAAGAGATTTTATTTATCCTTCCAATCCCTCCGATTCAGACGCAACTCTGTGGATTATGACATCACAACCGCCAACAAGCCAATAAAGAGGCTGATCTGCCAAGCAATGTAAAAATATTAAAATATAAACGGAATTAAAAAATGTTATAAGGTTCTAGCGGACATTTTTGTCCAAATTGTGTTTATATTGAGTAAATCGATCTTTACGGTTGTTGCTGTCCTTGCAAAAAGAAAAAAACTGTACTTGATCAAATACTGTATTGTCAGAGTTGACAAGGACTTATAAAACTTTTTATTGATTAGATATTTGCACAACCCTGACATGCATGATGGGCGACCCCTATTAATAAAAATATCACAAAATATGGAGATTTAAGGATTTAGTAGACATGCATCTGTGTATGCAGAATGTTAAACAGAAAAAAATGTAAACCTAGGGCACTTCCAATTTCCCATTCAGTCATAAACCCATTTCCATATGAGGCTATTTTACATCTTTGTTCATTAATTTATCTTTATCCAATATTTATTCATCAATTTCATTCATTACCGTTGATGGTCTCGTAAGCTTATTTTGTGTGTTAGTGAAACCCTTTCCCTATAGCAGTGCAACCAACTAAACAGCCAATTAAAATGTACCAGATTCTCCAGAAACGGGTTTCATTAACGGCCTATTTTAATTGTGTTCTCTTGTCATGTCAAAGGATGGGACGAGCTGTTTTCCAGCATTAGCCATTCTGTTTAAATTCTGCCTGCACTTCAACCCAACACGCAATTAACCGAACACTTTTTTCTCCTTTAATGGTTATTTCTCCATCAGAACAATGTATCCGAGGGTTTGCCGCGGCTGTTTATTCAACCCCATGTGCCTTTACGATCCCATCAAAATCACATTTCCCTTCCTGTTTCTACATATAATACATAAGGCAAATGTGTTACTTGAATGTTTAAGGACAACAGGATGGTTTTCTCTTGCTTTTGTAAGACTACAAAAGTCAACAAAGAAAATGATGCAATATGCCTCTTTATTCCAATGGCATGAATATACACGTCTCGACGGCTCTGTCCAAACACATTAGAAGAGCACTGATGATTGGTCACAAATAAAACTACAAGAATTTTTATTGCCACATTGAGACTATTGCAAAATTAAATTTACTTAATACCTGCAAGTCATTAAACAAACCAGGCCTAACCCAGAGCCAGCAAACCGTTATCTTCCATTGACCTTAGCATGAGACGTCTTATCTGAGTTCTTGCCCTTTGGGCCATGCAATAGAAGTGTACTCTGATGTAATGTGATAGTAAGCATTGACCCACCCATTCAGAACCACGCTCTCTTCCTGTTGCAAATTCCTGATGTAAACACACTCTGACACACACCACACAGCTATCCTGGTGTGTGTGTGTGTGTGTGCGTGTGTGTGTGTGTGTGTGTGTGTGTGTGTGTGTGTGTGTGTGTGTGTGTGTGTGTGTGTGTGTGTGTGTGTGTGTGTGTGTGTGTGTGTGTGTGTGTGTGTGTGTGTGTGTGTGTGTGTGTGTGTGTGTGTGTGTGTGTGTGTGTGTACATTAGCTCATGTGTTTACGAGAGGGTGGAGGAAAACAGCAGCTTACCATGCCCTGGGCCGTTAATCCCATGGCCTATGCAGAGATGACAGAAAATCACTTGAAGACGGACGAAGTTAAAAGCCTTGCTGAAAACTATTCTAGCTGGGATATTAAGGAGCATGGTGGAGTTCATGTAGTCCTTTTAATCTCTTTTAGTGGACCATCAAGTGTCTTTAGGTTTAACAAACTGTGTTCAATAAATGTACAGTTTACGGGCGGTATATGATTTAATATCGATTGGTAAGTAGACGCTTGACTGTCAAGTGTCATCAAAGTATTGATTCAATTATCCATGCAAGAGCTCAGCCAACGAAAACGCTACGAATGAGGAACACAGATCTAAAAGCACAAGGTTTAAGGTTTGAATGGTTAGTCATCACTGAGGTTCCATTACATGTGCATGGATCCGCCTGCATAATGACTATTAGAGCTGTGATAAATTAAAATGCAAATCAGGGTCCAAAGTTAGTCGTGCTTGATTTAATTTCAGTGTCCATTAAACTGTCAACAAATGCACAGACAGCAGAAACAGTAGACAAGGTGAAGACACACGTCAATGGGTCATCGTTTGCGCTGAAGTGTTCAAAACATGTCTCATGAAATTTAGATTAAAACGAAACAAAGAACACAGACAGTTTAATAGTATAAGCCTTGAGATCATTAACAAGGTCAAATATAAATGCTCAAACTAATAATAATACAAATTAAATTATGGTTGAACTGCACCTCAAAGTGATGAGTAAGTATTGTCTGAGTCTGTTAGACAAGAAATCCAACATCTCATTCAAGTTGCTTTAAATGGATCACTGATCTTCGTCTCGGACCGCTGGAGTTCAGGGAAATGAAATCACGGTGAAAGGATTTTAACATCACTAAAAGCCGCCTGCACTACTAGAGAGAAACAACAGGATGTTCGAAACCACAGATTTACCATGAATCTTCCCGTCTCCTCCAAGAAAGGGCAAATTGTTCTACAATAGCTTCAACTTTGCATGCTATCTCAGATACACGGTGTTTAATCAAGACAAGATCAATACCAGTGATGGGACTCAAGTAAATGTGTCTTCAGGATTATAGATGACTGCCTATAAAACAAGCCTTAATAGTCACAGAGAGAACAGGTCATTATCAACAAATACAATCTACAGTTTACAAGATTAAACTGAATTTAAATGACGTTGAATTCTGAATAACGTTTTATGACGAAGGATGAAATAAATAACAGGACGAATTTGTATTCTTCTTCTTATTATTATAATTATTAATATTATTTATATTATTTGTATTGTTATTGTTATTATTGTTGTTATTTGTTATTGTTATTATTAATATTTTATTATTATTAAATAAATATATAATGAGAAGTTTCTTGGCTATTTGATTTATCTTAAAAAATATATATTCTGAAAGCAGGTCTAACTCTTCTGTTCCAACGTGAGCGGAGTAAGATATTAATGCTTGCATAAGCCTTTTTTTAGAATTTTCCCCTGAGAAATAGAACTTAAGGAACTTTAAACAATAGCCCTCATTTAATCTGCATTCAACGTTGCTTTCTTGCCGAGAAGATTTGGGATTTTAGTTTCCTAAAGAGAGTCCTGCCTGACTTCAGCTGTGAGACACAATGTGCTAAGCCCACGCAAATAACATCCACCCTTACGATTCTTCTACATCTGATGGGAATAAAATGCGCCAGCCGCATTCAGGTTCCCGACAATTCGTCTCCATTTGTGGGGTACGGGATAGGACTAAAATGGGCAACGACATCCACTTTAATCAGCTCGACGCTGTGCTGAGAAACAATAAGCAACAGCTCCACTTGTGTGGGCTCATTTGGTTTGGCTCATAGTGGGCTGAAAATTACACATCATACTGTTGTAAAAGCAATGAAGGCTCTTGGGGAGGCCTAAAGGAGACAAACCCTGTGGTTTTCTTAACCATCTCAGCTCTGGAAATGACACCATACTAATGTCAACTATGACCTTAAATTCTGATGACAGCAAAGAGTTGAATTGAAGTGTTTTCAAGTTAAAGAGTCTCTACTTCACAAGTTTGTAGAGGACCCCTCCAGACCATCATCTCCTACGTGTGGTTGACGTGGAAAGCATGATGACTCACCCCAATTATAATGAACGGTGGGGGAGAGCGTTGACATGGCTGACCGGCAAACTAATGCAAAAAAGACCCTAAAATCTCAGCACAACTTGATTTTGAGTAACGCGGCTAAGTCGCACGGAAGTCGGAGATGCACCCCAGGGAGAACTGGATTTAACTAGCCGGTCAAGAATCAGTTTACTCATTAAAACCAAGTATTGCTACATACTGGTTTGCAGACAGAAAACACCTCTGTTACAAAATCTAAGACAACATTGTCAATGGATAACATATAGTAGTTGCTTTAGAATCTCCCAAGTTTATTCATTGAGACGAAAAAGAAAATACCTTAAGCTTTTAAATGCAGAACTGCAGACGTAAAATCCCTCCAAGTCCCATGTCGTTATATAATCATAGCGAGGGAGGGATCATGTTTACTGTAAAAGAGTTTATGTTTACATCTTCAGAGATAAGTGACAAACACCAGAAAAATTCTGTTACCACGACTAGATCAAACTTCAGTGTTTGACTACAATTTATGTCAAATAAATGCTTTTATACGCTGTCAAAAACCTGCATCCATTATAACAGCTGTGCAACACCTATACTTACATCTATCCTGTATATGTTGCGATTCTGATTCAACAAAGCGCCGCTACAAGTCAACACTTTACTGTTCCTGATGAAAAACAACATGAAAAACAAGATAAACATCTTCAGGGCAGAAACCTCATTGCTTATATCAAGTAACCGTAAAAGTAAGTGGGAATTTAACGCAAAAATGTAAACAGATGGATTTCATCGGTTCAAAATAAGGGAGGAGATCAAACTGCCGCCAGGTCCAATTTGACAACGCATTTCCAATTTAAAGAAGAAATTATATAAACCAAGATGTAGACTTCATTATTCAGTAGTTTACAAGATGATTAAATGTGATGTTTTTTTATAGCCTTGGGGTTGGTAAAGAGATTCTCAGCTCTTAGGGGTTTTGACAGGCACAAACATTGAATGGTTTGTCCTTTGAACTGTAAATTATTAGACTAGATGTGAACACGTTCAAGTGAAACATCACATTAAACAACCTCTCTCTCTCTCTCTCTCTCTCTCTCTCTCTCGCTCTCTCTCCCTCTCTTTCTCTCTCTCTCTCTCTCTCTCTCTCTCTCTCTCTCTCTCTCTCTCTCTCTCTCTCTCTCTCTCTCTCTCTCTCTCTCTCTCTCTCTCTCTCTCTCTCTCTCTCTTCTTCCACAACCTAGTGAACAAACTCAGAACATGTAGTCAAGGCAAACACTATAATTTTTTCAAGACTTTGCCCAGTGTTTTTCTCAATGCTTTACAACACAACTTCTTTGTATGGCTCTGAAAGCTGCGGTTCAGCGCTTCTGAAGCTCAGTGTTCGTGCGATAACCGGCTCAATTGTACGTACCCGCTGCGTTTGAGAGCCGTAAGGATGACATTTTACTACATGATAGAGATGATTCGAGTCTGAGCATGCTGGGCTTCTCTACAAAAACACATTAACATGCAGATGTATGTAAGTCTGTGTCTACAGAAGTGCATACTACATTAGTTAATAGCAATGTATGAATGACTTATATAAAAGCTTTAAATGCTTAAGTTTGGTTCTGCAAAAGTTTATTTATGGTGAGACTTGGACGACTTCTCTCAAAACAAACGTAGGCTTCCCGTCCGATTGGTTTTAAAGAGGGTAGAGGAAAACAATAAGACTGAATATATGCTTTAATGGTTTTAACAGACTTCACCATGATAAATCACTGTCACATGTAAGATCACTCTTTTAAAAGCCTTATTTGAAATCCTTCCCTCGGTGTTACTAGATTGCATAAGACTGAAATCTATGCTTACTCACACAGAGAGTGTGTTACTTTAACAGGTTGTGTATGTGTGTGTGTGTGTGTGTGTGTGTGTGTGTGTGTGTGCGTGCGTGCGTGCGTGCGTGCGTGCGTGCGTGCGTGCGTGCGTGTGTGTGTGTGTGAATAGACGTATGGGTGTGATTCAAGCTAAAACCATGACATCTTCCTGATACAGGAAGAAATGTGTAACATTTTGTTCTGCTGCATTTAAAAACAACCGGAGAGATGTCCTAGTGTACATTCCTCAAAATAGCTCACAGGCAGAATACTGTGGTAGCAAGAAAATTTCCCAGTAAAACGCACAAGCACGCACACACAAACAAAGTGGATGCTGCTTCACAACAGTGAGGTCATCCAGATCTCAAATTTCAAACGGCAAGCCTGCATCTCTCGGTCTGTCTGTGTTTCTCTCTCTGGAGAGAGGTCAGGATGATCCTCTCTGTGTATTCACAAAAACCTGTTACATATCTGACCCAAAAGACACGGTTTCTTCACACGACTGTAGAAGTGTTTGCTCAAATGAGAAGACACGTTTCATCTTTGTGACCATAAAATCTCAGTCACGGCTCACAACCCACCTCCACCCTAAAGATTGAGGAGCGAACTCTAATAAAAAACACATGAGTTATATTGGATTCAGGTTCATGGTTATGTCGGACGCTAAAAGCCTTAAAATCAACTTTAAGTAATGGAGTCAGAGAAAGCAGAAGAGTAGAGATATGCGCCGGGAAATGCATACTGTCTGCTCTTTATATTTCTGGGCAGCTGGTAATGAAATGACATCATCAGCACAAATTCAATCCAGAGCGGCTTCCTGTCCGCTCACTTCACAACCAGGCTCAAGCCGGGAGAATCATAAACATCACTTCCTGTCCCGTTTCAAAAACAATGCAGGCCCGAAAAGAAAACCGCAAAACTCGTAAACTGTTTCTTGGGATTCACTGGAGAGCAAATAAAGGCGACTTCAAATGCGTCTTAGATGTTTCTCTCGAGATAAAGACCCTAGACATCTCACATTGGGTTTCTTTCAAGTTCAAGTGGAGATCTAACATCAGAAATACTTCAAATCCAACTGTGACCTGATACGTCAATAGAACAACCTTACAGATCCAGATCTCCAGATGTATAAAACAGCAAACTTCCAATCTTAAATTCTTCAAGGATTGAGCTTTCAAGGATCCGTGTTGGTTTATTTCATCATTTGAAATAAAGTTTAACTTTCATTGTGCAAGAAAATGTTGCACAATATTCAAGAAAATTTCAACATAAGGTCACTTCCTAAATACTGCATTACATTTGCAAGCGTCTTTGTGCGTCGACCTTAAACCGAAGTACTAAAAAAACATGCAAAATATACACATCCGTGATACTATGACAAACACAATATATCTCAGTCCTATTTTGGGACCACTGAACCTTCTAAAAACCCATGACAAAACCATTTAGATGAATGTTTCTCCCACTAACCGTTAAAACCCCGGCTGATACCATCTCAGATATTTCAGGAATTCCGGCATGTCCTCTGGTTCACCGTTCCTTCAGTGGATGAGTCTGAGCTTGTCTCCAGACGTGATGAGGCAGGCTCACAGAGCGAGAGGCGCGTGTGGAAATCTCACGCGGGCGTCAGGTACGGCTCTGGGGTTGTGTTTGTACAGCTGGGATAGAATCCAGCATGCAACCACCTGCTATGTGCACCTCGAGGCCCTTCACCAAACGCCACCACACCCTGTCAAACACGCAGCCCTGAACCTCTGTGTAACTTTCTCTAAATGGATCCCAGATGTGTTCCTGTATCTGATGTGATCTTTGTAGCGCAAACTTATAGTAATGGGAATATACAGTCAATGAAAGAACAACTAGTTGTTGGACCGTTGGTGTAACATTTTCCCAAAAACAAACCTCGGCAGGACAACAGTTCGACGCGTTGAACATTGACTTTGCATGATTTATTAAAAATATGTTTTCTCCGGCACAAATATTGTGGATTTCAATATTTTCTTATTTAACTGTTAATTTAAAAAACTGTAGCCAGCGGCACAACATAATTTGCTTTCATGTAACGGCTTGCAAGAGAAAACGGGATCACAGCTGGCAATTTCACATTCGAGACTCACCACAACCGTACAGTATCATAAACAAATCAATATCAAAATTATAAAGACAAAACTACAATGAAGTCTAATTCCTACACAAATATTTAAACGTTTCTATAAGTGCACAAGTATGTTTTCTCAGACGGGCATTTACAAAACCTTTTGGAAAGGCAATGCAATGTATCAACAGCTTATAATGGACATTACAAGCGATATGATACTGAATGAGGCTTGACAAGAGAGAAATGCGGTTCGAAAGAGGGAGAGAAAAAGAATATGAACCCAGTTTTGGTTTTCCCGTCAGGAAGTTGCCCGTCTGCCTGTCTTTACTTTCCTGCGTTTCAACATACAAGAATAGAAAAGTCGCAGTAACGCTCTAATGAATTCATGCTACAACAATGTCCCGGTTCTCTCTGGGGCTTCACACCGCCGGTGGAGAGCAAACCAGGTCTCTGTTGCTTTAATTAAATGCTGTGGCTTATATGAAAAACGTTTCTTCACTTGTTCTGCTCATCTGAACGACTTCAGCTCACCGTATCTTTGACTCTTGGATGATAAAGGACTACAAAGTGATACTTGTACGTTGTGGTGTCAACAATATCAGAGATGAAATTGTAGTCAGAAAGGAAACTGTGAACTCGTGGAATGTGTTTGGACCAAAGCAGCCAATAATCGCCTCACTGGAGGGACATTGATAAGGTCATAAGGTCAACAGCGAGTCATTTGTGTGCATTTACTTTTTAAACCTTGTTAGAGAACATGCTTGCTGTTTGCTTGAAGTTTGCTTCAGTCTCACTAATGAGCCACTTTCTTCTTCGTGGTCTTCTTCACCAAACGTCAGAGCTCTTCTGACCCTGACAGATCTAACGAATTCAATAATCTCAAGCACGGCGAAGTGTCTGGACCAAATAACCCATTTATTACCAAAGACACATAAAAAAGCTTTAAAGAGAAAGTGTTAAACGCATTATCATTGAGGAGTGAAGATGGAGCTAAGCTCATGCACCCTATATCAAAACCATTTCCCTCCGCTTCCACAAGACTTCATAAACAATCATCTTTGCATCTCTTTATAGCCAAGACTAAATACAAGTTAAAGTCTACAGACAGAACGGTGACATGCCGTCATTCACCACCAAATGTGTTCGGACCGGTTAAACAGAAAGAAGCAAGATCTGTCGACACATCCATTTTCTCTTCTGTATTTAAGAATAACAGGAAAATACGTTGGCAGAATTTCTTCATAGAAATTGAAATAAGAGAAGCTTAATGTAATCTTTAAAATGCCTCGTTTGGGTTCCTTGAAACGCAACATTCGACATTTCTCAGCATCAAATCCTTAAACGTGAGCACTGAGGATAAAACTGTCATGATTTACCTTCCTGTCATTTCAAACCGCCAAGAAAAACACAGAAGAAGATATTTTGAAGAAAGTGGGTAACGGCGTGGACATAAAACCAATCCAAGTTCCCAAACATTCCTCAAAGTATCTTCTATGCGTTCTGCGGAGGGAAGAAACTCAAACAGGTTTGAAAAGAAAACAAGGCGACAAATAAAGACATACATCGAGATTGAAGATCACTTGCTGTTTAAATCACATGGCATCACAACCCTCGCCATCACAACTCACACATGTGCGAGTGCGTTACCCCTTTTACCCTAATAACCCTAAACACAAGAGTCCGACATCTACCATGAAAGATGAGAGAGATGAATCTATCCTAAAACCATGTTTAACAAAACATAATAAAGATCATGTCCACAAGACACCGGATGAGATGTGATTCTGGTTCCAGCTTCTCTCTAACTGTGGATCTGTGTCAGCATCTCCAGGGTTCTGGTGTGACCCCCTCTCTCTCTCTCCCCCGGCTGGGTACCACATTCCTGACATTCCTGACATTCCTCTCCTCCGCGATGGGATGATGCTCCGCATCTCTCGCTCCACTGACCCACATCACACTACATTAGAGATATATGAACCTCCATAGGTTTATTATGTAACACATCTATAATGATGAAAAAAACACACGATTGTATTTAAGAACATGTGCGGGTGTCCTGTGTGCCAGCCCGGGTATATTTACACCTAGAAACAACACATTCCTGAACATGTGCTGATGAGAGTTGCTGTTTAAAGAGCAGAAGATTGACATGAAAGACTTGATTGGGTTCTTACCGTTCACACACCCGTGTGGTGTTCAGGATGAGGAGGTTTATCTCCAGATGTGAGGAGAGAGAGAGAGTCTGTGAGAGAGGAGATGCGGATGGAGTCTGTGTGCGGCTCTCCTGCTGATCTGGGTCTCAGATGAGAGGAACTGTGCAGGAGTTACTGAAGCTCTCCGCTGAGGGGCGATGTGTGGCCCTGATCTCAGATCAGACATTGGGTTTTCTCATGTTTTAGGGACTTATTTTATATATTTATAAAATGCGTCATGATTTTTTTTATTATCATGACACTAGGAACTATTTAGGAGTTGGAAATATAATTGAAAACAGTTTTATATAATATATATTTAAACCATCTAAAACTCATCTTTTGACCAACCTCAAGAGCTCTGACATCCTCACTCTTTCTATCAAAATAAATACAAAAATAAATACATAATAAAAGAAAAATCATCTTGCACCTAACCCACGAATAAAACTTTCTGACATCTTTACACTTTCTATCAAAATAAATACAAAAATAAATACATAATAAAAGAAAATTGCTTGCACTTACCCCCAAAAAAACTCTTTAACATCCTCATTATTTTTATCAAAATAAATGAAAAAATAAAAAAATATCTTGCACTTAACCCACGAATAAAACTTTCTGACATCTTTACTCTTTCTATCAAAATAAATAAAAAAATAAAAAAATATCTTGCACCTAACCCACGTATAAAACTTTGACATCCTCACTCTTTCTATCAAAATAAATAAAAAAATAAAAAAATATCTTGCACCTAACCCACGTATAAAACTTTGACATCCTCACTCTTTCTATCAAAATAAATAAAAAAATAAAAAAATATCTTGCACCTAACCCACGAATAAAACTTTCTGACATCTTTACTCCTTCTATCAAAATAAATAAAAAAATAAAAATTATCTTGCACTTAACCCACGAATAAAACTTTCTGACATCCTCACTCTTTCTATCAAGATAAATAAATAAATACATAATTGAAAAATTTGCTTGCACTTACTCTCAAAAAAAATCTTTAACATCTTCATTCTTTCTATCAAAAATAAATAATTAAATAAATTGCACCTTATTCACAAATAAACCTCTTTAACATCTTCACTCTTTCTATCAAAAAAATAAAAAAAATAAAAAATTATCTTGCACCTAGCTCACGAATAAAATTCTCTCTCATCCTCAATTTTCTATCAAAAAATAAATAAATAAATACATAATTAAAAAAATTGCTTGCACCTAAGCCACAAATAAATCTATTTAACATCCTCATTCTTTATATCAAAAATAAATAAATAAATAGACATTTTCTGGCACCTAACCCACAAATAAACCTTTTGACATCCTCACTCTTTCTATCAAAATAAATAAATAAATAAATCTATAAATAATTATCTTGCACCTAACCCGCAAATAAACCTCTCTGACATCTTCACTCTTTCTATCAAAATAAATAAATAAATAAATCTATAAATAATTATCTTGCACCTAACCCGCAAATAAACCTCTCTGACATCTTCTCTCTTTCTATCAAAATAAATAAATAAATAAATCTATAAAGAATTATCTTGCACCTAGCCCACACATAAACCTCTATGACATCCTCTCTCTTTCTAGAAAAATAAACACATTTTAAATATATATATTTATATATATATATATATATATATATATATATATATATATATATATATATATATATATATACTTGGCTCTTGGTACGTATGTAGTGTTTCTTCTTATTTAGACTGGTATTATTTCACTTGTGTTTGCTTTGTTCCCTCTCATTCTAAATGCTTCTTTTGTAAACCTCATTTGTAAGTCGCTTTGGATTAAAGTGTCTGCTAAATGACTAAATGTAAATGTAAAGTGGTGCACGCGTGTGATTGGTGCATCCTAAGTTACACAAACCACGTGACAGAAGTTAAATGAATGATGTTGGTTAACGCTTCAATAACGACTTTGAGGATTTTACAGATACACTTAAAAACACATTCATGAGTTAAAATAAGACTTTATGAATTTTGAGGCATATTGCATCTATTAAAGCCAGCTTCCGGGCCACAAAGCCCCTCCCATTTTGAATCTGTGTTCATGTGCATTGTCCTTTCTAGCCTTTGATATTTCATTGAGTTTATAACATATGTAAGGCAGGACACTTTTATGCTTGAGGTTTGTTTGTACCATCTGAAAACAATCTGCAGAACAAAACACAAAAGTAACACACACCTTTAATAATGTAATATAAAAGAAGATCTCTAGTCTGTATTTCAACAACTGTACAGGGCTGACATGATTTACATGGCCTTACTAAGACTCATACAACATCTTTACACTTATAAAAATAATAAATTAGATGAACTCAATTGAATTGAGTGCAGTATTTCCATTACACAATACATATGTGTAGACCCAACTCAAAAAATGAATAAATTCCATGACACGAAATTGGGTTGGGGCTCTTTAATGTTATCCAATAAAGTGTTTATGGAATGTTTACATTAAGGAAGTGAACTGTTTATGCTTGTTGAACCCAATATTTTGCTGTAAAATAAATAGGCAGAAATTGTTTTAGATGTCTGTGAGATGTTAAAGTTTTATGGTTGCACATCAGATCCATCCTGATGTTTTTTAGATCTTTGGTAGACGTCTTCCCTGTGCTGTCTTATCAAACTACTGCTTAAACCCACAAATAATTGAACGTATATTTTTCTGAGTTGTTTTAATGTTTGTTATAATCTTTATAAAATAAAATGCCCTACGAGAAGTTAAATTGCTTGTGTGTGTGTGTTCCGTAATATGCTATCAATAATGGACTTGAACATCTTGTAAATTGAGTTGTAGCGTCAAGGAAATTACAGTTTCTTATTTCTAAAACGTGTTCGGATCTATGTTCATGACGCATTTTAGAAAACCTGAAGCTTCAGATGATAACACACATTCTCACTGTCTGTCTATAAGAACATCCCTTGTTTTCCACCCATCCGACCCATTTCACCTTTATGATGTTTCAATCTACAATATAATCACCATGGCAACACACACAGCGGTCTATTACTGGCATGAGGATTGCTTTATCACTTTATTGCCCTCCTGAATGATGAATTCCATTATGAGCTCATCCGAGATCAGCGGTCTCCACCCAAGACCAAACCTTTTACCCCTACTAAGATACACCTGATACTGGCTTCAGATCAGTAATAAAGCATAGTCAATATCAGCAGTTTTATTGCTCCACTCCCTCGACCCCTGACCCCATCTGAAACGCTCTGTTCCCAGCCACAAGAACCAGGAATCAAACAAACTTTTCCTGTGTGCTAACCTTACCGGAAAACACACAAAACCATCTGAACCAAGGACCTCAGAAACACACGGTGACATCGGAAAATGCCTTCCGTTCAGAAGTTACTACATTTCTTGTCAAGCTCGCTTTTAAGCGCAGCTGGTGTGGCTGTACTTGGCTATGGGATGTCTACAGACTGGGCCACATCCACCCTGGACTGCTCTCCAATAAAGTCAGATAATTTTAATGGGTCATCCGCACTGGAAATTGGGCTTTTCAATGGAACTGAGGTGAAAATCTCCTGCCCCAGGTTTGATACTCTTGGAATACCTGTTGAAGGTAAGCAGAATAATAGATTTTAAAATAAACTTTATATGACAAATGAATACAAAAATAACCTTTTCAAGACACTGTGTGGTTGTCAAATGTTGGTGATACAAAATGTGATGACTTCCAAAAACATTAAAAATGACTTGAGACCGGATTTATAAAAACATGAAGTGAGTTTTGGGAAATGTTAAGTATATTTAGAATTTCGACAAAAATGTAAATTCTTAAAGAAATGTACAAAAGATCGAGATTCTTTATGGTCTCTCTATATGTAGGATTGACACAAATAAACGTGTTAAAATGAACAAATAAGAACTCCCTAAGGTGACCTTTGGACTTTTAAGGTTTGGGCTGAAATGTCATAAAAAGTGTTTTATATGTTTTGCTCTTTTCATATAAAAAATGCAAATTCTACTGCATCTTCCAGAATCTTATTGTCTTTCACTGTGGTGTGATTTTCAGTGTTTAAGCGTCTGTCAGAAGTAGGTGGTGCTCCCATTGCTCTGCATGGTCTGGTGGTAGCGCTGTTGGCTTTTGCTCTGTTGGGATCTGCTGCAGTGTTCTGGTCGCTCTCTACAACAGCTTCAGTAATCCATATCAGACATACATGGGGACCAATAGGGCTGTACGCATGCAGTGGATTCAGCGGTGAAATGACCTTCTTTTCTACATTTTTATTTTTA
Source organism: Triplophysa yarkandensis (assembly GCA_033220385.1). NCBI lineage: Eukaryota > Metazoa > Chordata > Actinopteri > Cypriniformes > Nemacheilidae > Triplophysa > Triplophysa yarkandensis. The sequence goes on along the minus strand of CM065662.1, from coordinate 1,358,623 downwards.
CAGGAATCACAATTCATTATAGTAGCATTTTAATAATCTATGGTCAAAAGTTTAACCTAAAACATTTACTTAAAAAAATATATTTATTCTTAATTTATCCTGTAAGGTCATATTGCGGCACAGTCTCTTTGTCCAGGATGGCCTAATCAAGATGATATAAAAATACATATCAGCACATTTTGGAAAATCTTTAAAGAATCACGAGTAATCTGTAGATGTTTGGTTTATAATTTGTAAATTGAAGCTGTGAATGTTCTGTGTTTTGCATCAGTATATTGTTTAACATTTCCATAATCATAGCTATGAATACTTATATATATATTTCAAAATATTCCTTCAATATCCAGATAATTTACAGATACAAAAAGTGTTCTTAGACTTTTGGGCCTGTGTTAATTTTCTTTCTTCTCTCGTCAGCATGTGTGGCATTCCTGGCATTGATCCTGTATGTGCTGAACGTCTTTCAGTTCAGATGTTCCAAACCCTGGTGTTAGCTGACAATGACCAGGTGAAGTTAAGGCAAAACAAGACAGAACTTCAGCTCGGGTTCTTTCTTCTGATACCGTACATTGCCACAAACCTGCTTTCAATCCTGGTTGTCTACCTTTATGTCCATGCTGCTTTCCACACGACGCAAACAGCAGGAGAAACCTACAGAAGACACCCCTATAGAAACCATGATGTTCTAAGTTCACTGTTGTATTTTGCTCAGTTTGTTCATCACTTCAGACAAACTGTATTAACTCTGTTTGCTCTTAATCATTTATATATATATATGTCTGTATAAACAGTGGCACCATATGGTATTTGGGACAACTAAAAATGTGTAACTGAACTTGCTGGGAAAGAATCAAAGCAAGTATCACCTACCAATGTGAATTTATTCGTGTGATGAATAAAAAGATGTGAATGTCGAAGGCCACTGTATATGAGCACATATGGGTAGTTTAATGTACTGCTTACCAGAAAACAGCATTACGTTTTTTTTATAAATGCCATATGTCTTTTGCTTTCTACTTAAAAGGCCTAAATTTTGCACAAACTTGTTAAATTTCAACATTACATTGTACTGTCTGTGAGTACTCTTTTTATAGATAAAAATATGTTAGACTTCAAATGAATGCTACAGATAATATGTATATAAACCCAAATAACTTATTTCAATAATAAATCTTTTAAAAGTAATCTTGTCTGGTTTCTGATTAGAGTACACCATATATATAGTGCATGCTACTGTTGTAAATTTAGTAAATGTACAAGTAAAATCAGCAACCAGTTATGATATACAACATAATATAAATGCTTGCCATGAATCAGCATATGACATCGATGTCATTTAGGAGCATGAACTATCTTTACTAATTTTGTGAATATTTTAATATAAATAAATAAAAAAAAGATGACAGCAGGACTTCTGCCTGCAGGGGACAGCAATGATATGTTGACAAGAACAACAACAACAACAACAACAATAATATAATAATAATAATAATAATAATAATAATAATAATAATAATATAGCTCTCTTCTGCCCCCTGGGGGTAAAACAAGGTGGGAATTATTCATTTGTGATCATTTGTGAACTTGAGATGCTTGATGTGTATTGCACATAACAATCATATAATAAATTTTTAAAAAAAGAGCAAATTAAAACCAGAATATAGATAAAAGCAATTTTTATCAGCAGAATTAAGCAGAATATAGTTAAAATCAATAAAAGACAAGACATCCTATAGTTTGTGTTTGGTCAATGAGAGATGTCTGGTGGTGCCATTACAGGTAAATTAAATTAACAAAGAAACGGGGAATATAAAGACTCTCGTTCTCATTCGTTAACATCATCGGGTCCTCAGATTTTAGGAAAGCACTTCTGGGGCAAATGTAACTTTTTTAATGGAAGCCTGTGCTGTCCCAGACATCTCAGTTGTTAGCATTCTTCGAAATATCTTTATTGTGTTCTATTTGGAACAACTTCATGACAGAATTTTCATTCTTGAGAGAACTGTTCCTGTAATCGCTGCTTCTTGGATTTGTAGGGACATGATTTGACAAAGCAATTATTGGACAAAATGGCAGATATGCAAAGTGCATTTTAAGGAATTCAGACAAAGTGACTTCCAGATGATTAGAAATTCAATCTGACACCAAAGTCTAACTCAACCCGGCACTGAACTTTGAACCTGATTCAACATGTATTAAGCTTCTTCACATTAGAGATTAACAATGTAAAGCTGTGAATATGATGCTGTCGGCTGTCATTCCCTATCAACTGCTTGAGGTCACAGAGGTCAACTCATAGTGTTTGATTTTTCTATTAGAACTAATATAAATAACATTTTAACTAGAAAAAATTTTGATAACACATTTAATAGAAAAAATGCATTTGGTATGCAAACAAACTTTGAATCATATCAGGAAGGGTCTCTCTCTCTCTCTCTCTCTCTCTCTCTCTCTCTCTCTCTCTCTCTCTCTCTCTCTGTCCCTCTCTGTCTCTCTCTCTCTCTCTCTGTCTCTCTCTCTCTCTCTCTCTCTCTCTCTCTGTCTCCTTTCTCTCTTTTCTCTTCTCTGTCTCTCTCTCTCTCTCTCTCTCTCTCTCTCTCTCTCTGCTCTCTCTCTCTCTCTCTCTCTCTCTCTCTCTCTCTCTCTCTCTCTCTCTCTCTCTCTCTCTCTCTCTCTCTTCCTCGCTCTCCTCTCTCTCTCTCTCTCTCTCTCCTCTCTCTCTCTTCTCTCTCTCTCTCTCTCTCTCTCTCTCTCTCTCTCTCTTCTCTCTCTCACTGTCTCTGTCTCTCTCTCTCTCTCTCTCTCTCTCTCTCCTCTCTCTCCTCTCTCTCTCTCGCTCTCCTCTTCTCTCTCTCTCCTCTCTCTCTCTCCTCCTCTCGCTCTCTCTCTCTCTCTCTCTCTCTCTCTCTCTCTCTCTCTCTCTCCTCTCTCTCTCTCTCTCTCTCCTCTCTCTCTCTCTCTTCTCTCTCTCTCTCTCTCTCTCTCCAAACTGACTCCTGAGCCCGGGTCACTCAGAGGGTGTGAATGGATTAAGGAAAGACCTATGTAGTGGTGAAACACAATTCCCAAAACCTGTATCACACCACTCAAAGACACACACACCTGTGCCTGCAGGGGCAATTCACACACCACACGCACACACACATACACACACACTCAAACATTGTGCTTCTATGCATATAACTTATGATGAGGGAATGGTGATGTGAGGTTCAGACAAATGTCATAATCCAGCATCCTGATCCCAGACACATGCAATAATGGAAACTACTGTGGAACATGGATTTCTGTTCACACCGAAGCAGAGACAGGCAGAACCAGCTCTTATCACCGTCATTAATCTTAATTTGTCAGGAAAGGGCAGAGCATGAAGGGGCGGAGAGAAGGTGGGAGAGAGGGGACAGGCGAGGAGAAGAATAATTACACCCTTGCTGTTCCATTATGGTGTCATTCTTCAGGTAAATCAGATAAGATCACACCTCCAGCTATTTCTTCACTTAGCCTGCTCTGTTTCTCAGTCTCACACACATCTGAGACACATAAGGCTTTACTAGAAAACCTGCCCAGATTTCTTGCTGTCTGTAGAGAACATAGAGGCATCCGTCTTATAAGGTGATGAGATATTGATTTGAAACACATCTACATAGACAGCTACTTCATCTTATATAAAGCGGATGAGACTTAGTGTACAAAAGGCTACGTATATTAAGGCTTAGTAAATATTACATGAATAAACAGCAATATTAACTTATATGAAAACATTAAATAGATTTTTTAACAGAGAACATTTCACTTATTTACTTGTTGATTCCTTTTAAATAAACAAATGTTTTTTAAGTTTATGTGGTTAAAAGAGTTTAACAATATATTTGCAAATACTATACAATATTGGTGAAATCTACATTTTAATTATAATAAAAATTAACCACAAACATATTATTCTACAGTATGGTATTTATTGAAATTTAGAAATGGCTATAATCCAATACCGACTGACATTTAAGGAAATGTTAAAGTTCCCTAATGTCTTCAACTAATAAAAACAATATACATGGATAGCATAAATAATAAAATATGTTTTGTTAGACATATAATAGGACATTTTTGGACATTTTTGTTATATGCACATTAAATCATATTTGATAAATAATTGTATCTTCATAAAAACATTTGTTACAACAATTAAATTTTTTGTTTTAAAGAAACTATTTAACAAATCAAATTCATATTAAAACATTACTTGTTATTAATTTAAAATATTAACATGATGTTTTTTTATGATTGTTTTTATACTTTTTGTTACTGATTTACTGATAGTATTTTCTTGTAAGAACCTTTATTTGTTTAAAAAAAAGCTGACTGTGTAGTGAGCTCAAAATGGATTTCAAATTTCTGACTATCCTAAATGACACGAGGAGATGGAAGTTGACTCCATTCTGCAATCTTCCCTGCACATCTCAGCTTATCTCTCATGGTGATTATCTTACAATTCAGTATGATCGAGTGCACAAAACACCTGACCCCAGATCAGCATGGTGAGGCGCTCGCAGCTTGTCTGGAGCAATCACAGGTTAATCTGTCCTGTTAAAGGCCGTTGTCCCCTTTGGCAGGTCAGCGAGCTGAGAGGACGCCACATTGACAGCTTCTGTGATTGATTTAGTATTCTGAGACACTTTCTCTATTCCACTGAACATTTAAGGGATACAAACCTCTCTGGAAACACAAACAGGCTATTTCACATGTGCAGATATTATGAAGCAGTTTTATAGAGCTTTTACATCAATAAAATGTAAATCTACAACCTGAGGGTCTGCTAATGAGATCTAACAGGTTTACAGTGAACACTAACCAGTCATAAACCTGTCGAGACTGTCAATCATTTAGGTAGATTTCACTTTTACTTCTTATAACAATTGTTGACCTTTTCCACAATTTGAATGCAACACAATTTGTTCGATTTAAGTTTGCTTTTAAAGACAAGTGTGAATATCCCAATAGGTCTCTTACCATGGGTAATTTATGTCTTTGGCATATTGAAACTATTTTTATTACCATTGTTTAACTACATATATCGTGGGGAGTCTGATTTCGCATACACTTTTAATTTAAAATGAAACAAAGTTTAGATGACTTAAATGCCATTCCAAACTTGAATGAATTTCTTTATTCTGCACAAAAGAAAATATTACGAAAAGAATGTTGTTAACCAAACACTGACCTATATTGACTTTCATGGTATAAAGAGACCACCGAGACATTCCTCAACATATCTTGTTCATGGTCAAAAGTAGAAAGAGTCATATGAGTCATTTTATAAAACGGATGCCATCTGCACTTTGCAATTTTCAAACAGAATAACAACAACATCCACAACTCTATAGACACATTGACATTTAACACAACATCACGGTTATTAGCATGTCACAATAAAAAGTGACAGAGTGGTAAATTTCACCCCAACATGGCTGGAGTTCTCCTATATGGACAAGTTCTTCAGCTAGCATGCGATCAATCTGAAATGTATTTACTTTACATTGAGAATACAAAAAAATCAATTTTGCAAAACAGGGTGTTGGTTCAAGCTTGACGGACCCTGACTAACATGAAAAAAACAAATAAATAATGTAAAGGAGAGTCAGTACGAGACTGGAACCAAACATGATGTTACTTCTGCCTTGTGATGTCATTGGTACATTATTTATGGTAAGTCAAATCATCAACTGTTAAGCAAAAAAATATGTTTTTTGATTTCATATATATCTTATGTAAACGGGCACAGAAAATGAAAATATCTAGCTTAATTGTGAATATCTTAGATCCAAATGTGAAATTGGGTATGTGACAATGACAAAATATTTATAATATTATATTTTTCCTTAAGAATAGGATTTCATCACAAATCTTTTTAAGAAGCTTTGAAACACTATTTATGACACTTGTGCCTTATGTAAGCTTTACGGACTCAAAAGGCGTCTGTTTCCTAGAATGACCCACATAAAGGTTTCGAAAAGCATAAGGTTGATGAATGATGATAAAATGTACATTTTTTGGGCGAACTATACAGAATACAACTAGATATGAAATTGTTATAATATTTATTCAAAAAACCTTTCCATCAGACCATACTACACTATCTTAGTTAATATTGTTTATCCTAATTTATAACTTAGATCAAATCTTAATAACATACATTTACTTATCTGTTTCTATAAATTAAAGCGACTTTCTTAAAACTACATGCTTTAACAATATGGAGTTGAACCGTTGCTCTTCTCCAGCATTTTGTTTTTATTTTCTTAAACTGACAGTGACCCAGCATCCACCATAATATAAAAACCGCCCTTATATCCCTGTGAAAACCCATGCTTCTGTGTGTGAACCAGATCTTTACTCTTTTAAAGCTGTCACTGTGATGGTAACTGAAGCCGTAGGTGATGGCTCTGTGTTGGAGATAAAAGCCGAGGTCGTCGCTGGAGCGAGACGCCGCTTTAGAGATCACAGAGCAGCCAGTGAAACTGACACGCTGATTCAGAGCCGGGCCTAGCCGCTCCGTCCTCAACACGCACCATCTCCCACATCTCAAACCCATCCTCTCGTGGACACACATATTTGACTATCTAAAAGCGATATCATGGGGTCCATTTCAAATTCATTTCGACAGTTCAGCCGCAGGCATCTCTTCACACTTTTGCTGTGTGACGGCACAGGTGTCAGTTTGGTGAAATACCGTTGGTGTACAGAATGCTCCCGTTTGTCATGCTGCGTCCCCGGACTCTAAAATCCATAAACATATCAGCACTGTTTGACTTCTAAATCTGATGTCAGGTGTGATGAAGTGGGGCTGTTCTCAGGGTTCTGCTCATATCAGATGAACAATATGTTCTTTATCAAGGGTTCAAAAAACACAAAAAGACCAAAAGCTTTAAACCAGTGATGGCGTTTTGTCTTAATACTCCACGGTTACCCGAGAAAATCGATGGATGAGATCTCAACAACATCTCAGCTATGAGAAATAGAGAGCAAATACTAAATTAGGAGCAGTCTCAGATATTCCTCTTGAGAAATAAAACCAGAAGTCTCACGAATGTCTCCATTAGAATTTGAGAGGCGTTCTCAATGTCTCAAACTGAGCTCAGATTTGTCAAGTCTGCAATCTAGAGTCAATATTAACAAAGATCTCGATATGAACTCGAACATTTCTCATTAAACTGTCCCAAATCAAGATTATTTTAGATCTACAAACTACTTCCATTCACATCAGAGATAACTTGATGAAACCCAATTGAAAACTCAAAATATCATCTGAGCCTAAAAGAAAAAGATCTTCCTCTAGATCCTTTAACGATGACTTTGCAATCAATATTAATTAATATTTATTCGCTAAAAGTTCAAAGTTATCAAGAAAAGAAACACAATCATGAGATTTAAGTGTACAATGTGAGATAAAGTGTAAAATGTGACTGACCTCCCGCTGTGATGAATGAGATCCTGAGGTTTAGAGGTTTCTTAGGTACGGAGATCAGATTTCTTGAAGGTGCCTTCGGGTCAGCGTGAGCTGGTTTCTGGATGCTGCTGTAATTTGTCGTGTTGTCTGTGGATAATTGTAGCTTTGTAAAGTGTGTATGACAGCAAGGTTAGTGTCTTAGACAATAGAAGAATACCTACTATCTCAATGTTTTTCCAAAAAACGAAAAGCATAAATGAGAAAACAATGACAATCATTTTCAACAGAAAATCTAAATAATAAAGCTTAAAAATGTATAGAATTCTGGATCTGAACTGTTCTGAACCTTTTTTTGAGTCCTAGTCTTGGGATGAGCAAATATTTTAAATTACTCTCCATTTGATCTTTTAGGATATTAAAAATCATCTGAAATGTCATGTTTCATTATTTAGAAAAAGTCCTAGTAGTGTAAATATAGTTTACGAGAATATGATCATTTAGACTTTTCTTGTTTAGTTTTCTCTTCTGTGACCATCAATTGAAATCTGCAGAAGTCTCTCCCATTTTCCCAGAAAGCGGTCAATGTTTAAATGAATGGAGAATAAAAAAATTATTTTTCAATTAAGTGACTCAAACTGTTTTAGAAAATATGAATGACCGATCGATGCTCAGATTTGCCAGCTTTTCAACTCTTTCAATATCAAGTGAACAAGCGTGTAGCTCTATATTTACTCCATTTGCACAAATGTCAAACTTGTGTATATTAATATATATAGACCAAAAAAGTAACTTTTGATAAAAAAGAAAGATTGATCCGTAATGAAACGTGACTATGACCCCCAGTCTCGAGGAAGTCTGTCAAGGGTCTGAGTAATAACTGGATAGTTTGTTTAAGTGTGAAACATTTAACCTCGAGACCCTGGCGACACATGGCCAAAAGCAATTTCACCAAAAATCTATCCACGAAGAAGGCCGTAAAAAAAAGTGCAGGCAGATGGTAAAAAGACAAACGGAACACAGGATTTTTTCTCATGGTTGGTGTCGATCTATCACCTGCTGATCGGTGTCAACACTGAGAGGAAGAAGCGATCAGAGAAACTGCTTAAGACGGACAGAGAGCAGATCATCTTGCCGTCACTATTGTAAGTGTCCATTCACGCTGCACTTAGTGCCTGGACCCCAGTCAACAGGTGGGAGTGTCCCCTCGGCCCCGGGGCCACTCTCAGCTCTTGTCTTTTGTCATTTCTCTATCCTTCTATCTGTCTGTCTCTCAGCCCCACACTCAGTTATTCGCCCGGAGCACAGTCACTTCCTAAACATTCCTCCTCACATGACTGCGCCCGGTAGAAGACACAAATGAGCGAGAGCCGTGAGGAAAGAGAGGTCCGATCGGACTCACCCGAGTATCAGTGTCTTCACATCTGACCTCCATCTAAAGGGCCATCAGATAATGTGAAGGAAACAGTCTTTAACAGTCAGACGTCAATTTTTATATAATGCAGACTTAGGTTGGCTGTCAAAATGAAATGTGATAATACTAACATTTATACTAATTATACTACTAATACTACTACTACTTATAATGATAATAGCTCAGGCTTTGATAAAATACACAATGTTTTTGGATGAAACAAAATAACAATTCCAAGGAAATGATCATATGTTTATATGCATTTTTCATATTAGATAGCATTAGAGAGATTTGTCCACATTATTAATTAAAAAATGTGATTTTGCATATTAAACTGTCAACCATTCATCAACACTTTCAGAATTTTGGGTTTTTCAACACAGCCATGGGTCACAAATGGGCAAACCCAACTATTTGGCTGATATAACCCTTAGAATTTTTGACCTATCATTTCGTTAAAACAGTGTGTTGACATAACATTTTATGATAATACTGTATTATAATATCCAGTTTTAAAACTATCATAAGTGATCAGTTAATGATGAATTAAAAATTTACAAACATTCATAAATGATTAATAAGTAATTTTCTAAACATACCTGTATGTTTAGACACATAGGCACTTTAAACGAAATAAGGTTTACAGTTTACAGTAATCCGATTAACAAATATTAACTGATGTCTCCGATCTATTTCTATTGCATGAGTGACACCTTTTCAAGTGATGAGCATCATTTTTATACCTTAGATTTTATACCTTATCATATTTATATCTTAGATTTAAGGATGCGGAATAGGTTGCATGTGTCTTGTTTACATGTACAGATTATTTGTAAAAGGTCTAAAGATATACAAATAATAAAAAACACATTTACAATAATTAGTATTTTACAATGCAGACTGGTTTGGGTTACGGACCTTCTCTAACACACTTGGAGTTTTTCAATGCTGAACACTCATATGTAGAAGGTAAAGCTGGTTCACATTATCACTAGATTCCAAACAGAGCATAAAATCATTTGAGCATGTAATCTTGTAGATTAGAAATTAAGAAGAAGAAAATAAATGTTAGGGAATTTTTAAATAGATTTTAAAGGGCTTTTGCCCCTTACTGGATAGGACAGTGCAGAGCAGACAGGACGGCATTGAGGGAAATGGCACAGGATGGTAATATGGGAATCAAACTCAGTTCACATTGGCACGCCAACCCCAGAACCACCGCTGCCTACATAAAACTAATCACAAAATAATGACAGTAAAATTAGAAAATATATCAAAAGTGAATGCTTTTGATAGAACTCGCATATAGAAATGGAATAAAAAATGCTTAAATTACATCTTTGCACTAAACATATGTAGACTTTAGTTTTTTAGATTATTTCAGCTTCAGTTGAAGTGATTATTGTATTAGTGTTTATTTTTAGTCTTCACACTTTTAAGAAATGTATGGCTTATGGTTTAAAACTCCATTGTGACATTTGGATGGTTCATTTGCTTTCGTTTACTTTTTTTGTTTAATCTTGGGGGTGTTATGAACCAATTTAAAACCAATCTCAGATTTGAGTTCATTTACACAGAGTTGAATCCTATACTAAACTTAAAAACAGTCCTCCTAACCTCCTTCAAGGAGAGATATTTCCCTTAATAGAAAAAATTTTCAATAGATGTTTCTTCGTGGCACCTTTTGTTCTGCAAAAATCAACCATCTTTGAAAAAACGGCTGTTCCTCGAAGCTTTCTAAAGCATTATTTTCAGAAACGCTGTAGAAATGCTCGAACAAAACAATATGTCAGATGACAGATTTTGAACATCCATCTGTGATGTGATGTGGGTATGGGACCAGCATGCATCGGTCCGCTCTCAGGTCCTGTGGTGTCCTCTCATGGCAGGACCGATCCTCCGCTCCGTCAGCTTGATCTATGAATGCTGTAATCTGAGCTAGAAGATCCATAGAGGAATACAGAGACATTCCGGCCTCTCGCAGAGATCCATAGGGGCCACTGGAACACACTGCACATGTGTCAATCATCACGACTGAGATTAATCATGTGACATCACTGAATCTCATCACCTTTACCATACAATCAAACATATATCACAATTGTTTCCTGACCGCACTCAATGTTTTGTCTGGAGTGGGAAAAGGATTATATATTTTAGTACTTCAGTGTACTAAACAAGACTGTTTAACTTGTCCAGCACATTTGCGCGTTCATTTGCAAATTCTTCACGACAAAACGATTGGACTCTTCTGACTTCAACATCACACACGTGCCAGATACAACTGAACAACCACAACCCAGATAACACAGTTATATATGTAAAATATCTGCTGTGTTTAATCATCTGCTGAACATCTTGGAAAGAGATGCTGCACATCCTTTCTAAATCAGAAACGTCTTACAGACAACTCCTAGAGGTCTACATCTGACGGCAGACGTCTCAGAGATGTCTTGCAGGCTATGTCTACGAGATGTCCAACAGATGAAAACGCAGACATCAAATAGATGTATTCCAGATGTAGGTGGGACAGCAGGAAACCTTCCTCTATATTTATTAACCATGAACTTTCATCAATGACAGTAAACGATTGTGCAACCAAGTGTGGCATCACTCGCTCTTTTAAGATCATTATTCATTCACTTTTAAACATTCATGAACATTCATTATTTATTTTATTAGGAGTGATATGAAATACAGTAATGCATGTCATGTGATGGCCTACCTCAATGCATCTCTCTCCTCTCCTCTTTGGTCCACAGGTGAAACAGTGACATTCGAGTGACAGCAGAGGTCATCGTTGAGCTCCATGGGTCTGCACTTGATACAGCATGACTGTTACATTATATCAGCAAAAAATCTAAACACTATAAAACTAGAGAGCTATGGGAACTATCATCTCTCACAGTCTGCATGTGATTTATCTCAACACATTCACATCAAGAGAGGTCAGATGATTTTTTCTTCTTGGAAATGTAAGATCTGTATCCACACCTCTGTTACCTGCCATTTGATTTCAGCATTTCTTCCCCATAAATGAAAATGTATGACGGATTAATAAAACCAGACAATGTTTTAAATCTGTTATGTGAAAAGATTCAGATAACTCAGATTTGGGACATTTTCAATCTCAAACAGGATATAAAGGAATACACTTGGCGTTTAATGTTTCATTGGTAGTAACGTTAATGTTTTAATATGATTAAATACTAATGTTTTTAAATATTAAATATTTAATGTTAATTAATCCATACATCATTTCCAGGTTTGAGGGAAAATATGTTAAAAGTGTGTTGAAAAATCCTCATTGGCTTTACATTGATGATTCATTTAAACGATGAAATGATTTATGTATCCGTTCAGCTTCATAAGTCTCAGACTCTTAGCTCCAGGATTAAATGAGTTGAGAGGGTGATTCCAAACGTACATTCTTATACTTATTAATCTGTTTAGATTGACAGCAGTACTTCATGTTGGAATGGCTCTTGAGGGCCGTCATGACAGAGCTGTCAATCCTGGTCCGATTTATCCCAGTTGAGCTTTTAAATCCGAAGCTTTTACTCTGGCTCCAGGTATAAACCTGATCAACATCACAGAGAAGGATGGCATTAGTACCGAATTCTTATTTTGCCCCCTCTTCTGCAAGTACCTTATCATATAGACAAAATAACTTCTAATAAATAAATGCTTTGAAGTGAAACCAAAAATGAAAACAAAAGTGTTAAAAAATGTTATTCTGATGAACACAAAAGAAGATATTTGCAAGAATGCTGGTAGCTGGCCCTCATTGATTTGCTTGGGGTTCGTGTTCAAACAATGAATTGAATGTGCCACGGTAACTGTTATTAACTTTCTCCGAAATATCTTCTTTTGTGCTAGAAATTCATAAGAAAGTCACAAAGGTTTCAATTTTACATGATTCAGTTTAGGAGGATAATTGCTTTTAAAAATGCAGTTACAACCAAATTTTTGGTACTAGACATGTAATCTTGAATCATTATTTTTACCGTGAATGTTATAATATATAAAAAGTTGAAATTATTTAAACTATTATGATAATGTAATTAACTTCTAATGTTTTTATTATGGAGTGACTTGAGACCAACATGAAAAATATTAGATATGCTTTGCATATTTTTGTGAAGTTTCTTCAATCTATACATTGTTTTGCTGAATGTGTGTGATCAATCCCGTGACCTTAGAACTACAATACAATGCTCTTAAATTACAGAAACACTATTCTTGTGATTCATGTAAATAAAGAACTAAAACTGCGGAGTTTGACATAAATCCCACATCAGAGATAAATGATGCTGTAAGCGTTCATCCACAGTCAGCATTAGTAAAATAAAGCACCTTTGTCTCTTGTGCTCTTGGGTTTGTACTGTCAGTTAGGATTCACAGATTTCTCGGTGTTTGTTCATCGTCTCAAGCTTCAGATTTCTTTGGTCTCACTCAAACAGCTAAATGACCATTCTCTGAGATCCAGCTTATCGATGGCTTTGTCCCACAAATTTCCAGTTATTTGATCTGATCTTGTGCAGAGGCGTCTCTGTAAATGAAGTATTGTCTGCTTGAGGAGGTTTGCTTACCTCTGTGCCACAGGCAGGCGTGATCTTGGCATAACGTCAGAAACAACAGAAGAGAAACCTTAACGCAGTCTTCGCTTTACTTTAGAAGTTTCCTCCCAGTTTAAAAGAAAATCTCTGTGCGCATGAATGAGCTGATGTTCCTGAGATGATCTGATTCTTCAGAAAGATGCTGATCTGTTCCTGTAGTGAAGAAAAATCACAAAAAAAGGTTTTTAATCTCCTGGGTATTTCTCTTAAACTAATGAGATTAAATGATTTCTTTTAATGATTTCTTTTATAAAAAACAATCCCAGGAAATTCTAATCTTATACAAAAGTTCTGTTATTATTATTATTATTGTGTTATTATGTTATTATTCACCCACTCAGCATTACAAACATGGGTTGCTTTCTTATGCCGAACACAAAGAAGATATTTTAAAGAATGTTGCAAAGTTGGGACAGTCTTACAGTGATTGCACGAATTCACAAAAATTCTTTTACATTTTCATTGTACATAAATGTACTTTTTTTCTCATAAAATATTTCTTTAGCCACATTTTCCGAGACATGCCATATTAATTTTACACTGTTTTATTCTAATGGACAAGATCTGAGTCAATATCAAAGCCTCCAAAACACAACATCTGAAATAAACAGATGACCAAACACAGTGTTTTCTTCTTGTTTATAAAATCTTTTTTAGAAAAAAGATAGTTTAAGAAATGTCCCAGTTCTTTTAAAAAAAAAATTGTGAAAAGGAAAACCATACAGGTTTGTCTGACAAATACCTCTTTAAACAGAGAAATCATACAAAATATTCACATTAATTCTTTTGTTAATAACCCTAACCGAGCAGGCTCACTCACAAATATTTCACCTTTCCGGCCCTTTAAATTGTGGGCTGTAAGCGAGCAGAGGTCTGTATAATAGCGTTATAGATAAGAGTTTCATTAGGTGTAATTGCTATGTTTATTAAAGGTGACTCTCGCTCATGGCCGGGGTTAGTAATAAGTGACGGAGATGATTGTTGTGTTGTGTTAGAGAACATGACTACAGTGCCTACCGCTGACCTAATAAAAGAGTTAAAGAACTTGAGCCATTACCATGTCAGACCTCCTACCATTACAACCCATTAAAAGTGCTCAACCCCTGAATCAAACCCCATTATATTTATTGAATCTCGATACTTTGATGATACTAGATGAAACGCTTCATACCACACAGGCTTGTGACCGTGCCAGCTGTTTATGATATTAAGCAAAGATTTCACATGTGCAAATATGGTGACAGCTCCAAGATATTATAAATGCTCAGAAAAGATTCCATGGTCTTTCATTTTTTTATCACTTTACTCTTAGAATTGTATAGGGGTAAGAAAAATCTATTTGTTCAAACCATAAAAAGTAAGAGGGTGCACTCAAAAGAGTCCATTTAAAAGCTTTAAAATGAAGTGAATATATAGTTTAAACTTATGTATATAAAACTGTAATTTAATCTCATTAGATCAAAGTTTCTATTGGATTTCAACAACAATATTGGTTTATACAGTATTAAAAATATATCTTTATTAAATGATTTTTTATACTTGTATTTTTCATTACATAAAATTATTTGTTAATTTTACAGAAATAACCGGTTGCACTTTTAACTATTATAAAAAATATATATACATTTATTTTATTGTTGTTTTAATATTTCCACTGAAAGAAAATAGATTTAATGTTTTTAAAAGATTTTATTTTAGTGATTTTAGTCAGGTAAAGTAAATGTAAATTAGTTTGTGATATTTACTAAGCCACAATAAATATTTTTTACAGTATGTAAAGTGCACATGCTGTATTTCCTTAAATTTGAGAACAATTTATGAGAAAGTTTCAATAATATTGACTTAGACACTCTTGAGCTCAGATAAAGACATTGTTGAGATTTCTTCTGAAACTGACAATTATGACTCTTTTCTTTGAAAAAAATAATTCTAATATTTTGTAATTCATTTATAAGAATAGATTGTTTAACAAACTAAAAGTTTTAACTGTCTCAACAAGTTCTCTAAACTCATATTTGAATCATACTTCAGAAGGATGGAGACCGAATCTTCTGCTATTACAATCATCTTTAAATAATATCTCAGACACATTATTGGGTTCTGCCCGGATGAGGTAACTGAAGTACAGCCACTTTCATAAGTCAATGAAGCATTCTAATCTTTATGAGCTTTACTGAGGCACAATGATAACAGAAAGCTAATGTGTTTTTGATGGTGTTAGATAAAGGTAATGTGGCAAACAGGTGTGTATTACACACTCCAGAAAGACTATGATAATGACAGTCACACTTCTGTACTGTTGACATGTATACAAGCGGCCTTCTCCAGCCAAACACACAGCACCGACGCTTGGTCTCTGAACGGCACCATGAATCACATCACTTCTTAATACATTGACTAAACCTAAACTTAACTTATAAAAACAGACCTCAACATTTTTAACGATAAAGTTCAGCACAAGTATTAATTGAAGATGCATCAAACTAATTTTTTATTAGGGCTGTGAAAACTATTCATCGCAATTATTTGCATACAGAATTAAATATTGTATTTACATAATTATGTTCTGTGCAAAAGAATGTAATATATAAATACATGCAGAAACATGAATGTAATTTAGAAAATTACAAATTGAAAAAATGCTTTTATTATTTATATTAATATTTTGATATATTCAAATACAAAATAGCTCTTAATATACATAATATATGCGCAAACGTGTGTGTTTATTCTTAAGAAATTTTATATGCAAAGTACCAAGACATGCATTATTAAAAGAAAAGCCAGCCTTTTATTCTGGATGTGAATATGTAAAGTTGATTTGATAACCAATTATTTTTGTTAAATATATTTGCATGTTTTATGTGTAAAAGCTAAATATTGAAAAATGTTAATATTGATTTATAATAAAATGCTATGAAAGTTATGAAATTAAATATTTAATTTCACATATTTATATGTATTCAAGATAAATATATTTAAAATTAATACATATATTAATAAATTAATCATAAAGTTTGAAAAGTACATACAATTGGCAAATATTTCAAATCTATGCTGTCCACTTGTAGGTAAACATCTGTAAAGTACTTTTACAACTGTATAAAAAAAACCAGAGGGTCCACCAGAGTACCAACAACACTACCACCATGCATTTAAACACTTAAAATTGTCATATCAAATAAGATTAAATGCAGAATCAGACTACACAAGATCTGGGAATGGTCCGTCAATCAATCTATACCAGCATCACTTTACATTCAAATAAGTGGCACATGACCTCCAGCCATCTGTGACGTCCGAACAAGCCCAGGCCTGAAGCTTTTGCCTTCAACCTGTGGAGTCTCCGAGCTGGTAGACGTGCCCTGGCCCACCTCCCTTGGAGACGAACGGGACAGTGGACCTGCTGGGAACACACAGACGGACAGACTCGGACCTCCCCCACGTGGATCATTGATGTGTAACTGCAGGCAGCTAACCGCATTAACATAGTGATCAGATAGTGATACCCCTTCTTTGAGTTGTATCAGGGGCAGAGAGGCCTGGATAATGACGGCTTGATAATTACTCCATTTAGTGAGGGAGGGGCAGAAGAACTGCTTAAGAAAACACTTCAAATCCAACAACTTTAAAATCAACATTTGTGATAAAAAAAGAAACATGAAATGTTTTCAACATTCGTCTTATCTTCTGCAGAACCCAAGAGAAGATATTTGAAAGAATGTCCAAAAACACATGAACTTCCATTGATTGAACACAAAACCAGGAGACCTGTCTCAAAATATCTTCTCATCTGTTCTGCAGAGGAAAGAGTCTGATACAGGTTTGAGGCACGCAAGGGTGAAAATGATGCTTAAGAACAGAACTTTACGTCATGAGAACTTCTGCTGTCAGGTAGCTCACGGTGGGGACGAGCTGACAGAAAAGACTTCAGCATGTTGTCACTGAACCGCAGGACAAACGTTTGGCCAGGCTTAACCTGCTGAGAGCCAGCAGGGGTTAAAACAACTACAAGACCTTTAAAAGATCTCACCCATGTCAGCTTCAAAGGACCTGAATGCCACATGAGCACAGCGAAAAGCTTTATTTCTCAGTGATGATGGACTCTATCCCGAGACATGAGGACATTCCCACTAAAGAAGAGTTATAAGACTTTGAGGTGTGTTCCCGGAACAAACATCACTCCATAAGGATTTAAAGGCACCTAGTGTGGATAAAGCAAAATTTGGAAAAGGAATACGAGATCTAATAGAAAAACATGATTATTAAAAATGTGTAATTGTATACAAATAAATAAATTGTAGATGTCTTTCTGAAACCAAAAGTCCAAATTTGCTTTTTAAGAAGTCGAAACGCTGCAACATCACATTAATTAATCTTAAAGAAACTTAGCACGCTCTTTTTAAAACTTATAAAGTAGATTTCTGAAATGGTAAACTTTATAGATATCTAATTTCTAGATATGTATAATTTTTTTCCATTTTAGAGCGATTTCAAGGTTCATATTTGCTTAAGATGTGATTTTGGGTACCAGCTTAAATGTCTTTGTCCATGAATTTTGTTTTACAAGTGACATTACTGTGATGATTCTAACAAATCAAATATTGATCATTCCATCACATATATTTTCATCAGGCTTTAAAGGAAAGTCAACCCTTACTTTTGCATTATCACTGAAGTTTGTATGAAACAAATGTGCTTTTAAAAACTATTGCTCATAGAGCTGCCAATCCATGGCTTTGTTTTAATTTTATGGAGTCATGTGTTGGAGGTTTTAAGTGGATATCTAACACCAGTTATCTTCAGAGAGGCAACAGCTGAGAATGCTGTGAGTCTTCTCTCTCTCTCTCTCTCATCCTCACAGCTCCTGTTCTGAGTCTCCATCAGGATCTTCCTCTCTCTCCTCATCAAAGCTGATGGCGGCTCATTTCAAGTTAAGACACGTAAAGGAGATGATGCGTGGCTTTCACACTACGACAAACATCATCTGTCTCTCACTCGTCCCTCACTCATTCACTCACTCGCTCGCTCAACTGTTATGATGCCATCGGGATGAAACAGGATCTTATGACAACAGCATACTGCAATTCCGGACAGAACGACAGGAAGAGATGTCGTTTTGTAATGTCCTTCAGACACCAGGGGAGGTCTTATATTTTAACATTTGTGATAATTATTTTTTCACTTTTTGAAATATTGGGTGCATTAACAAATACTGTCAAAAGGTCTTTTTTTTAAATAAATAATAAGACGATTAACATAAGGAAATGGGCATAATTGTCTGGATTCCAAAAACAGTGTGATCAAAAAGTGAACTAAAATAATAACTAAAATCTGAAGCAGTGATCATTCTTAAAGCAATCTTAAGTTTTCTCGAAATCTTTGATGTTAAATCCAGTCTTTTTACAGAATGATCTTCAGCAAATCTAGAATGATGATTGTTATAAAAAAGAGCATGTCATGGCAGTATCTGGGTTGAAAGAGAGAGAGTCAGTCTTTCTTGTCTTCTTTAGATTGATAGCAGATTCCTCTGAAGTTCGGCCTGGCATTGAAGTGCGTGCTGGATTAGGACAGAACACAAAGGGTGGGGTGTGTTAGGGGCTTTTGAAAGGGTATCACTAGAGCCCTCAGCTAAAGCTTACACGGGACAGACTGGGGACACAACACCAAAAGATTGTTCCGTGGAATTAAAGGAAAGGGTGAGGGGTGTGTGAGTTCTGTCCAGATTACAGGACTTTGAGGCCGTCAAGACAGCAAAAACACGATCCATAGAACACACACTTCCAAAAAAATCTTTCAAACAAATTAAGTCTGTGTCTGTTTGTGAAATATATGTGTGTGAACATTACAAATTCTGTTCATTTTAACCTAAATGAAATTATTGTATGTTATTTTTTATTGAAAATTCATTAAATGTAAATGTGGAAAAATTACAAATGAAAAATGTGAATTTTATATTATACCTAATATAAAAATGCATATATATAGTTTGTCTTAAAAATGGAGTTAAATATGAAACTTATTTTAAAGATTGTATTTTTAAAGGCAAATGTACCCTTTCCCATTTAACATTTTATCGTTTCTTTGCTTTTGTACATGGTTGCCAGGTTTGTGCTATTTTAAACATTAATGATTTCATTAATAATAATGAAAATAACGTTTTTAAATAATAAGTAATGCAAAATAAAGTTTTTAATTAAAAGCAACAATAATTTTGTGTAATTTTAATTAAATCATAGTTACAATTGAATATATTAAAGTAGATATACATTTACATTTACATCATTTATATTTAGTCATTTAGCAGACGCATTTAATATAAATACTTTTTATAGTATCCCTTTGACTCACATGGTATTTCCCAGTAGCCGTATATCAGACACTCTTATTCTCATTCACATGCTTTAAATCATTTTACATGTGAAGTGCTGACAGTTCAGTGTCCTGTCTCTATAAACACATCCATATGGACCCATCTCATGCCATTATCAGCCCATACATTATCTCTTTTATGGGTGCTGTAAAGAGTGTGATGAAACCATAGCAGAGTCATGCCAACGCATGAGAATTATCCTCAGATATCAAATGTATGCTTCATCTTTTTACAGACCTGCACGGAGCCGTCCGTTCCCAGCTGCTGGAGGTTAGAGAAAGAACCTGTGAGCTGTCACCATTTTGTGCCCTCAATATTTAACTTCCTCGTGAGATCTGCCAGTGATATTAGATATAAGACCTTTAATTCATGCTGACTGTTCCAAGCAGATGTTGAATGTCAAGAGCGATGGAGACAGAGGAATGGACTGAAATATCATGTTCATCGGGTCACACCGAGCCAGCAGGGCATGACAGGACCAAGTTTATATCGAACATCAGTCACCAGGCCTAACATTATAAATCAGACAATGCTGGACAGAGGAAAGATGACCAAAGCATCGCTGATGAAAGCTTTGCACTGTCATGACATGAAATATCAAAATCTGATAGTTCATCCAAAACTGACACTGTGTCATCATTTACTCAACCTGTGGTTTTTCAAACCTGTTTAACTTTCTTTCTTCTGCATTATAAAAAAATATATTTTGAAGGGAGTCAGTAACTTACAGCCATTAATTTTCATTGGTTTTGTGTCTATGTGCCACTGCTGTTCGGATAAAAACTTTCTTCAAAATGAAAACTATAAATAAATGTTAAATATTTACAAATATAAAACCAATTTATATATAAATTGCAACTGCTCTCCATTTTGGGAAACAAACTGCTCACAAAACCTCTCAATGACAAGTCTCTTAAATGCCTCCCATCACCAGAGGTAACATTTTATATTTTAAGCTCATGGCGAATACATAGAGAACAGTTTTTACAGTAGTAGTACACTACTGTACAAAAGTTTTGGGACTCTTTAGTGAAACTTTTCACTATATTTTTTAATCTGACAAAAAACATGAGGTTAATAAACAAAAATTTGGTTTAATAAAAATGTTTTATATGACAAAACTTACATGTTATTCACTTTTGACAAAAAATGTAGAAAGATCAGCCAATATGAGATCAGAATAGACGGGGACTTTAAAATTCATTAAAAAGCATCTCTGGGTGAAACCTTAACAAGCTTCTTGATTAAAAACTAGAAAACATTTCTTCAGGTGAACAGATTGTAACACTTCACCGTAGATTTTATAGAATGTATAAAACTGTGGACTATAATTTTTTTATATGTTTTTTTTAAATGTGAAAATGGGAACTGATTTGGATTTTACTTTACAAAGTTAAGTTAAGTTAAATTATACACAATATAAAAATTTACTTTTATAAAATTGTTTCTTGGAAGATAAATCTTCCAAGAAACCCCAGATTATAGCGTGTGTCACTAACTCACTACTTTTCTAACCTACTCACTCTATCAAAAAAAACCAAAAAAAAATGTATATATATACTTTTTGTAACTTCTCTCTCTGTGTAACTTGGTAGCATTGTTGTATCGGCTATTTACCGCTTCATTGTCTCCTCGACTATTGTAAGTTGTAAGCTAAATGACTAAATGTAAATGTAAATGTATATATATATATATATATATTAATCCGATATAAGTTTAATTCCAAACATAGGGGCCAAGTGCTGTTTATTCACCTTCATGTGGTTTTAAATATGTACATGACTGTGTCGGAGGGCAAAAGAAGATATTTTGAAAAATGTCTCCACATATTTGTCATCATGCATTAAAAGTCAACAGGTTGTACTGTTGTTTGGTTGTCTTCTTTTGTTTTCTAAAGAAGAAAGGAAATCACAAGGGTTTGACATGACACAAGGGTCACTAGATGAAGAAAAATATTAAATGATTTAATGCAAAAAATACACTTTTTACTACTAGTTACCATAAAGTTGATTACCATTTTTTTGTGCATTATAGCAAATTAAACAGCGTTGAACACATGCTGTCATGTGAACCTAGATAATGTCCATCGAACTTTTCATCCTGATCAGTGATGTTCCCGGATCTGTTCTTCTGTCCCACGGGTAAGATCTGTCTGGGTAAATGAAATGATGTTTTACACCTCCCAGCATGCAACAGCATCCTCCAGTTAGTCATCAGCTCGCCGTGGATCTCTCTCACTTGTTGAGTGACTGCACTTCCTCAGGCTGAGTCTTATCTGTGAAGACAGAAACCTGATTCCTCGAGGACCACCGCACCGTTTGTCTTTACAAACTTACTGATCGAGCGCTTATCACCTGATCCGTGAACTGTTTCACCAGTAAAACTGTGTTTTCCCAGAATACGAGAGATGTATCCACGCAAAATTAAACCTAATATTCCAAGCATAAATCTCAAATCTAACCTTCATGTCACAATTTAAATTCCTCTGGATTTCCATTTGAAAACAAACCTTAAGTATCAAATGTCAGTAGAAAGTGATATTTCCTCTTCCTACTGATGGAAAACAGGATTAGATTAGATTAGATCAGATTATCAGATTGGATTAGACCTGAATAATCTGAAGTCTTGCTCTGAAGTGTGATCGGTTGATGCTATGAAGAAGCATTATAGTTTAGGTTACGGGGTTTAAACCCGTGATTATAGTTTTACCTCAGGAGGGGGACTGGAGGAACGTCATACCCCTTTAAGACCCCCGCGGTGAGGCATGCTGACCAATCCTTGCCCCAGGGCATCCTCACCTCCCGGACAGAGACCTGGCACCTGAGAGATGGTAAAGGTGAAGGGTGAGGGCCTCAGGGGTCCCTGTTAGTCTGGTCCAAAACTTCAGCAGGGTTAAAATAACCCAACATCTTCATTCGTCAAGCTGTACTCATCTGTGGAATAAAGATCCAAATTTACACAATGGAAAAGGACATAGAAAACAAATGTGTCGTTCTGCAAAAATGTATCTTTAAATTACATTTAAATTTTTAAAACTTTAGATAAAAACCCATCAAACATATAAAAACAACCTTTGTAAAGCAGCCTTAATAATTTGAATTCTTCTATTCTTTTATTTTTTCATTAGTTCATTTTAAAAGATTAGACAAATTTCACTATAAGTCAAATATACAAATGATCTTTTATTGTTTTTTAATGGTGTCATTAGATTCACATATAAAGCCAAAAAGACTTCATGTTTAAATGTTGTTTGGATTTCCTATTTTAATATTGCAATATGTCATATGATAATTTATATTATAATATAACAGAATTTAATATGTTGTGAATAAAACACTTTTCTTGATTTCATTTTAAACTGTGAATATTCATCTCGCCCAGAACAACACAACAGTTTTGAATGTGAGAATATTGAAGTTTCAATGTTTGGTTTCAGTCTGAACAGATTTTCATGATTCTTTGCATTTGTCCAATTATTTATGCAAATGTACTGAAACCATTGCCCACATTTGTAGAAGAAAGAACAATTATTTACATGTTTTTTTGTTATAGTTTTGCATGTCCAAATTTGTGGAATGTGACAATTATTTCTCCAAATTCTGATTTGTTGCACAAAGAAAGATTACACAGTTCATTACTGGAAAACAGTTTTGGTTTTTATTTGAAACTTAATTCTATTTTTCTGTTCCTATATGTCATCGCTGCAAAGAACCGTTTATAACACATTCTATTCTATCACACATTATATAACAAAGAAGAATGTTTATTTGTTATGAAGGCATATGAAGGGAAATTAGTTTGTTGCCAGATCTGCGTTCTCAGTGTTTTCTCTGGAGAGCAGCAGGGGTCTCTGGTGATGCCAGATCAACTTGTGTTCCAGTACTTTGGTCACAAATCTCCTGTCACTTCTGTTCTATCCAACACAAAAGACAATGTTTAACATTATGAAGTGTTTCTCTTCTATCTGTTTCTTTGACAGCAGTATGTGCGATGCATTTTCAGGACTTTTTTAAACAGTTTAGGGACCAAATTAAAGAATTTACACCATCTTGTCAAAGTTGCATAACTTGTGGTTGCCATTGGTTAACCATGGTTTTATTGTTTTTATTTCTCAAGTTACTTTTTATACCATATATAAACTGCAATACATTGTTTGATGTTATTTAAAAATACAAAACATTTCAATAAATAAAAGATACTGTAGATCTAAAATAAAAACTACTAGAGAACAACTGGACTTCTGAAGTCATGCAATTTAAACAGACAAAACGTCTTAGTCTCACCTGCTGGTTTAGTGCAGTTTAGACTGGGCTGAACCTTGTAATTTGTCAGATCATAGCCAGATTACTGATCTCAGTCTGTGTCTGTAGTTAACAGTGTGTGTCTGTAGTTAACGGTGTGTGTCTGTAGTTAACGGTGTGTGTCTGTAGTTAACAGTGTGTGTCTGTAGTTAACAGTGTGTGTCTGTTGTTAACGGTGTGTGTCTGTAGTTAACGGTGTGTGTCTGTAGTTAACGGTGTGTTTCTGTTGTTAACGGTGTGTGTCTGTTGTTAACGGTGTGTCTGTAGTAAACGGTGTGTGTCTGTAGTTAACGGTGTGTTTCTGTTGTTAACGGTGTGTGTCTGTAGTTAACGGTGTGTGTCTGTAGTTAACGGTGTGTGTCTGTAGTTAACAGTGTGTGTCTGTTGTTAACGGTGTGTCTGTAGTTAACGGTGTGTGTCTGTAGTTAACAGTGTGTGTCTGTAGTTAACAGTGTGTGTCTGTTGTTAACGGTGTGTGTCTGTTGTTAACGGTGTGTGTCTGTAGTTAACAGTGTGTGTCTGTAGTTAACAGTGTGTGTCTGTTGTTAACGGTGTGTGTCTGTTGTTAACGGTGTGTGTCTGTTGTTAACGGTGTGTGTCTGTAGTTAACGGTGTGTGTCTGTAGTTAACGGTGTGTGTCTGTAGTTGACAGTGTGTGTCTGTTGTTGACAGTGTGTGTCTGTAGTTAACAGTGTGTGTCTATAGTTAACAGTGTGTCTGTTATTATCAGTGTGTGTCTGTAGTTAACAGTGTGTGATTGTTGTTATCGGTGTGTGTCTGTAGTTAACGGTGTGTGTCTGTAGTTAACGGTGTGTGATTGTTGTTATCATTGTGTGTCTGTAGTTAACAGTGTGTGCCTGTCGTTAACAGTGTGTGTCTGTCGTTATCAGTGTGTGTCTGTAGTTAACAGTGTGTGTCTGTTGTTAACGGTGTGTCTGTAGTTAACGGTGTGTGTCTGTAGTTAACAGTGTGTGTCTGTAGTTAACAGTGTGTGTCTGTTGTTAACGGTGTGTGTCTGTTGTTAACGGTGTGTGTCTGTAGTTAACAGTGTGTGTCTGTAGTTAACAGTGTGTGTCTGTTGTTAACGGTGTGTGTCTGTTGTTAACGGTGTGTGTCTGTTGTTAACGGTGTGTGTCTGTAGTTAACGGTGTGTGTCTGTAGTTAACGGTGTGTGTCTGTAGTTAACGGTGTGTGTCTGTAGTTAACGGTGTGTGTCTGTAGTTAACGGTGTGTGTCTGTTGTTAACGGTGTGTGTCTGTAGTTAACAGTGTGTCTGTTATTATCAGTGTGTCTGTTATTATCAGTGTGTCTGAAGTTAACAGTTTGTGATTGTTGTTATCAGTGTGTGTCTGTAGTTAACAGTGTGTGTCTGTAGTTAACGGTGTGTGTCTGTCGTTAACGGTGTGTGTCTGTCGTTATCGGTGTGTGTCTGTAGTTAACAGTGTGTGTCTGTAGTTAACAGTGTGTCTGTTGTTATCGGTGTGTGTCTGTAGTTAACGGTGTGTGTCTGTAGTTGACGGTGTGTGTCTGTTGTTAACAGTGTGTGTCTGTAGTTAACAGTGTGTGTCTGTAGTTAACAGTGGGTCTGTTATTATCAGTGTGTGTCCGAAGTTAACAGTGTGTGATTGTTGTTATCAGTGTGTGTCTGTAGTTAACAGTGTGTGCCTGTCGTTAACAGTGTGTGTCTGTCGTTATCAGTGTGTGTCTGTAGTTAACAGTGAGTGTCTGTAGTTAACAGTGAGTGTCTGTAGTTAACAGTGTGTGTGTGTGTGTGTGTGTGTGTGTGTGTGTGTGTGTGTGTGTGTGTGTGTGTGTGTGTGTGTGTCAGTGTGTGTGTGTGTGTGTGTGTGTGTGTGTGTGTGTGTGTGTGTGTGTGTGTGTGTGTGTGTGTGTGTGTGTGTGTAGTTAACAGTGTGTGTCTGTAGTTAACAGTGTGTGTCTGTTGTTATCAGTGTGTCTGTTGTTATCAGTGTGTGTCTGTAGTTAACAGTGAGTGTCTGAAGTTAACAGTGTGTGTCTGTAGTTAACAGTGTGTGTGTGTCTGTAGTTAACAGTATGTCTGTAATTAACAGTGTGTGTCTGTAGTTAACAGTGTGTGTCTGTAGTTAACAGTGAGTGTCTATAGTTAACAGTGTGTGTCTGTAGTTAACAGTGTGTCTGTTGTTATCAGTGTGTGTCTGTAGTTAACAGTGAGTGTCTGAAGTTAACAGTGTGTGTCTGTAGTTAACAGTGTGTGTCTGTAGTTAACAGTGTTTGTCTGCTTTTAACAGTGTGTGTCTGTAGTTAACAGTGTGTGTGTCTGTAGTTAACAGTATGTCTGTAATTAACAGTGTGTGTCTGTAGTTAACAGTGAGTGTCTATAGTTAACAGTGTGTGTCTGTAATTAACAGTGCGTCTGTTGTTATCAGTGTGTGTCTGTAGTTAACAGTGAGTGTCTGAAGTTAACAGTGTGTGTCTGTAGTTAACAGTGTGTGTCTGTAGTTAACAGTGTTTGTCTGCTTTTAACAGTGTGTGTCTGTAGTTAACAGTGTGTGTGTCTGTAGTTAACAGTATGTCTGTAATTAACAGTGTGTGTCTGTAGTTAACAGTGAGTGTCTATAGTTAACAGTGTGTGTCTGTAGTTAACAGTGTGTCTGTTGTTTCAGTGTGTGTCTGTAGTTAACAGTGTTTGTCTGTTTTTAACAGTGTGTGTCTGTAGTTAACAGTGTTTGTCTGTTTTTTAACACTTGTGTGTCTGTTGTTTCAGTGTGTGTCTGTAGTTAACAGTGTTTTGTGCTGAAACTACACTGGAATAATGAGGACATTCAACACTTTAATGCAGACAGCAATTAGTTGAGCGCGCAGCGGGGTGCGGATTAAATCAAAGGCAAGATTAAACTCCAAATTCTTTTCATTAATAATTGTCAACCCGATCTGTTTGCCGGGTTTGATCTGTTGTGAAAAGTGATGTGCTATTTAAATTATACTTTTTCACATTTTTAGTTCATGCACCAACATATATATTTCACGAGTCCACAAAAAACCAGAGTAGTGCAAAGGATGTTTGGTTTCAGCCGATACCCCACAGAAATATTGCATGCACTTGTAAACCAGTTGCATGCAAACACCTTCAATTGTGTGTTTGTTGTGTCCCAGACACACAACATGACTTTGTGTTAGTCTGGAGTAAATGACAAGAAATAGACGATGCAGACCCATTTCAGATGTAAGCACGGTTTATTTACACATTTCGTTTAAATAAAATATATCTACATTTCTTATACAAAAACATTTTAAAACACTCGTCATTGCGTAGTGCATGAACATGTTATAAAACACAGTTTGAGTCTAATAATGCAACAATTACATGTAATGATCAAGCCTAATGAATGCACTGTCAATGATGCAAACCCAAACCTTGTACATCCATAAAAACACAAAAGGCATTTCAGTCCGATAAGTTGAAATAAAGCTCAAGTTGTGGAGCTCTGTCTATGAAAAAGAAGTTAATAAAAACTGCACGTGTGTATGTGCTCACAGAGCACACTAGATGTTGAACCACCTCCGGCACTCCTACACCTCTGTTCCATCCCGGTTATATATGAGATTATTAACACTGAAGTGATTAGAGACTGAGTTGATCAAGCCACTGTTATTATGGGATGCGGTGTAGTAGTTGAGTCTGTTTGTGTTGACATGACTATGTTCTGTTGGAGGGGCTACCTCATGTCCAGACATGCCATGCGTATAATCCCCTAAAAGTCCAGAGCTGACCTCTCTGCTTCTGATCCCGTTGCTGTTTCCTGACATTATCGAGTTCATGTTACCCATAAAGCCGTTGAAGCAGGGGCTGTGCTCCCCGGACGGCGAGGGAGAGGATTTGGGTTCACTGGAAGTTGGAGAGTTTTGGAGACTCTGTGGAGAAGAGCTCATCAGACTTGTGGTGTCCGCCGACTTGAGGGCGTCTTGCTCGGCCTTGACTGAAAGAACGCCGGCGCTGTTTCCATCAGACCTTCTCTTTCTCTTCCTCCTGAAGTTCCCGTTGTCGAACATTTTCTCGCAGTTGGGATCCAAGGTCCAGTAGTTACCTTTGCCTAAACAACACATTTGGTGAGGATAAGTTCAGAAGAATAAAAATCGAACACGACCACGTGAATCTTTGATTCTGCACACTAATAAGATCAGATTAGATTGAACTTTATTGTCGCTGCACATGCATGGCACAAGGCAATGGAATGCAGGCAGCATCTAACCAGGAACGCAATAAGCAATAAGTACAGAATGCATGTAAAATATGAACAATAATCATACAGAATAGATAACGGACATCATTTACAGATTTAAATCCTCAGACAGATGTGATGTGAACATCCTATACAGATGGATAATGTAAAAGTAATGGATCTTCTCCAAACCTACCAGGATCATCTTCATCCCTCGCCACCTTCTTGAAGCAATCATTCAAGGACAAATTATGCCTGATGGAGTTCTGCCAACCTGCTTTGCTCTTCTTATAAAATGGAAAGTTGTCAGCCACATACTGATAAATCTGACTCAGGGTCAGCTTCTTGTCCTGGGCGTTCTGGATGGCCATGGCAATGAGTGCTGAGTAGGAATAAGGAGGTCTGACCATCTTGAAGAGCTCTTGCTGACTTGAAATGGAAAGCCACCCGAGGTCCGCGGATCCAAACCCGGTGGGGGGAGGAAGGAACTGGCGCTGGTTCGACCCAAAGCCCGACTGAATGTAAGACCCTCCGTTTGCCCCCGACAGGTAGGGGTTGGAGGCAATACCAGGGCCGTTCATCCACAGGTATGGGTTGGCACCGGCCGATGGGTACTCGCCCAGCCCGTACCCTGATGGGTGGGCAGGGGGCCTTTGGTGATGGTGGAGGTTCTGTTGGTACATGCTGAAGTTGGTGTCGCAGTACACGGTCATGTCCAGGATCTCCTGAGGGTTATGGTGCTGGAGGTTCTGCTGCCCAAACGTGTTCATAATCCGCTCGACCTCGAGGAACATGAAGCTCTGCGTGAGATCTTCTCGGAGAGGTCCTCCAACACTGCTGGGCTGAGGGTTGGGCAGGGTTATTTAGGCTCTCCTGGAGGGCATGGTGGGACTGAGACTTGAAGACCCCTCCCACTGTCAGGGGTCTTCTCAATTAACTTCATCTGTTATGCAGCAATTTGGCGTCGAGATGTTTCGTGGGATAACCTCCTCATTATGGGATGTGCAAAATGAGTAGTAAGGGTAATAATCTTTACTTAAAGAAGGGTAAAGTTGTACTAGAACATATGAATCAGAAATGTAATATTTGGGTGCAAGAACCACAAATAATGTTATAGATTTTTAAAGTTCAATTTGTACAAGAAAAGATTACTTTGAGGGAAACTTTGACAGTGAGATGTTTAAGACAATCCTGATGATAATGATGTCCTGATGATCATGATGATCATTTACTATCATGACCCCCCCCCCATGATTTAAATATTACAGTCAGAATAAACATCTAGAGTATCACTTGAATTTACAAGTAAAATTAAACTGAGCAGATGTGTGCAGAAGAACTGATTTATAAAAACTTGTCATTCATTCAAACCAAATGAAGTGATGAGGAAAAAGGTTAACTTTAAATTAAACGTTTTAAAGTGTTACATTTTATTTTCTATACATGTTTTTATGTGCATGATTTATATACAATGCGAGTGAACAATTCCTTCATTCATAATGCATTGTTTAAAAAAATAAAGTTGTGTTTTAGTGCAATGGATTGAAAGTTAGATCATGTTGAAAGTGTAGAAATGAACAGATATAATTTAAAGAAGAAAACCTGCCTGACTATATTGTAAAATATGTCTTTTATATTCTTTTATGGTTGCAATTTAATTTGATTCTTTTGATTCTCTTACTTGTGATCATGAGAGAGAGAGAGAGAGAGAGAGAGAGAGAGAGAGAGAGAGAGAGAGAGAGAGAGAGAGAGAGAGAGAGAGAGAGAGATTTTTTGTGGGTGTTACAAAATATAAAATTAAATATAAATGAAAACAACACTTTTATTATGCTAAATCCATCATGTATTTTCATAAAGAATTCCTTGAAGATATTCTGTATTTTTTGACATATCAGCTTTTATTGTGCAGGAACATATTTTAATAAGACATGAACCTAAAACAGAAATGTGAGAATTAAATATAAACTACATATAAAGTAACAGATGAATACCAAATATATGGGTTGAATACATGACACAGACAGGACACTTACTCATGAACTGATCAACTTTTTAACAACAGAAACATTTTTTAAGTAATTTGTTCTACTATGGTATCCAATGGGTTTCAAGAACTGTTTGGATACAAGAATTTTTCCAAATATGAGGACAAAGACATTTATCTATTAAATTAGAAATCAAAGGTTAGTAAATGATTTGTCATTTGTGGGTGAACTCACTTTAAAACCAACCCAGTACTCCCCACTTCATCTTAAAGTCTCTTTCAGTAAGTATGTGTCTCTCTCTGGTGGTCAGATAAGAAACACTTCTCCATTTCCTTTCACTAACCCATTGATTGCTCTCATTACAATGTTCCAACTCTAATATAATAAGTTATAAATAAATAAACTTTGATAATCTGGATGAAAACATTCCCTTATTTAAACTGTAAGGTATGGCAGTAAACATACAGATATTTGTGTATAAAATAGATTCAAGTAATCTTTTATTGGATGGAACTACATTAAGATCATAACTTCCAGATATCTGTTTTTTAATAAATAACTTCACTTGAGATAAGATCAGATATGGTTGGAGGGTTTGGGTAACAGGTGTCCATACTCACGGCTGTCAATCATGTACGTGAGAGATAGAAGGTTCTTCCTGCAGAGCAACATTCCATATTACATGATGCTTGTCTATGAACAAATGAATGCAATAATTTGTTTGGTATAGCAACATTTCATGCATTTTTGGACCGCAGATATTGCATGGAATAGCACGGATACGTATAACTGAACTGCATGAATTCATAGATTTCTAATTTTTTATTCTGTTTAAAGTAGAACAGGGTGAACAGTTCAGATATCTAAAATTAAATTATTTAAATACAATGCCTGAGGATTTGTATTTGGATGTTGCCGTGTGACATTCAAACACATGATAATAAAACTCAGTGACTTATTTTAAGACTGTTCCTAAAGAAAACTAAAACTAGGACAGCTTCATTAGTAAAATCAGACTTTTAATTTATCATTTTTATTTGTATAAATACTTTTTAATACTTTAATACTAAATAGTTATGTTTGACCACTCATTTTAAAATCTTCTAAAAAGTGACATTCTTGTATTCGTCCCCAAAACATTGGATCATATCGTATTGAATAATATGCAGACATGATATAATATATATTTTAAATTCCACGATAGGATGCTGTCAAAAGTCCTTCAAGAGAAGCAGCTAAAATTTGCTGGATTATTTTTACATTTAACAGCAATTATTATGGGAGTCTTAACGGAGTTCATGTCCAAACATAAATGAAAAACATCTGTGGCTGTCAACTGCTCACACCCCGATTCATCAGAAATAATGAACTGTATGACACGTATGCTTTAGGTCTGTGAGGAATGACTGAAACAGTATGTATTATACGTACATCTTTTGAATCTTGCCTGTGGACATTTGCAAAGTGCATTTGAAGGTGATTTGGGAGCATTGTAGAAAGATTATAGAAAGCAGGCATCGATCATTTATCAATGAATAAAACATTCTTAAAGAAATATTTTTCTTGGTTTTATTGACATTATTTCAGATGACCATATCAGCAAAATGTAGTGTCAATGCATCATTGATGACAAAACATATTTACAATGATGTTCTCTTTACAGCGAGTGCAGAAGAAGAAAAGAGAAAGACAAAAGCACTTCTTTTAGAAATACAGAGAATTGTCAAAAAAAGAAAAGAATAATACATCATCATTATTTGTGCAGGTGTGTTATGTTTTTGTGTGTTTGACCGAACAGAATTTGAGTCGAAGAGTGAAGAACAAATGTTCCTGTGGAACAGCATTCCTGTTCGCTTCGTCACTCAACCACACAACCATCTCCTGAAAACCTTTATGGGGTTTTCTTCTCAACTCTGCGTGTGCTCAGCTTCACGTCACTCGACAGGCCACGAATAACCAGTTCATTTTTGAGCTGAAACAAAGATGGACCGACAGTTTAATATAACCGTCTATTATCAGTGGTCTTGAACGAATGGTCCTAGTAAATATGACTTACTTCATCTAAAAGATAAGCAAGGTTTGCACCGTCTGTTAGGTCTAAATATGACGTGACCTTCATTTGAAGTCCTGCTACACTTTCTGAAGACATTCGAGAATAAAAACATATAAAAGAAATAACTCACAATATAAAATCTGCATTTATTTAAGGATCAAACATGTCAGGCTTACCTGCACTTGCCATAAAGGCCCAGCGACCGGGAACATTAACATTACTCGTGTTCTTGAGATTTGGGACGAGGTTCCAATCGTTTGACCCAGGAATAACATAATTATGTATCGAGCCAACTGTGTCATATCCAGCCTATACAAAACATACAAAACAAACAAACATTTATTTTCAATCCAAAGTATAATAGAAGAATATTTTATCATTGTGATTCCCAAAACATTGAGCTAACCTTGACCGAAAACATTTGTGGAGCGATGTCACCATAGTGCATCAGAATAAAGGAACGACTCCCATCAGAAATTAAAACCACTTGAGCTGAGAGGGACTGCGAAGATTCCGGAAGATTATTGTTACAGCGAGTCACGGTGTAAATAAACCTAACACAACAAACTCACCGGAGCTGAATGATGTAAAAACACATTTGCGTCCCAAGTGTTGACAAAATCCCAAGTTGCCACAAAGACCCATGTGGCATTAAAGCTGAAAGCAGGGAAATGCTGGTTGATATCTCGAGTGGCCCGTGTGAGCACATCTCCAGATGTGTACTCATGATAATTCAACGCTCCGAGTCCATAATCATCCAGATCTGTCCAGAGAGGTGCGATTAAATCCTCACCTCCATAAGAAGGCTCCATCTCCGGTATGGCTTGACTGAATGAAAGGAGTCCATTATTGTTCACCTGTATCAAGAAAAATCTATAAAACATCTACCGGAAATACAAAGATTGAATGTTTATTTACACCGTTTGATCTTACATAAATCACGTTGTATGCACGCTCAAAATACATGAATGGACTTGAGAGGGCAACTGTAAGATATATGTCATCTGAAACGACAGTTTCTGTGTCTCCTGCAGCCAAACCAACTGGATAAAAAGACTCTGAGGTTGAGAAGAAAAGAAACATAGATTTAGATATCTATCAAAAACATAGAGATAGATATTACATACCAAACCCGTGTCTTGGTCATAAGACTTACCTGCGAACTGTACAAGGCCTGTTTGAAGAAGAAAAACATATTATTATGATTATTGTGAAGATAATGAAGAACGGAAAGCAGCACATGATCATCGGACGGCCAACTTTTACTGTTGCACGACATAAAAACCACTGCTTTATGCTTTTTATTTTAACCGTGTACATTTGTGATACATTGTTCTTCTTATATGCAGTTCAAAAA
The DNA here is from genome assembly GCA_033220385.1 of Triplophysa yarkandensis. Taxonomy (NCBI): domain Eukaryota; kingdom Metazoa; phylum Chordata; class Actinopteri; order Cypriniformes; family Nemacheilidae; genus Triplophysa; species Triplophysa yarkandensis. Next base: position 1,324,878 of record CM065662.1, on the reverse strand, counting down.
ACATGCAACACTAACTTGGATTGGCGGAGAAAGCCCAACGGCCTTGAACCTGTACATTAGTTGTGATTTGGAGATTTGGCACGAGGTTTCCATCGGTTAAATCAGGCATGACAAAGTAATGTGTGGAGCCTAATGTTCCATAACCAGCCTGTGCAAAACAACATCAAATACTGAATTCATATCAAACCCAAGAACATATTGTCATTTTTATTGTTGATTTACCTCCATCCGAGCACCAAACGCAGCGACGTCGCCATAGTTCATTAAAATAAATGAATGACTGCCATCTGAGATCAGAACCACTTGAACTGAGATTGTCTGAAAATCGAACGGATTTTCTTACAGGGGTTCTGAACACAGCAATATTGTGATTTCTGCTTCAAACAAATAATCAAACTCACTGGGGCGGAATGCGGATAGAACACGTTTGAATCAAAAGTTTGAACAAAATCCCAAGTTGTCACAAAAACCCAGTTAGCACTGAAGCTCAGACCAGGATAATAGTGTTTAATATCATCAGTGGCACGTCTGAGCACATCTCCAGACGTGTACTCATGATAGTACACGAATCCCAATCCGAAACTATCCAGATCAGTCCAGAGAGGAGCGATCAAATCTTCAGTTCCATTGGAAAGAGACCAAGGGCTCATCCCTGATCTCTCTCCGCTGAATGACAAGAGGCCATTACTGTTCACCTGTATTAGGAGAAATCTATTAGGATGGCACTGTAGTCTGTCATTCTATGTCTACTATAGAAAATGAAAAGGAATTCTTACATATATCAGGTTGTATGTGCGACCAAAATACAGAAATGGATTTGACAGACTAACTGTAGCGAAGCTTTCCCCGTTGAAAACGGAAGTTTGTGTGTCTCCTGCCGCCAAACCAACGGGATAGAAAGACTCTGGGGTGGCAGAGAAAAGAAGCACGAACACGCTTTTGCGTTGTTGCTTCGCTTGTCATTTAACTTTAATCTCAATCCAAGGGTCTGTACTTACGTGCAAACTGAAGAAGGCCTGTCAACGGAAAATAAAGAGTACTCAATTCTCAAACACATGATTTTGTGTTTCCCAACAGTTGACCAACGTTGGATTTGAATGTGATGGAATGATTCGTTTCCAAATGTGCTATGGACGATTCTACAATTTAAAGAAACGATATACATCCTATGAAGATGAAATATCTACCTTGATTCGCAGAGAAAGCCCAGCGGCCTTGAACATTTACATTCGAAGTGTTTTGAAGGTTTGGGAGGTTTCCATCGGTAGAATCAGGAATGACAAAGTAGTGGGTAGAGCCTATTGTGTCATAACCGGCCTGTTTAAAAAAAACACAATATACTGACATTCAGAACACAACATGAGTATGTTGTTATCGTGTTGATGAATGCTTTCTTTACCTCGACTTGAAAACTCATCACATCCACATCAGCATAGTTCATCAGGATGAAAGAGTGACTTCCATCCGAAATTAAAACCACTTGAACTGCAATTGACTAAAAACATCCAAAACATGAGATGTCACAGTGCTTCTTAGCACAATAATGTTTTTGGATTCAAATGTGTACTGTTTTTATAAGGTATAAATGATTAAATGTACCGCGTGTGAAGAATTCCTCATTACATTTGGATCCACGGTTTGAACTATGTCCCAAGTTGCCACAAAAACCCAAGTCGCCCTAAAGCTCAAACCAGGAAAATACCGATTTACGTCTTGAGTGGCACGTGTGAGCACATCTTCAGACGTGTCCTCATAATAATTCAGCGTTGTTGTAAACCCATCCAGATCAGTCCAGAGAGGAGCGATTAAATCTTCACCTCCAGAAGGAAAAGGAAAAGGGCTCATCCCTGTCATCTCTCGACTGAATGACAGAACTCCATTACTGTTCACCTGTATTTAGAGAAATCAATCCAGACAGGGCATCAAGAAGACAGAAATCACAGTTGCTTTTCATAGTTACGTTTAAAGGTAACACACTATTTCATGCATTCTGACAAACAATCGTAAAGCTGTTTCCGTCTTCTGCACATGTGGAATATGGGATTCTACACTGCAGGTTCTCAATATTAACAAAAGATCCTGTGCTAGCCCACCTTTGATATTTAATCTAATTATAGACTGTAAATAGTAGAAATTAAATGCTCACATATATGTGGTAGTAATGACGCCCAAAGTACAGAAAAGGACTGGACAGAAGAGCCAGCTTGGAGGTTTTATTGTCAAAATGTGTAAGAGTGTTTCCGGAAGATGCTGAGATGAATGGATAAAAGTGCTCTGGTGTCACAGAGAAAAGAAACACAAACATACAAACAATTATAGATTCATTTATCATGATTGTCCACTTGAGAAACAGTTGAACTGAAGGCGTTGTACTTACCCGGCCATTGATAACCTGTTTAAAGAAATTGATGGATGGTAGTTAAACACTGACATAAAACACAACGGCTGAAAGTACAACATATAGAATCAAATACAACATATAGAATCAAATACAACATATAGAATCAAATACTACATACTTGTTTCATCAGGGAAGGTGGTAGGATTTAACGTCACCATCCTGCTTGTTTGTGAGCTTGATTCTGAAGGAATAAATGCACCAGACATTTTACAAAGATTTGTACGATGAGACATTCACATATCTGGCTATACGAGAGCATTTGTCAGTTTGATTTCATCCCGTCATCATTTATTTCATTAGCTTTTAATGTGGTTGAAATGTAAGTTTGTATTTACCTTGCGTTGTTTGTGCTCTGGCTGTTAAAGAAATATAAAAAGGGTTATTTTATCATCTAAGTCACATAAATACCGTTATTGAATGACAAGGGCTTACTCAGAGACAGAAGGGATATGAACAACAGAAGATGATGAGAAATGCCCATGATTCCTGCGTGCGAGTCCTGTTAACATAAAGAGCTTAAAGGGTCGAGTTTCTGACCTGCAGAAATCCATTATGAAAAGGAAAATAGAAATTCATCCGGTCAATAAATACAACCGTTCCAGCATTGTGAAAGTGACTAAAAATCACTCTCAGAGTTAAATTATTACTAATAAACTGAACCAACTGTTTACATGATACAAAACCCTTGTTAATAGTGTTTAAACATCAGGAAAATATCAGTTAATGAACAAGTTTTCTATTTTAAACCTGTGTTATGGACATGATAAAAAGCACTGTGTTTTCTTAAGATTTCTGCAAAATTACAAATTACAAACCAATGATTTTCAACCATAAAACATAAGTAATTACTATAACTTTAATGTATCTGTTTATAATTAAAATGTTGCTTTTGGGTGTGAAAATACTGACTATGACTATATTATTACTTGACTATGAAAATAATAATAATTATTTGTTTGAATTGTTTGTTGATTACTTTATAAAATAAATGAATGCAAATTAGAACATGGAGATCATAATGCAGCAGGCTCCAGATATTTAGGAGCATTTATAAAATCAGCCCTTGTTTTATAAATGAAGTCAAAATCTATTAGACTTACCTCAAACAGTTTCATTCACCGGCTCTTTCACTTGCTTTGGGTCAAACTGTGAAGCAGGAAGTAATCTGAGTTTCTAAGTGTGACATGACCTGTAAAACTCTTCTTCAGTCCCTCCTCCTGTCAAACCAGGGATTTTTCATATACACTTACCAAAAGTGCTTTCAAGATAACTGTTTTTGTTTCTGATATCATCCACAAATATTAATTTTGTTAACGTATTGTGTTAGAAGAAAAAAAGAACTTGCATGTCAAGAATGCACGTGCAAAACATTTTTTGGCAAATATTGCTGGATTGTCCGGTTGTGGAACTTAAATGAAGAATATTTGCATCAGTCCATGATGACCACAACATGCTTTATGGAATTTCTTAATTATGATCAATGTGTAACTTCAACTCCAATGATGTAAGTTAATTAATTAATAATAAGCCAATGGCTAACAAATCATATTTAAAAGAGATTTTTAAAAATAGTAGGTGGGTTTTATTTTCAATAATGCTTATTGATTATTAAATATCTTCATACCTAATCAACAGGTTATCCGAGCATAACCATTTTTAAACACCAAAGACTAAATTAAATATTTTATTTTATTTTGTACCGTAAAAACACAAAAACATACAGCGCTTTTTGCTTTGTTAAAGTTTGTTAAAGTTTGTAACCCTGAGCCGATGAGAATAGTCGATTGTAACAGGTCTGTACGACAGCTTGAACAAATCATTTATTCATTTGTATTTTTTTCAAAACTTAAATGGTTTAAGGCAACCGGTTAACTCAAACCATTTTCAGGTTTTTCAGGTTTTTCAGTGTACAGACTTCATTCAACAGAAAACAAAACTGACTTTCTTGACAAACGCCCTACATTAAACAATAAACGGATCCACATCAATACAACAGTGTTTATCTTTAGTTTTTCGACAGTCTAAAGTATTAATGTGATCAATAATTCTATGAAAACAACAAGGGTTCATCTCTTTGAGCGCTGGTTTCAGATGAGGATCCGTGAGGGTCTGTCTCCCTTTTGTGGAGAGTCAGAGAACAAACATCAGATCGTTCTGTTGTTCTCTTTCTCATGAACTGGAAAATAAATGATGAGATAGTAAATGTACATACAGAACTTATTAAACCCAATTGTGTTTTAGGGAACTGTAAAATGTAGTCGCTGATTGAATATATGCTCCAACTTTAATCGATGGAGACAGAAATACGAGAAAATAACACATCAATCCACGAAACTTACTGAGCCTGTTGGCAAGTTAATGACAAGAAAAGAGGATGATTCGTCTTGACGGAGTTAATGAATCACTCAGAGCTCAGTGAATCATTTTGAGTCATTAATGATTAGTTGGACATCTTTTCTTTTCCTATAAAAGCTTTGCTATGGAACAATCAAACTACGGCAAGTAACTCTGCTGTGTTCAGATGGGGGCAGTGTTCCTCTAAACTCTCCCTTTCTCCTGCATTAGGCCTCTGAAGTGAAGAGTCCCATAAAACGTGATTCATAACTTCTGGTGACATTTATCCCGAGCTCTTAACGCACTTCTGCAGTCTCTTCCCTGCTTTAAACACTGAAGACTACAAGGAAACACTTTCAGATCACACAGGACTATATCACAGACATGAGTTATTGAGACTTCACCTTCAGAAGAGTCTTTTCAAACATTTAAAATAAATGTAAGTCACGAGATGAAAAGAACGACGGAATAATATTCTAGAAGACATTTAAACACTTTAATGTCACATGATTATTATCAATAAGGCTGAATAAAGATGAATATTGAACAGAAAGACAGATATCGGTGTTTAAAACCATGAAATGTATTGCAGCATCTGAAAGTCTCTTCTCTTTATCTGGTGTCTATGGTCTGTCACCTAGCAACGCTTCTTACTGTTTTAATTGCTCAGGAAGCACCTGCGGTTCATAACGATGCTGGTCCTGATGCAAATGTGGAATTCCTTTAATCAAAGTGTAGAGGAATTAGCATCTCTGTGACTAAACCACCATCTGTATCCTAACTCCCAGAGAGAACGAGGCAATGGACGGCACTTTTTTCAGTGCCAACAGGAAATCTTCACTATTTAATATTTTGATATATTCAATATTTATAAATATTTATTTTAGAATATAAAGCACTTTCTATCCTCTGCATGAGTAATATATATATATATGTATATAAAATATACAAACATTTTATAATATACAAATATATAATAGAATTTTTTAGAAAAACATGTAAAACTTGCTCTGACGTACTCATTTCAGATGATTACAAAAGCTTTCCATTCTTATGTCAATCTATCATTCACAGAGGAATAAAACCGGAGCAGTTTCTTGTATAGAAGAAAATCATGCACTTCACCGGATTGCTTTTACATTCATTAAACATCAAGCATGATTTTCCTTTGTTAAATCTGTGATGTTGCACATGCTGTTCTGCATTCAGGCTTTAGCAAAGGTATTTCAGCTCAAGGACAAAATGTTAACACGGCAGGAACGCAAGCTCAGCATTCGCCTCCAGCCCAAATCCCAGAGGGCCGAGTGATCTTCAACAGTCTCTTTCATACCCACGGCAAGCAGTAAATGCCAGTCGCTCTGGTGTGTGATCCAAGTGTATACTCAAATCTTTATTCAACAGAGGGCATCTCAACCAACTGTTGATGACATCACAAACCTACAACTGTCCGTGTTTGAGCATATCTAGTAGTAAACACTGCTGAATACTGTCAATCAATAGACTACAGCATTTGAACATTTACTACACTTTACTATGTTTAACACTAAAGTATTTACTGTACTACATCATTTTAGATTTTTACAATCCCTTTCATTGTACAGGGGAAAAACTCTTATAGGCATCTTTTATCAGTAACCTGATGTGCTTGAATGTGATACAGGTTGCCTTGGTTACCTTTCACAGAAATGAAGAGGAAGAGGAGAGATTAAGAGACTCGAGCCTCCACTCATCCCTCACCAAAGTGAAGTGTTTTGTTTCTTTGTTTGTTCTTTAAAACTTCTTCTGAGGCAAAGGAAAGGGCTTATTTCTATAGGGAAAATGTAATAAACATATATATTTAATTCAAATAAAATCACAAGTTCTGTCAGGTGTGATAAAATAGAATTTTAAAAAGTAAAAACAATCACATGATCCTAACACACATGAAAGTAAGAATATAAGTCTTTTTCACTAATAATAAATAACGATATAACGATTTGTGTGTTTTAGTACATAGTAAAATCTTTTTTTAGAGTTAGTGACCGTCTAAATTTATATTGGATGAATGCATGAAAAATGTATCATCACATAAATGAAACAACAAAAAAACATTATTAAGCAAGTCAACTGTACTTTCTTTACAAATGCTTTTCATTAAAAAACTACATTATATAAAGACCTTCGAGAAATAGGAAGGGTATTTACCTGACAATGTAGAAGAATAGCAATAAATAATCCCCAACACAGCGGATGATGCAACGTCTCTTCAACAGTAAACTTTTAAACCTGCAAAATTCAAAACAAACTTTATGAACAGAAAAATAAATGAAAAATTAAGCTCAAAAAGAAAGTTCTCTCATGACTATTCATCTTGGTGATCATGTCCTTGCAAATCTGGAGAAGTAACTTAAAAAATACATTTTTGGAATTAAAAAAAAAACTCAAGTTTAAAGTTTCCACTTCCTTTCACATTTCGTAATTCATGAAAAAAGTGCTGGCATCAATTTCCGAGAACTGTATTTACCAATTCATTATTTCAGGGAAACATTTCCCATACCTGAATTTTGCAAGAATAATTCATGGAAGTGTTTTCTGTATGAAGAGAAAACCCAGCTCATCCCACATAGATATTAATAGAAATACAAAAACGGATGCTTTCAGATATTCCACGAGTTCAGTTGGCAGATCCAATAAAAGATTTAATTTTTGGAGGACGTTCCAAGAGAATCCAAGAGGATGGTCCCTCATGTAACATTATTTATAAATAAATTGATATAATTTTAGAAATAACATTGAATCTTAACATTACAAATACAATCATTACAAGTTTAATGTTGTGTAAATGATAAAGAATCTATCCTTTGTTTTAAAGATAAGATGCACAAGAGAGCTGGCTGCAGCAGAAGACTTCAGTGCTGATGTTAGACTCGTGTCATTTTGTACCTTCAGGCACACAATAAAATGCACTCATGCGGACCCAAAACAAAATCAAAGGTCTGTAGACTTCAGAGATGTTCAAAAGTTTCAGGAGTCATCTGAACGACAGTCTCTTGGCTGTCAGTGTGCGTAATTTTCTGGCAAAACAATATTCACAGCAAGTATTGATTTCACATAAATGTTGTTCTTCTGAGGAGGGCACTGAGACTTAATGTTAGTTCACTTGAAACTATTTATCACTGGAACATCTTTGCGAAAGAAACACAATCTCTATAAATCTCATACAAACAAAAACAACATCAATTACCTAAGAAAATATATATGAGACTATAAATAAACTCTGTGAGAGCCATAATGTCTGTGATTCAAACAGGGAGTTGAAAAAGAGAAAGAAAGAAATCCTGGATAAAAAATTCAACCATCTAAAATAACGATTTCAAAATATTTCAAATAAGGATAACTAACATGTTATGTTTGTATTACATCTGTAAGTCCTTTCTTCTACCGCAGGACACAAAAGCAAATATTTTGAAGAATGTTCGTCACTGTCAGCCATTCATTTGCACTGTTTTTATGTCCATTCAATGGAAGGTTAAGGGTGCCATGATTGTTCTGTCCCCAACTTTCTTCAAAATATCTTGTTTTGTGTTCTGCAGAAGAAAGATAGTCATACAGGTTTGAAATGACATGCAGGTAAGTGAAGTTTTTCTCATCTTAGGTGTACTATTTCATCTAAAAAGAGCAAAATTGCAAGTGCATAATTATAATATTAAACTTTAAGATAGACACTGAAAATGTTCAGATTCTGATTCTGATAGATTATCTCATTTTAAAAGATTTTAGAATATGAAATGATTAAAAGGCATGTGAGAAACATCATCACCAGTGTTCTCAGACTGCAAGCACATCTTACAGAATTAGGTGGAGTTCATAAAGAGAAAAGATGCTGAGACAATGAAACAGACTTATTTCCCAAGGCAAATTCCACAAATGATCCAGCACTCCTCTGAAGAAGTGTGGGATTGTTTCCGTCTTATCTCTGAACCCTTCAACCAGTCCAAACCTCGGTCTCAAAGTCAGCTCTCGCTGGAAATCAAGCTCCGAAAAGATAATCCAGAAATAAACCGTTCATCTCGACAGTCCACCTGCTGAGACTATTACACGATGTCCAGAGCCAAGAAACAGAGAACTGAAATGAAACGTTACACTGGGATCAATGCGTTCAACTCGAAGAATCCATAACATCTTTAAGAGTTTACCACAACACAAAGAATGAACTTTATCTCTTGTAGAATTTTCTTTTTCGTGAAACAGATAGAAAACATATCAGATAAAAAAAGAGATTCATTTCAGGCTTCAGCCTCTTCTGTATGAATATATATATATATATATATATATATATATATATATATATATATATATATATATATATATATATATATATATATATATATATCAGTTATATTAAAATCACGACAGCACAAAGTGATTGGCACACAACGGGAGATTTTCAATAAGGTATCACAGACAGGTAGCAGGGTTTTACAGGGGGACACCATTGTTTATTTCCAATCAAAATCGAAGGCAAGATGTTCATGACTGTCTTCTGTCTGTTATTGATTTCCTGACCAGAGATGTCCTGTCGCCTTTATTTCACTCATCCTTGTTAATAGCTTAAGCAAACATCATAATCTTTTCAGCAAGGTGTCAGTTTTATCATCTGTGATCTGACATGTCTAATCTCAGGCCTGGACCACGAGAGTCATATGATCAACAGAATAAACCTGATCTTTAGAAGTCTTTTAAAAGTGTTTGTTAACGTCATTAGAGCTTCTAAAGATTTGAAATAATTATTTCAATACAAGGTTGAAGGAATTACAGGAATCTAGAAATGTCTATAAACCTCAGTCCTCTCAGTGCAAAAGGTCAGTCTGGCGTTTATATAATGCTAGAATATGGCAAAGTAAATGTTAAATGAGATTAAATCAGGTTGGATGTTGATACCCCAGTGTATGGTGGGAAAGCATTGGGCTCAGTCGGGGTATTACTGTCATGATGTGGCTCTGTTGCTTTGGGACATCGTTCCTGTTAATGACTTTATACCTCAGCTCTTCCCAGTGACTCTACCAAACCCGTCTGTAACACCGACTTCCATTCCTACATTCATTATTTACAATATTGGTCTATAAATGTTTATGAAATTATCATTATTATCATTTACTGATAATATCACTTAATGAATGTTGATGTTGGTCACACGATGGAGTTAACTTCATCAGTTTCTACATGCTTTCCTATACTAAAAAATGTTTTTTAGCAAACAATGTTTACAATGCAAACATGTCAAAGTCAAAAGCCCTTCAGATCTGAAGTAGTTCTGTTTGAGCAAAAAAGGAATCTCAGTTTTCTCAGAATGGCTGTAAATGACAACATGTTCAATATCTCAACACAAGAGCATTTGTCAAAGAAGACATTCAGAAGTGGGAATCAAATCTTAAAATCAAA